>CM076570.1:1559524768-1559810436 GCA_034641835.2 Pinus albicaulis | reverse complement strand
CAGATATTACTGTACAAGTCCTGGTTGTTATCCCAGGCACAGCATGTATGTGGGATTCCTCATTGTATTTTTATCTGGCTCATGATTATGCCAGTTGTACTTTATGGTTCGGTCCCTTGTTTACTCGACACACTATTCTTTTGTACTTTGTCTCGGCGGGCATAGGTATACCTCCCCCGCCGCCTTTAGCACAGGTACCCTCTCATAAAAAGAGACTTGTTGCACCTGCGAGTCTCGTCTCCTCAGGGTCTAGTCCTTCAGCACACTATCTACCTCACATCTCTCTCTCCGACATCCCTTTTTTTGTCTAGTGATTGTGTTCTTACAATGTACTTCGGTCATACGATTTGCTCCCGACACTCGCACGCTGGGGGGCAATCTGTTACACCATTTTTTGGTCATCTAACCTATTATCATTAGATGGACCCAAGTACACCATGTAAGACCAGTTTTACCCTAAGTAAAACTGCTTTCACTATGTTAAAACAGGAAACCCCCAAAGGAAATATTAAACAAACCTATATTTGTTTGATTTTCCTCATGGAATAATTAATTAAACCATAATTTAATTATTATTCCCAGTCATGTTTAACCCAAAAACAAAGAAATTAATTAGATAAACCTTTATTTATCTTATTATTTTCTAGGAATAATTATTTAAATCTTATTTAGATAATATTCCTTGGTAAATATGACCAAATCACCCACAAATAATTAAATAAATCATTATTTATTTAATTATCTTTCAACCACTTCCTTAAATAATTAAATAAATCATTATTTATTTGATTATCTTCTAACAACTTCCTTAAAAAGATAAATAAATCATTTATTTATTTATTTTTGACAAATTAAGGGATTTGACCCAAGTCAAATACCTTTTCCCTCCAACAAATATAATAAAATATTCCATAAAAAGTGGATCTAGATCTGGTTGACCCATGCACCAAGATCTAGAATGACCCAATATTTTGTTATAAATAGGAGGGTTTTTCCTACCATTCTTCACCTTTTGTTGCCTATTAGATCACTCTGGATCTATACACTTGGTCACCATTTTCTACCATTTGCTGTGTGAGCTCCCTTTGAGTTCCATTCTTTGTGTGGGTTTTCTACACCAATAAAAGAGAGAAATCTTAGATCTAAAGTGCTGAGGACTTCCAAGAACCCATCCCACTGAGGAGAATTGGATACGCCTTCTTGTTTTCCTCCCAGGTGCCCCATTAATATAAAAATTCTTTCAAAAATTGCTCTTGTCTTGTCTATTGGTATATGGAGCAAACCCTTATTTTTTCTGCTTAATGTCTTTCCATGCATAGATCTGGTTTTTGCAGCTCTTTTATGTCTAACTAACCGCAAATCTGAAGATATTGGCAGCAACTTTTGTTGTTAGGGCTATTAGTTATGTGTAGCTAAAGTGGTCCTTTTTCGTACACTTCGACAAAGGATTCATACTAACACTAGGAATAAAACATATTTGCAGTACATAATTCTTAAATACATAGAAACTAGCCTCCACTTGATGGCTCGTTATTAGAATTCAATCTAGTTATTTCCTCTACTCCCAGTTGCATTTACTGTTCTTGGGCAGTGTCCTGAGTCGATCTTGCCTCTGCCCTTGCCTCCATGCCAATACTATTATCTTCCATGCCCTTGCAATTAACATATTTGAATCTTCGTAGACAAATCTCCATCCAATCTAGTTTGTCTTAAAGCCTCTCAATTTTGCTCTAAACCAAATCAATCTTTTGACCGAGGAGTTGCATCTGAGCCTATTATTCTATTTCCACCATTTCTCCTTGTCGATTAAGAAAATTGATAATGTGCTCCATTTTCGCCAAGATGCAATCCAACTTGTGAGTGACCTCCTCGTTCACCCTGACTGTCAAGTTCTGAGTTCCCCTCCATACTTTTACCAATGCCTCGTCCAACTTTCTCAGCTCTAAAGTCCCCCTTCCATTCATAAACCTCCACATTTAATATTACGACTTTATTGATCTTATAAATACTTCGTACCAACCTTCCCATTCTTGTTAACCAACATAACCATTCATGTCCATTAATTAGTGTTTTACAATATTCATTGCATTGACTAGACATTCCCTTTACATTCCTTCCCATACAATTCCTAACCAACACCATGAAATCATTGTTGTTCAAGTGTGTTAACCATAAAGAGGCCATCCTAGAATTGACACCATCCCACCATCCATCTCAATTTTCATACACCAAAATATCCTTCACAAGTGGTTTACAATATGAAACCATGGTTAGGTTTATTATGGATTAATACTATCAACATTTATCAGTATAAAGGAGCAAATATTTGAAAACCAACCTCCCAATGACCACCCTCCCTCGAAATTGATCATTTTTATTACTTCCTACTTTTATTAAGCTGAAGCGTTATATTGTAGGGGTTCTTCGTGAAGACATTGTTCAAATTCGTTGTTTAGATTCATCATCACTGAAAAAATCTTGAACAATCTCCACCAATCATCGCCGAGAGACTTGTTGAAATGCGTAGTCTAAAAAGGTCGCGTTTTCGCCCAGAATCTGGCAATGATTTTCAGAAAATCAAGCAAATATTTGCTCAGAATCTTGTTTATAGTTGTTAAACATTAGTATTTTGAGTGTCCTAAGGGTTTTTGATAGTGCTGAATCCATTTCCACTATCAAAAATGGATTCCAAACACTCCAACTACCTATTTTTTTGAATTTTAGTTGACCGGATTCCAGCAGTTTTCTGCCATCCGGGCTATTTCTCGGTAGACAACTCCCTTGTTGAAATGGCAAGCGGACCCCCTTTGGCTATCGACAAGAAGTATAGGGGAGAGTTGTCTAATGTTGTGCAGGGACCAGTAATTGTTATAGTACTGGTCCCATCAACCCACCAAAAATAGATATATATACAACCAATAATTAAACATAAAGAAATAACTTGAAGTTCAAATATATATTAAATTATGTTCAAAAATTCCCAAGTCATTGACTGGGCCCACAAGTTTCCATAAATAACCCACAACGGTTCATAAATAGTTTAATAAATGTCAAGATTACAAATCCTATCATGTCAACTAGAAAACTCATAAAACCATTTTTCCTTCCAAAATGGTCAAGTCAAAAAGTACAAAAAGCCAGTCACTTCAGCCCATCTAATCAGCCCTGATGCTGTGTATGAGAAGTAAATATCAATACCTGCACATAATAAAAATAAATGTATGTCAGCCATAATTGTTGTGTTATTCAACATTTAAACCCATTGTGTTCAATAAATGACACCCACCCAATAACAACATTTAAACCCACTGTGTACAATAAATGACACCCACCCAATAAATTCAATAAATGATTTCCCATCAAAATAGATCAAAGCACATGGATCAACCAAAACAAATTCTGAGCCATTAGATCACGTCAAATTCAATCCTGATCACACATGCAAAATGAAGCCATTGCAATCCATGTCCATCATTGTCACCAATAAAATTCAACTACAAAAAACTATAAAAGAAGTCCAACCACTGTTGAAGTTACATGTTTCAGTTTCAAAATATTCACCAGCATTGGAGACAACCCAGCACAGAACACACCCAGCCTTGGAGACAACCCAGACAGAACACACCCCAAAACAGAACACAGTATATTCAGGTTAGTTTTCTCAATTATAGCACATTTTTCTTACACTTTTATTTTAATTTCTGAGTCTTTATTTCAGCTTTCTTACAATTTTATTTTCATTTCTGAGTCTTTATTTCATTTTTCTTAAAAGTTTAATTTTCATGAAATTGTATACTTTTTTCTATCATTCTTTGAACACGGATTCATCCCAATGGGAGATTGAATTGAAAACAATTTCCTCAAAACAGAAATGCAAACAATCTCTACAGGGGCTTAATAGTATAGTTGAACACAGATTCATCCCAATGGGAGATTGAACTCAAAACAATTTCCCCAAAATAGAACTACAAACAATCTCTACAAGAGGTTAATAGTATAGATGAACACGGATTCATCCCAATGGGAGATTGAACTCAAAACAATTTCCCCAAAACATAATTGCAAACAAATCTCTACAAGAGGTTAATAGTATAGTTGAACACAGATTCATCCCAATGGGAGACTGAACTCAAAACAATTTCCCCAAAACAGAATTGCAAACAATCTCTACAAGAGGTTAATAGTATAGTTGAACACAGATTCATCCCAATGGGAGATTGAACTCAAAACAATTTCCCCAAAACAGAATTGCAAACAATCTCTACAAGAGGTTAATAGGATAGTTGAACAAAAATTCATCCCAATGGGAGATTGAACTCAACAATTTCCCCAAAACATAATTGCAAACAATCTCTATAAGAGGTTAACAATATGAGATAGGAACAATGTTTTATTTTAAAAGCATTGCATTCTTAAAATGACATAACCAAATACCTTCATTTTAAACCTATGACACCACAAAACAAAATATAGACATTTAAAACAAACCTTGCTTATTACATAATCCTAAGGTTGAGGTGCATAGCTTACATACTACATATGCCTTAAGGTGTATAGGACTAGTTCCTCTTACATCTTCTTAAAGTTGAGGCATATAAAGGGAGGTTCCTTGTTTTTTATTAAAGCAAAGGTTAAGTTAGATAAAGTTGGGAGGATGTGGTTTAAAGGTTTAGGTAGAGAGATTTGATCCTCATGTATCTATTTTAATTAGTTTAATTTTGAGCAGAACAATATATGTTGAAAACTGCTTTAAACACAATTTGTTCAATCAAATAAAAAAGTAGATATCCTAAAATTAAAACCTTAACTTGAAATTAAACTACATAGAAAATGGGTTCTCTAAAAAGTAATTTGATAGCAACTTTTAGAGACCAGTTCCTCCCTATGCAACATTACATACTCCTAAAGTCGAGGCACATTTAGTCTGGTTCCTCTTTCCTACTATTTCTTGGAGCAAAATGCCAGATACAACACACAACCCATCTTTCCTTAATATGTGACAACGTGAAGGCTATAAATAGGTCATAATTGAGTCAAACCTATTTTTATGCCATCAAACTCAGTCTTCCTAAAAAAACAATTTATAGGAAAATCAATCTTCCAACGGGAGATTAAACTCAACAATTTTCCCAAAACAGAATTGCAAACAATCTCTAAAAGAGGTTAATAGTATAGTTGAACACAGATTCATCCGAATGGGAGATTGAACTCAAAACAATTTCCCCAAAACAGAATTGCAAACAATCTCTACAAGAGGTTAATAATATAGTTGAACACAGATTCATCCAAATGGGAGATTGAACTCAAAACAATTTCCCCAAAACAGAATTGCAAACAAATTCCCATTTAACTCAAAAATATTTCCCCAAAACAAAATTGCAAAATAAAAGAGGTTAATGACAAAAGGAAACAGGATAGTAGAACCATAGGTCGAGTTTATGACAAAAGGAACTCAAATAATGCACCTCAATCCCTGTTATTCTTTGAGTGAACATATTATAGATTTCATAAATTCAACACCTCAATCCCTGAGTTTTGGCCACAATTTGTAACATTTGATGGATTCAAAAAATGTAACTAAACCGATCTGCAAATAAAGTGTTTGAGGGGAATAAAATGGGAATAGCTTCAAATAGACAGACAAAATATATATCCATATATCAGACAGTTGCAGAAATATAGCTTCAGATAGCTGCAAAACTATATATCTATCAATCAGACATCCCATAAAACTACCCAGTTTGTAACATTTGATGGATTCAAAAAATTTAGAATCCCTTGGCTAATAGTCACCTAGATTAGTTGAACTAGTAAAGATCAATGTCTCTTAACAGGTTGATGAATTCAGTAACTATGATCAGAATGTTCTATATCTAAAAAATATAAAGGCAGTGCACAATGGAACTCTTGCTATCTCATAAACTTGCCCAAATCAGCTACAGATGAAAAAGAGTAAGATGAATAAGATCAGATTGGAATTCAAACTTATCCAATCATTTAAACTTACCCAATTCAGCTTTGGGGTGCATAATGACTTCAAATGACACAAAGATCAGACTGGAATTCAAACTTACCCAATTCAGCTTCAGAGTGCATAATGACTTCAAATGACACAAAGATCAGACTGGAATTCAAACTTACCCAATCATTTGAACTTACCCAATTCAGCTTCGAGGTGCATAATGACTTCAAATGACACAAAGATCAGACTGGAATTCAAACTTACCCAATTCAGCTTTGAGGTGCATAATGACTTCAAATGACACAAAGATCAGATTGGAATTCAAATTTACCCAATTCAGCTTTGAGGTGCATAATGACTTCAAATGACACAAAGATCAGACAAAGATAGAGATTAGATTTTGGAAACAAATAACCAAAAACAAAACATGAGTAGCTGAGCATAGAAGCCTGTGGAAAATATCTTAGTAGTTGAGCATAGAAGCTGTAGCATTTGAAGTCAACATATGTATCTGCAATAGCTGAAAATAGAAGTTGTAGCATTTGAAGTTAACATATATATCTACAATAGCTATGCATAGAAGCTGTATTCATCATATGAAAACATTATTTTCAATTATTCTAAACTAAATGCAAGCAATAATACACAAACTAATTGTAAACTGCTATAAATGGTTATAAATGGGAAGAGATGATGTTACAGTGATGTTTGGCTTGTATGAAATCCTTCTTTTCAATTATGAATAACTGATTGAAATTGGTGCTTCTGCAGCCTGCAGGTAGTTGCATCCATGGCAAGAGTGACTTATGTAGCTCGTACAAGGAGAAGTGGCAGAAAAGTGACCAGGGGTGCCCAACTGCGATGCACCACATCAGATGAAGAAAGAACAAGTGATATCAATGTCAACAATGCTCCAAGCAATGTTGTTGAGGATGACCATGTGGCTGAAGCTGATGTTGTGGCACCATCAGCCACAGAGCCACCGTCAACCACAGTCCAAGATGCAACTTCAACTAAAAATATCAGTGCTATGAGAGGTTGGACAAAAGAAAAAATGTTAGCTGCAATTGACGACATAGAGTTCAATGGATATTCTGTTCGGGCATCTATTCCTTCTTCATCAATACATTGTTGGATAAATGGGCTCACTCACACCAAACGTAGAGGCCCTGTTACAGTTATGACTGAAGAGGAGGAGGCCGAGGTGGTTGAGTGGTGTAAAGAAATGGCCCAATTGAGACATGGGCTAGAGTTGATATAACTGAAAGCTACAGTTTCTCAAATCTGTCAAGGGAGGCCAAACCCATTCAAAGATGTGTTTCCTGGTAAATAATGGTGGTTTGGGTTTAAAAAAGGCATCCAGACCTTGTATTGCGTACAGTTGAGGGCCTTGACAGAGACAGAGCATTAAATTTGCACCCTGTAGTTGTATGTAAGTTCTATGACACTCTTTCTAGTGCATGCGATAAACATTCTTATGGTGTAGACCATATATGGAACTGTGATGAAACAGGTTTACAGGCGAGAAGGAATTGTGGCATGAGGGTAATTTCCAAAAGAGGCAGCTGAAACGTGCCAAATATTTTGCCTAAGAGTAGGGAGTGGATAACCATTTTATGTTGTGTCAATGCAATTGGTGCTTCAATCCCATAATTTTATCTTTTCAAAGGTAAAAATCAGTTGAAAAATTATATACAAAATTGTGAACCTGGAGCATACATGGCTGCACATCCCCATGCATGGATGACTAAAGAGCTTTTTTTAAATTGGCTTTGCCACTTTGCTGCATTTGTGCCAGGTGGTGTCTCACCTAATAATAGACACCTATTGATATTAGATGGCCATGGAAGCCACATGGCTCTATAAACAATTGAGGAAGCAAACAATTTGGGCATTGACATTTTAACATTGCCCGCTCATACCACTCACAGATTGCAGCCCCTTGATGTTAGTGTGTTTGGCCCTTTCAAGAACTATTTCAGGTCAGAACGTGCTGCATGGATGGAAAAGAATCCAAGGGTTGAGGTGAAAAGATTCAAGTTAGCAGAGCTTGCAAGCAAGGCTTTTAAAAGGGCTCTAACACCATCAAATATCAAGGCTAGCTTTAAGAGGACAGGAATATGGCCACTAAATTATGATGCTCTTATGCACGATACTGCTTGTAGCCAAGCTTTCCATGTGGATGGTTAGGAAGAAGTGCATGAAGTGGAAGAAGAAGTACATGAACATGATGATGTGGTTGCAGCTGATAATATAATTTCCCTCTCTCAAAGACATTTATATGCTGATGATGATGAGCAGGTATGTGAAACACAGTATACTTGTCAGCAAATTGATGACAACACTGTTGAACATGCAGTTGACAATGCAGATTTTGTTGAAACAGAAATCGCTGATATGTTAATGCAGATGTAGTTGAAAATGAAAATGCTGATATTATTAATACAGAAAATGAAATTGCTGATATTGTTAATGAAATTGAAAATCACCAATTGACATTGCCTAGCCAAGTAAACCCATCATCATGGCTAGCAGAAAATATGATTAATTTGAACGTCTACAGTGTCTCAAGAACCAATGAACAAAGCATGAACATGCCTTCACAAGCGGCTGAATTGAACAGTGAAATTATTCATTTTTTTCTGGATAATAGATCAATGGAAGAAGATGGAGGACATAATGAGGCACCAGATGAAGAAAACACTATAGTTCAATCAAGTTCCATGGATACTGAAGTGCCAAGCAATGACATGCAGGTGGGAGGGAGGGAGAAGTTACTTGAGCGGTTCCTAAAACTACCAGTAGAAAGAGTATTAATGAAAAAGAAGCAAGGAACACCCAATAGTCTTCTTTTGGGGCGAAGTTCACAGTTACTCACCTCAGAAGACTATATAAAGCTCCTAGTTGAGTCTGAAAATAAAAAAATGGAAATTCAGGAATTAAAATAGAAAAAAAATGATCAAGTCAAGGAGAAGAAGGCAGCAAGGGTTATTGCAGCACAATGTCGAGCAGATGAAAGGCTTGAAAAAGAGAGAGCAAGGCAAGAGAAGGAGCAACAAAAACAAATGTCAAGACAGGAAAAGGAAGCAAGGAAGGCTAAACAAATGCTTGAAAGGGAACAAGGGATTACTGATATGGTTGACATAAATGCAAGCACAGTTGATGAGAATGAATCTAGAAACATTGAACAAAAATGCAAATAATACAACATTATTCCAAGACCTCATAAACATTCAGGTGCCTCACTATCAAAATTGGGGTTTACCCGCTTGCCTTATTCCTACCACGGGAGGTGTGAATTCAATGTATGCTCATCAAACACCTCCACTTAACGCAAATGTGAGGTATGGGTACTCAATTCCTCCATGGTTGGAAGGGACAAATTGGTTTCAATTATATGGCAGCAATCAACCACCACCTAATCAAGCATTCTTAGGAAGGCCAACCTACTTGGCTCAATCAGGCAACACAGGGTTTGGCACTGAAGATTCTCAAGGCCATAAAGAATAGGAGTGTTAGATGTTTTTGGATGTAACCACATTATGATGTGGATTTTTGGATGGACTATATGTTTGGACTTTTATATCTTAATAGATCTCAGATTTCCTTTCTACTACACTAAGTATAATTTAAATGTTTTCATCATACTTCACAAACATATAAACTCTAATATGACTCTTACAAGCAACCAAACCCTATAGTAGGCATGACTTAATGGAAGAGTAATCTATACAAGGCATTGGATTTCTCAACTATCCAAGGAGCCTCACACATATAAACTCTGTTAACCATGAAATGAATTCATAAAGAGAATGGAATAGTAAGGGAGTGCAACATATAAATAACAGAACTACAATAAACATATAAACTCTGTTAACCATTAAATGTTTTCATCATACTTCACAAACATATAAACTCTAATATGACTCTTACAAGCAACCAAACCCTATAGTAGGCATGACTTAATGGAAGAGTAATCTATACAAGGCATTGGATTTCTCAACTATCCAAGGAGCCTCACACATATAAACTCTGTTAACCATGAAATGAATTCATAAAGAGAATGGAATAGTAAGGGAGTGCAACACATAAATAACAGAACTACAATAAACATATAAACTCTGTTAACCATTAAATAAATTCAATGCACCAATGCAGCAACAAATAAATAAAAAAACCTTTAAGATCAATGCACCAATGCGGCAATGACCTTGCCCAGTAAACTGCCACCAAGCTCTTCTGTTGGGCATGAAGAGCATAAATTCCACTCCTCAACCCATTGAGTTAAAAAAACATCTCAATGTTGGAAGAGCATGAATTAATGTTTTTTATCCTTTCAATTTTCATTCTTCATATATCTCATTGTTTGTTAAAAAAATGAATGAATACCAAAGTAAACAGAGCCGAAAGTATCAATTTGCATTCTTTATATATCTCATTGTTTGTTAAAAAATGAATGAATGCCAAAGTAAACAGAGCCGAAAGTATCAGTTTGCATTCTTTATATATCTCATTGTTTTTTAAAAACTGAATGAATGCCAAAGTAAACAGAGCAGAAAGTAGACTAATTTCCTAAGAGAGAAACATCAAGACAATGAACTAATGACATTGAATAGTTCAAGATAATTCCAGTTCAGAGAAGGAGAATGATGTGAAGGTTTGGAGGTAAACTTCCACAAAGACTAGGAGATTTTTATTTCTTTTTTAAACATTTATAGAATCAATGGCATGATAATAACATAAAATAGTATATTTTGTTTAAATTGAGTAGCTAAAGATGAAAATAACGACAAACATGTAAGGACAGAATTGTTTCTGGTCTAATTTCATTAGACCAAACCAGAAAAAATACTACCAAATTCATGAATAACATGGAAAATAGCAAAACTCAAGACTTCCAAAATTAGAATTATTGATGCTTCTTTAAAATGAATGAATGCCAAAGTAAACTGAGCCGAAAGTATCAGTTTGCATTATTTATATATCTCATTGTTTGTTAAAAAATGAATGAATGCCAAAGTAAACATAGCAGAAAGTAGACTAATTTCCTAAGAGAGAAACATCAAGACAATGAACTAATGACATTGAATAGTTCATGATAATTCCAGTTCAGAGAAGGAGAATGATGTGAAGGTTTGGAGGTAAACTTCCACAAAGACTAGGAGATTTTTATTTTTTTGAAACATTTATAGAATCAATGGCATGATCATAACATAAAATAGTATATTTTGTTTAAATTGAGTAGCTAAAGATGAAAACAACGACATACATGTAAGAACAAAATTGTTTATGGTCTAATTTCAGTAGACCAAACCAAACAAAATACTACCAAATTCATGAATAACATGGAAAATATAGGCCTAAAACAGCACAAAACCGCCTGGTTCTCAATGTCTCATAACTTTCCAGACACATTAAATCATTGTTGAAGATTCATGTAAATTAACTATAGTCAAAACAATAAAAAACCCTTGACTGTTAATACACCTTTCCCAAACCCCATGTCGACTCCATTATTACTCACCGTATCCCCTGCGGACAGTGTAGAGTCAGGAATAAAGCATTGCAGAGGAGAGTCTATTACCAATCAACTTAGAGCCATACTCGTAATACAATGGGGATTGCAAGTTAATTTATAGAAATGACATAACACACCACAATTCAAACCCAAACAATGCAGTGGTGAAGACAAGCTCAACATAGTTTCCGTTGTAGCCCAAATTCAAGATTGACCGTGAGCGAGAAAAGAAAAGAAAATCAAGTAATGGGCAATCTAAAGCCAATTCATACCACCAATCCAGACCAATATAGGCCTAAAACAACACAGAACCCCTTGGTTCTCAATGTCTCATAACTTTCCAGACACATTAAATCATTGTCGAAGATTCATGTAAATTAACCATAGTCAAAACAATAAAATACCCTTCACTGTTAATACACCTTTTCCAAACCCCACGTCGACTTCATTATTACTCACCGTATCCCTTGCCGACAGTGTAGAGTCAGGAATAAAGCATTGCAGAGGAGAGTATATTACCAATCAACTTAGAGCCATACTCGTAATACAATGGGATTGCAAGTTAATTTATAGAAATGAGATAACACACCACAATTCAAACCCAAATAATTCAAACCCAAACAATGCAGTGGTGAAGACAAGCTCAACATAGTTTGCATTGTAGCCCAAATTCAAGATTGACCGTGAGCGAGAAAAGAAAAAAAATCAAGTAATGTGTAATCTAAAACCAATTCATACCACCAGTCCAGACCAATATAGGCCTAAAACAACACAGAACCGCCTGGTTCTCAATGTCTCATAACTTTCCAGACACATTAAATCATTGTTGAAGATTCATGTAAATTAACCATAGCCAAAACAATAAAATACCCTTGACTGTTAATACACCTTTCCCAAACCCCACGTCGACTCCATTATTACTCAACGTATCCCTTGTTGACAGTGTAGAGTCAGAAATAAAGCATTGCAGAGGAGAGTCTATTACCAATCAACTTAGAGCCATACTCGTAATACAATGGGGATTGCAAGTTAATTTATAGAAATGATATAACACACCACAATTCAAACCCAAATAATTCAAACCCAAACAATGCAGTGGCGAAGACAAGCTCAACATATTTGCGTTGTAGCCCAAATTCAAGAAACCCTAAACTCAGCGACCCTAAACTCAACGACTTTTAAATTCAAGAAACACTAAACCCTAAACTACATAGGAAGAAGAACAAACAGTGCCAAAAACAGTGCCATGAACAAATAGTCTGAAGAAGAGCTAAATTGAACCGAAATAGATTAGAAGTGTTCATAAACACATGTTTTCAAGTGTTGAAAAACACAACAATGGGCTGGTAGGAATTATTTTCCTACCGGGAGGTGAAGATGCCACGCCAAATGCAAAGGAAAACGTCGATGCAGGAGCCAACTGATAGCCAGACCCTGCGACAGTTCGACAATACCTGTAAAACACTAGAAAATAGCATAAATTAGGCAAAATCTCTCGAAAAGCAGTGGAAAATACAAGAAACACAACTTCTTAACCTGTAAAACGAAAAATTACCTGAAAAACATGGTGCTTCTGCAAACGAGTGGAGGGGACGAAGCCATCGACAACTTCGCGCAACATTGAGCAGTGGAGGAGGGCAGTGTGACAGTGGAGGAGCAAGCTATGGCGGTTGCGGGAGCCGAACATGTCCACAACAGGGCGCAGGGGCAACATCAACGAAACCAAGACAAACCAACAAACCATCCCAACAACAATAGCCATGCCGAACATCTGGTTAACAACGAAGGCGGACATGCACCAGCACTGACAACACAGTGCGCAGCGACAGGTGGAGTTTTCCGAGCAACATCTCGCCCCGAACAAAAATGCACAGGTAAATGCCGCATGTTGCATAACACACCGATTGAAACCCTAGGCATATGAAAAATTGGGCAATTTAAGTCGCTCACCAATCAAAAGACGTGGTGAATGCTTGCTGGCAAGTGTCGTACAAGAATCGATGTGCTGGCCACATGATTTGCGGAGGTGGAACGGAGGGCGCCCAAGTAATGGCGTCCCTCCCCTAGGTGTGTCACACTTACATTGCGTTTGTATCTTATGTTTCGGATAAACACCGTATAAATTTAAAGCATTCATGAGTCGGTAATGAATTTCGGTTGTGGTCTAGCCGTACTGGAAGACTCGAGTGTACTACGAACTAGCGAGGGCCGTTTCGATTCTCGGTGAACCTCTGAATCCACGTTTGTTTTAGGGCATTTCATTTCCGGAGAGAATGAAACAGACGGTAACATTTCTCTTCAACGATATGGACGACCACGGATCGACAGCCGCCATGGAGGTCGACGACGGAGAGCCTCTGGATATAATGAATGATGTGCTCCCCGATAGCAAGCCTTCCGATGTTGATTTCTTCAATTCCTTTGAAGATGACTTCGATGATTCCGACATAGCGTGATGGATTCCAGTTGATCCTCTGATGGTACTTACATGTTTTTTCCAATTTTGTGAATACCCGGTGCTAAAAACCCTGTAAGGCTTCATTAGTTTTGAATGGCCACTCGTCTTTATTGTTAATTCAAGGCTCCGAGTTTCAACCATGTGAATATTGGTTTGTGGTAGTTGTTCTGACGTGGGTTCTTAATTTCGTTTTGAAAATTTTAAAGAAGTGCCAAATTCTAACTTGTGACTGTTAATTCAAATCATTATGTTTGGATTTTATGTCAATTGGGTCGTGGACACTGTTCTGGCAGTTTTTTATTGAAGATCTGGTTGTTTTATTGCATTGGCATATTCTTGTTTTGAAAATTTAAAGAAATTTGCCTTAGGGTTTTATGTTCTGGTCGTCAATTCAAAACTTGAGTTGGAATTCGTGAAAATTTGGTTCTGGGTTTTAGAGTTCTAACTTTTAAGTTCTAATTGTTATTTGTTAATTCAAAGCTGTATGTTTGACTTCTGTGAAAATTGTCTCGGGGATTTCTTTTGGATGCGTTTTCCCCATTTTATGGAAATAACATTTTGTGGGAGGGTCTTAAATTCTGATTGTTGATCATAATCTTTGAGTTTGAATTGTGTAGAAATTGGGTTAAGGACATTATTGCTATTTGACGTGGGTGATTTGATGGAAATTGGCATTTCCATTTTGCAAATTCAGAGATATTTTTTTGAGGGTTTTAAATTAGGATTGTTAATTGCAATTTTTTTTTTTGGGATTTTGTGTTTTTTTAATTGGAAATTGGTATTTCCATTTTGCAATTTTAAATGAATTTGTTGGATAGTTTTATTTTCTGGTTGTTTATTTTAAGCAATGTTTTTAAAGGCTCATCTAATTCTCCGAATGATATTCAATACTGTAGTATGTAATTGGTCGTTCAAACTGAAATTTCTTTTAAATGTGGATCGTGGACTTTTCGAATGGAAGTTGCCATTTTCGTTTTCATTTTGAAGGATGTTAAGTTTTTATTGAATGACCCTGCTGAATGATATTCACCAATGTAATATTTACTGGGGAGTGTAATGAACTTTAAATTTGCCTGTAGATGGTATTGTGTGATGTGGGTTTTGGATTTTCTGATTGGAAAGGGACCTTTTCTTCATACTAAAAAATGCTAAGGGTTTGAAATTCTGATTGATCATTGAATGTCCGTACTGAATGATATTCTTAATTAAGGGTTTGAAATTCTGATTGATCATTGAATGTCCTTACTGAATGATATTCTTAATTAAGGGTTTTAAATTCTGATTAATCATTGAATGTCCTTACTGAATGATTTTCCCACATATATGTGTATGTATTGGGTAGTCTACTTAGCTTTGTTTTCATACCTGGAAAACCTATCCTGTGAAGCCCTGACCCTTCATTTCAAGGACGATACCTGGATCCTTCAAAGCACAAGGCCAAGCTACAAATGCTTACAGTAAACATTTGATTGCTTATGTGCATTATTGCTTATTTGGATATTTACAAATGGTTACAGTAAACATTCGATTGGATATGTGGGTATGTGCATTGTAGCTTATTTGGGTATGTGCATTATTGCAGCAAGACGAACAATGTGCAGTTATGGCCTGGTAGTAAAAGAAATGTGTCACGTCTGTTACAACATCATGTCAGTGTCCCAAATAAAATAAAATAAAAATAAATCAATAAAAATAAATAGTCTCTAATTGACAAGAGGTTTGTACTGTGGTGTATCTTTCAGTGTTACACAAGGTGCAATTGTCTTTCAGTCTGCTCCAAGTCTGAGAAAACTCCATCTAAAATATACTCACACTCGCTTTACAGCATTGAACGGCAAGGGAAATGATTTTTGACCAAATGGGGAACATTTCCATTTCCATTTTCACATTGTGCTTCCAAGACTCTAGGTTGTTCCCCTCACAAATTAGGATACCTGGCACTTCCCTTGGAAAATTATATTGCTTTTCAAAATTATATTACTTTTCATATACTAACGCTCAATTGCTAAGCAGTTCGTTTGTGTGTTTCATATATATATATATATCTATATATATATATATATATATATATATATATATATGGGGCTGGGTTGGGGTCCAAGACATTTGGTGGAACATTGGTTTGTTTGATTCTTCATGGTGTTCCTTAAATCTAGGGTTAAGATCCCTTGATGCTAGTTTTATAACAAAAGCTACATAGATACTTGACACTAGTGTTTCATGCGACGTGCCTATCAAGTGGGGTGCATGCATCTCACATTTCCCATGTACTTGTGACGGGATGCCCAAGAAATGTTTCTTTGCATCCCCCTTTCCCCCTTTTTGGGGAAACTTGGGGAGATGTAGGGGAAATGTTTCTCCAATGTGGGGATGCCTTTCCCCAAAACAAGTGCGTGTGGTTGTCCTCCTTAATTTTGCTTGAAAACAATAATTTATGAGTGAGGAAGCCTAATATTCTCCTTTATATTTCATTTTCTTATAGAGAGTAGAATTTTAGATTTCACTCAAAATTCAACAGACTTAATAGCTTTTAGGATTGAGGGTTATTGCAACTTTTCCATTGGATTTTATCATGTACAAATTAGCATTTAATCAAGAACACCAAGCCCTCTCTGTACCTCAATGTTGCTCGAATTGATTATTGCATTCCTCTGTCATGACCCTGTTGATTTTGGTAGCATTGGATGTGCTCTAAGTCTTAAATTTTGCAGGGAGGCTTAGACGCATGTATTCCAAAGAACCCATAAAATGTTTTGTGAAATTCCACTCAGATTGTGTTTTATTCAATGTTACATAGGGTCTCGTCCTCCCACCTAGGGGTCTAGTTTCCTTGCCCCTTCGCGCTCCGAGGGCGTGGGGACATCTAGGGGGCTTTTCCCCACGCCCCCAAAAATCAAGAAACTAAGGGGGTGTGCGGGGCCCAAAAAAAAGACTTTTTTTTAAATGATTAAAAAAAAAATGATTTTTTTTAGGTTTATGAGACTTTGGGTTTGGTGTTAGTTAACTTAGTTTCATTATTTATGATTTATCTTTCATGATGTAAGTGTATGAAGACTGTATATACATTCCTTGCAAAAATATAGTTACATTATAAATATTAAATTTTCAATGATATATCATATTTTTATATTTTATAATTTTTATGACCCCAACGTCCCCCCACATTTCCTGAAAATTGGTAGGGAGCTTTTGCATAGGCTGCTCCCGCGCTCCCTCGCTCCCACCTCCAGGGTACACTTGGTGGAACATTGGTTTTATTAAAATAGTTAATTATTTTTAATGGGAGCCTAAGTTTAAACTAGGAAATTAAAATAATTAAAGGGTATTAATAAAATATGTGTGAATCTTCTAGAAAAAGACGAAGATCAAGTCAAGTTAATCTTAGCTGTTGATTAGCGATTTAATCTCGGATGTTGAAGACTCAACGAGAAGATTATAAGGACTTGATGGGGCATTTGGAAAATACACTGAGGAGTCTAGAGATTGAATTTCTCAAGAGAGCAGCACAGAGCAGTTGGAGAATTTGATCGAGAATGTAATATCCCCAAAAGGGAACAAGCAGCAATACTAAACAATATTACTCAGAAATAACGCAGTTCAGCAAAGTAAGAGAAGAAGGCCAATATGGAGGCTCAATATTTATATTTACAACAACAAATCAGAGTTATATTGAAGCCCATTAGTTATAGAACAGAAAATAGAAGACTTTACATGAAGAAAACCCTCAAAATAAGGTACTGCAACCATAGATTAAGACTGAACAAGCTTGACAGCGTTATTTTATTGGCTGAAAGAAGGTGTAGATTATACTCTAGATCTAGAGCAGATCTGTGTACAAAAAGTTAGATCTATATCAGATCTGTACACTAGAAAGGCTCCTTTACAAATGCCCCTTGGGGTTTTAAGCAAAAAGTGAAGTACATGGAGTATATCTGAGATCTTATGTAGCAGATCTGCCGAATGATTCAGAAATTCTGAAGCAAATACAAGAGTATTCAGATCAGATCTAAATATGACATGGATTAGATTTGAAATCCATGGATCACCACAGTGAAGGGCAGATTCCCAACACTAAAGATCTCTCCTCCAAAAGTCTGCCAAAACACCCTTCAACTTCACACTTGCAAATAATGCAGTACTGGAAGATAAACTGCGCTGTAGGCTCTAGAACATGATTTGGCCTCAAGCGAAGATCTGAAAATGTGCTCCAATCATCCAATACTCTCTTTCCAATGGGATAGAAGACTCTCCCATTTGAAAGAGACACTAGAATGGCCTAGATCTGAGTAGATCTAGCCTCCACTTGCTGCAGCTTACAAAGACAACCAAACCCTCATCAGGATTTGCGTTGTATCTAGAAGAAGAGCTTGGCCAAATGCCTGATAGTGGTCAAGAAATGCAAGACTCCTCCAAGAGGCCTCTCAAGGAAGGGGATGGGATTCTCGATTAGGAACATCTAGTGCTAAACAGCCAAAGAGAATAAGAAATGTCTAAACAGACAAAATCTTCATAAATAATATGGTTATCAACAACCTTCTCTTGCTGCCCTCCTCTTCCTTTTATAAGAATGAGATCTTGCAAAACCCTAAACCATCTCAATGATTTAGCTTCCTTCACATGTGCCACCTCCAACTAAGATTGTGCTGTGCATCAATGAGGATCACTTCTTTTAGACAATGTTGTTGATTTGGTCATGGTTGACCCAGTCAAATGGTTCAATCCCTTTCACACATAAGGGTGTTTTATTAAGATAGCCCAGATTTATCTTTGTTCACATGTGGCATTGATTTATTCACTGTTTTAGGAGTTTTTATTGTCTTCCTTTACACATTTATTCATGCAACAGGGAAATGAAACAAAATTGTTTATTCCCCATTAGCTTGGTCTAATTGGGAATATTACAGTCCTCCCCTCCAAAATGTTGCTTGTCCTCAAGCAACGGATAAGGTGAGTACTGCAACACTTTTCCTCCTCCATTGGTGACACCATCATGAGTTAAGCTTCCTCCATCAGCTAAGTGTTCACCAATCCAACCCTCCATGAATTGTTCCTCCAAAGTTATCATGAGATGTACATAGTCCATCCCACAAGGAGTCAAGAACTTAAATGAAACAAACATGGCTGAACCAATACTCTCCCTGAAACATGTAGCATAAGGTACATAGAGAGTCTCCATCCCATGAGGTACATACATGCCTCCCATCCTCCCTCCATACAATCCCATAAAAAGTACGACTATATCATCAAGGTATGGAAGCAAAACTACATATACACAAACAGAAATTTGAGCATGAGGAGGTGGGTCATAGTCCTACATATGATACCAGCACAGTGCATCTCTTGCTTGCATCAGATCAAGGTATGGTAAGTGGTTTCCCCACCACTTACTTGCTGCACATGTCTTCTCACTATGGCTGAAAGTGTGAGGTATGTTTGGTGCTTTAGGAAAGCATCCATCATGAAAGAAAATCTCCCTTTGCACATCAAGGGAGTGGCCAAATTCAGAAATTTTAGTGGCCCAATGTTTGCCATGAGATCTACATGATACATCACTCCTCCTTGGAGTCATGGCCTGCATAAACATGGTGAAAGAATATGTAAAATTAGAAAATGTAACTTGCTTTATATTGATCAGATTCTTCACCAACAAGGTTCCTCATACACTTGGAGTTATGCATGGATCTTTCTCCTCTTTCAAAAGAAGGAAGAGATGGCTGAAATAACTCTTGCATAGAGTCATATGGCTGCCCCAACTCGACATAGTTAATGCATTCTTGAAAATGCTGATGTAGTTCTTCTTTCAAGCCTTCCCAAACAAAGCTCCTCATGATGATGTTGTAGATCCTCATGGAATACATATGGCTGAAACATAACTCTTTGTATGTTCCTTGTAGTAACTTCTGCTTGAGCTTAGAAGCTCTAGACAAGAAGATCCTACCGTGATGATAGATGACTCCTCCTTGGACTAAGTAGCCCTCTTCATGCAACTGGTCATCAAGTATCATACATGTGTGAAGATCTTTGGAGTAATCCACCAACAATTGGCATTTCCAGTATAGATTACACTGCTCAACAATGACAACGCTAATGATGCATCAACATAAATGTCTGTCATGTTGCTGCTCTTCTCCTTGACATTACCTATGCCAAAGGTGTGTGTTGGAAGGTTGTTCCTTCCATTCTTCTCCTCCCACAGCGCAGATCCAGAAATGAGAGTGGGTAATGATGATAAGGGAAGAAGATTTCCCTCCTTCTTGAGCTTGCCCAAGCCTCCTAGCATTGTAGCTTTGTCTTCAAGTGCTCCAATCCCTCTTGGATCTAAGTTTGGAGCAGCAAGTTGTGAGGTCTTCCCCACAAAATCTGAATTAGGTGGCCTCCTAGGTGGTTCGCCACTAGATAAGAGTGTCCCATGTAGAAATCTCATGAACATGATATATGGGACTGTGAGCTCTTTGCTTCCACTGCGGAAATCCATCTTTGTTTTTTGTGTGGAAGTGTTATGTGAGGGGTATGTATGCATGCCTTTGATCATTTGAGATTCACCACTCTTCTTGTCCACCCATTCCATTTGCAAAGCCTCCCAATCAGTGGTGACTTTCCCCAATGTAATCAACCATTGAACACCCAAAATAACATTGGTGTCCGATATGTCAACCACAAAGAAGTGATCCACCAAGGTGTAGGATCCCATGGTGATTGAAAGTGATGGGACATAATGCATGCATTGCATTGTTCCATCTCTTGGGACCAAAACAGAGAATCCATCAAAAGTATCAGTGGGTATTGCACTCATTTGCACAAGATGGGCATCAATGAAGTTGTGGGTAGCCCCACTATCAATCAATACAGAAACCCTCTGATTCATGATTGAACCTTGAACTCTTAAGGTCAAGTACTTAGGTACTGCTCTCAAAGATGCAAGAGTCCCTCCAATAGGAGCAAATGCTCCATTTCCATCTCCTGATAGTGTTGGATCTCCTTCAACATTGTCAGCGCTGTGACCCCTTCTTGGTTCATCATATTCATCTTCTTCAAGATCTGAGAAGACCTCTATGTAATGTGCTTTTCCAACAACACATCTATGTCCAGGTACCCATGGTTCTTGGCAAGTGAAGCATAGCTTCTTCCTCCTTAGATCTCTCCTGTCATCCTCATCAAGAGGCTTCTTGTATGAGCCCTCCTTTGAAGGAGCATCTTTCTCTTCCTTTCCTTTAGAAAGGAAAGAGGGCTTGTGCTGAAAGTTTGCTTTTGCTTTTGGCAAGGCATCTTGAAGGTATCTAGCTCTCTCAATGGCATCATGCAAGGTAGTGGGCATGGTAGACTTTACCAACCCATGAAGAGGTTCATCTAGACCATCGATGAACATGTACACCCTTCTTGCTGCAGACAAGTCAGAAACCATAACAGATAATCTCAAAAATTTAGAAATATAAGACTCTGTATTAACTGATTACTTCAACTTTGCAAGGCTCATGAAAGGTGCCTCTGGATCTCTTCTGTCAAATCTCTCCACCACTCTTCTAGTGAACTCTAAATAAGCAGTCACATTGGCATGACCCAATGTAGACAAGCCATGGAACCACCAGTGATGTGCTTCACGTTCAAAGTGCAGCGCTGCAATCTTCATAGCTTCCATCTCAGGTATTTTGTTCAGCTGAAAGTAGATGTCAAGTTTTTCTACCCATGCTTTGGCAAAACACTTGGATGACCCATCAAAATTGGGTAGAAAGAATCTGCCCATAGAGTGATGTCGATCATGATTCTGAGTGAATCCACCATCTCTATGCTGATGCGTTGGTATTCTTTTGTCCTTTAGATGACAAAACTCTTGAAAACTCGAGTGATCTTTGAATCTCTGATTTTGAGACTCATATTCCTTAAAGTAGTCTTCAAGGGATGCTTGCTCTTGTAACCCTTCATTTCCAAAGCCAAAAAGGTAGGCATGGTGGAGCGTTGGGAAACTTGTGGCTGATTCACTAGTTGATCATTCCAGTGGTGAGATATGCCAGATCTTTCTCCAAGATGAAATCTCTTAGGAGATTCTTTGATTCTGTCCATTCTCATCTCTTTGATCTCTCTAGCAAGATCTTGCATGGCTCTCAAAAGGATCTTTGCAAAGTCCTTTCCTTCATCATCTCTTCCAGATTCAGAGGCTTTACACTTGTCTTTGTCATCATTTGTGTAATCAAATTTCTTCTGTCTTCTTTTTAGATACCTATTCTCTCTGTCAGTAAGAGGCTCATCTTCTTCTGAAGACATATTGGCTTCTTACAGGCTGTGCCAAGAAGATTGCTTCGATACTACTGTAATATCCCCAAAAGGGAACAAGTAACAATACTAAACAATATTACTCAGAAATAATGCAGTTCAGCAAAGTAAGAGCAGGAGGCCAATATGGAGGCTCAATATTTATATTTACAACAGGAAATCAGAGTTATATTGAAGCCCATGAGTTATAGAACAGAAAGTAGAAGAGTTTACATGAAGAAAACCCTCAAAATGAGGTGTTGCAACCATAGATTAAGACTGAACAAGCTTGACAATGTTATTTTATTGGCTGAAAGCAGGTGTAGATTACACTCCAGATCTAGAGCAGATCCGTGTACAAAAAGTTAGATCTATATCATATATGTACACTAGAAAGGCTCCTTTACAAATGCCCCTTGGGGTTTTAAGCAAAAAGTGAAGTACATGGAGTAGATCTGAGAACTTATGCAGCAGATTTGCAGAATGATTCAGAAATTCTGAAGCAAATACAGGAGTATTTAGATCAGATCTGAATATGACATGGATAAATTTGAAATCCATGGATCACCACAGTGAAGGGCAAATTCCCAACACTAGAGATCTCTCCTCCAAAAGTCTGCCAAAACACCCTGCAACTTCACACTTGCAAATAATGCAGTACTGGAAGATAAACTACGCTGTAGGCTCTAGAACATGATTTGGCCTCAAGCCAAGATCTGAAAAATATGCTCCAATCATTTAATATTCTCTTGCCAATGGGATAGAAGACTCTCCCAGTGAAAAGAGGCACTAGAATGGCCTAGATCTGAGTAGATCTAGCCTCCACTTGCTGCAGCTTACAAAGACAACCAAACTCTCACCAGGATCTGCGTTGTAGTTGGAAGAAGAGCTTGGCCAAATCCCTGATAGTGGTCAAGAAATGCAAGACTCCTCCAAGAGGCCTCTCAAGGAAGGGGGTGGGATTCTTGATCAGGAACACCCAGTGCTAAACAACACTATTCTCTGCTAAACAGCCAAGAGAATAAGAAATGTCTAAACAGACAAAATCTTCAAAAATAATATGGTTATCAACTACCTTCTTTTGTTGCCCTTCTCTTCCTTTTATAAGATTGAGATCTTGCAAAACCCTAAACCATCTCAATGATTTAGCTTCCTTCACATGTGCCACCTCCAACTAAGTCTGCGCTGTGCATCAATGAGGATCACTTATTCTAGACAACGCTGTTGATTTGGTCATGGTTGACCAAGTCAAATGGTTCAATCCCTTTCACACATAAGGGTGTTTTATTAAGATAGCCCAAATTTACCTTTGTTCACATGTGGCATTGATTTATTCACTGTTTTAGGAGTTTTTATTGTCCTTTACACATTTATTCATGCAACAGGAAAATGAAACAAAATTGTTTATTCCCCATTAGCTTGGGTTAATTGGGAATATTACAGAGAAGATCCGATTGCAGTGAGGGGCAATGACAATTTGGTTGGAAAGTCTTTTCCTAAGTCGGGAATACATAATTGAGTAGGCAAAGAAGAGGATGCAGAAGAGGCAGCACAAGGCCACGTAGAGGGAGTGCTGCAGTCTTGAGGAGATCAGTGATTTTGCTGAGGATCAGTCAGATCTAGTGCCGGAGTGCTGGGGTGTGAGACTGGAGAGGTTGAAGATCATAAGCGTTCAATAGAATATCCAATAGAAGGAGCTGACACAGTTCCCAGCCAGGGTGATGCAGATCTGCGCAGTGGCAGCAAGGGGTTGTCCAGTTCAGCATTGGGTTAGTGTTGGATCTCCAGTGTTAGTGTGAGGACATTTTCTCACTAATTCTCTGTCAGTATTTTTTTCTGTATGGATGGCTAGTGAGGCATCCTAGTTTTTTTTTTTTCTTAATTTTTATGACTAGAGGAATCGGCAACGGCGGAGGTATCGTACTCGCGTAACACGGGGTCGAATCCCCCCGGCTACCACTATAAACTCTAGGGGAGACGCAATACCCGCAAGCACGCCTCCCGGGTAATCGACTAAGCCTTTTGGGCCTCACGGTTGGGGATTGAACTCGTGACCTGCGTATCGGCACGAACACCTTAGCAGTACGTCCGCTGGCCATTAGACCAAGCCCCACGGGCTAGTGAGGCATCCTAGTTGTATTCAAAACTTTTGCTTAATAATATCTAACCCACATCTACTGCACTGGTTTTCCCACATTGGGTTTTTCCGGGGGCATTGGTCCAAAAACAATGGTGTTGTGTGTCTATTCATTTTCTTGCTCAAATCTTGTTTCAATAGTTATTTATGTTGGGAAGGCTGCAGTGTATTAGTTTTGATATTTACCGTAGAACACAATAAATAATTTGTTTAAGTTATTTAACAAATAGAAGAAACTATATCAGTTTCTGCAATAGGATTCCGGTGTGGGAATTTTCACAGACCCTAGGAAAGTTGTACCTATCACTCAAGCAAGATCTTGACTTGACATATTAAGCCTTTTCTATCTTAGTTTAATGCTTATAGGGTGATATTGATGGTGAGGAGTCCAATGTATACAATGTTTTCAATGATATGTAGCTATTTGTTATAGCATGATTTTATTTGGACTATATGGCCATCTAGAGCCTCTTTGTTGATGTATTTTTGGTTCAAATATGGATTGCACTTGCTGCTATTTTGGCCAGGTGCACTCTTGCTATATATACGAGAAATTTTGCATATTTGTGTATAATATGTTTGGATTCATATGGATGTACATGAATATTTATGTTTTTTTCTTTCAAAAATTAAATATTTATGTATTTTTTTGTTTGTTTGTTTGTGTTTTTTTTTTCTCTTTTTCGGTTCCAATTTTGAGATTAACTTGCTTAATCACTATTCTAGTTCTGATAATATTGGTTCATTGTGCACTGTTCATTTTTTGTTTGAACTTGAGTCTTGACTTTAAATACTGATGACCTAGTCACCTTACATTACGTTTTTGATTTCAGTCTTCATATTTTAGTATCTACGATTTTGCTTAGCACTAATTAGATTCTAGAATAATGAATGGTGAATTTAAATCAATACATGCAATCTTTTACTATTTCTATAATTCTATTTCATTGAATCATTTATGTGTTGATTTTTCCACGGCATTCAAGAATCATGTTTGAGTCTAAGATCACAATCACAAACATATTCAAATGCCACAACACTTGTACTTTGCACAACAAAAAATACACATCAGTGAATCCACTAGTACATAAGACAAATTTTAACTCAACATTTGTTATATTGCAAATCTTTAACACAACAATCTTAGGGCTTCCGTACTAGGGATCATGGCCTTTACAATCAACCTTGATATAAGACAACAACTAGGGCTTGATATAAACAACTATGATGAGCAATCTATCCTGAAAAAAGTATACTTGACCCACTTGCTGATGTAGTGCTTCCATAACCCTTTCAGTTTGCATATCTTGAACACATTTGGCTGGTACTCTGCCTTCCCTTCTGCTGATCACACAACTTTTTCTCCCTCAGAAAGCGCGCTTCTCTAGTTCAACAATCTGTCACTCTCAATGATCAGTGCTCCTCTAGTGTTACTGAACTTTGGCCTACACAAGTCTGCCTACTAGCTGTTCCTTGGCTCCACCAAAGACACTAGTACATAGGGAATTCACAACTGCCTACTTTTGCCTCTTTGTTGCTCCAAAGAAAATTAGACTTAGGGCTTTTGGAGGTTGCCCTCTTATCACTGAAGTTATACACTGAAACTCACTGAATCAGGGCACAATACATCAGTCCTCTTATCATCAATCCTCCATCCTTGAGGTCAATGAACTAGACCCCAAACAACTTGCCCACTTAACAGTGACAAGTTTGCCCTTGTCCAGTGTACTAGGGCTCTTCAACAAGCCACTAACAGGCCTCCAAATTTCTGTACATAGGCTGATCTAACACTTTCCAAACTGGACCTACCATCCCTTAGCTAAACATTAACTTGGAAAGACAACACATACCTTTCTAGGACGGTTTCTCTGTCCTCAAATACTCGGCCCTGTGCATACACTAGTTCTGACGTTTTTGGCTCTGTCTAGGGCTTCCTGTAGCAGCCACAAGGCTGCCCCAACTCTGCCTACTATACTTCAAATCCCTGCGCAAACCCTTCTCCACAAGACCTGTTCTTCTGCCCTATTGCTCTAGGGTGATGTGGCCTTGGTTCAGCTCACGGTTAGGCCTTTCGAGCCTCCAAAAAGAAACAAATCTTGGCCTGTTCAGAAGGAATTTTCACCATACACATGCATAGAAATCTGCCCAAAGAACTCGGCCAGCAATCAGCCTTAACGTCCTAGACACTTCTTTCTCTCCATTTCAGCTAGGCTTCTTAAGACTGTGGCTACCTCAAATATCTTTTTCCAATGATGTATTGCTCTTGGATGGTTTGTGAATGAGGTCTACTTGTCTCCCTTTTATAGAGTTCTTATCAGGTTTCTTTTGCCACCAAGGGTCACACCACATGTGACAAGCCAAACTTGACAACTTGTTAAAATTCCATAAAACATGAGAACAAAAATACTTTTCATCCATACAATGCCACCACAGTGATGCCTTTGGTGCCACTTAGTCCTTCAAGGGTGCCCCACATGCCCTCAATGATCAAACCATAAAAAATCACACTTGGTTTAAAACTCACAACTTTGGGTGCAAAAGCCACTGCTTGGATACTTTGCCCACAAAGACTATGTGGGTCAAACTTCTACAAACCCTATGGTACACCTGCCCTCAATGATCAAGCCAGCAAAAATCACACTTGGTTTCGAACTCACAACTTTGGGTGCGAAAGCCACTGCTTGGATACTTTGCCCACAAAGCCCATGTGGGTCAAACTTCCACAAACCCTGTACCATAGGGTGTGGGAGTACCTCCCAAGCTACATAAGTCAACATTATGTTATATGAATCAATTGTTTTTTACTGAATTTGAATTTGAATCATGTTGACATACACCTGATGTCCCTGTGCAGTGTGTTCTCTTTGAATTTTCCCAAAATTTGAGGGTGCTCCTACCCTGCCCCCTCTACATCTCCCTGTTGCTGCATCCCAGATCCCAGAAACTTGGTGGAACATTGCTTGTCAAGTACGCTGTTGGGTCTGTACTCATTTCAGAGTTTCAGTGCCTAATATTTGGCATTTTGCTGATTTTTCCAATTCTTTCCCAAAAGGATCAGCAGAATCCAGAATGAATGATCACATAGGTTTTTATATGCTATGAATATTCTACTAAAAAATCACAATTTTTTCTATAAATACTTAACTTCGATATAATATTTCGTAGAATATTTTAATTGACATTTTGAAAACTAAACAGATTTTTCGAAGTCTTTTCACTTGTTAGGAAAAATATGGTTCCAGTAATTTTCCCTTGGAAGGTTGGTAATGTTTACCGTTCTACTGAAAGAGATAGCGTTGTCACTTACCATTCTACCGAAAGAGATAGCACTATCACTTGCGCAACGTTTTACATCAGAGCTCTTCCATTCATCTAAACTACGACCTAATACATACCTTCAATGAGATTCTCATGATTTTTGATTGTTTCTCGAAAGCATTTTACCAGCTTTGGGTATAGAAATCATACAAACATCTACTGGGCATCAAGAATGAAACAGGCAGAACTTCTGTTCTGAATTATGTTTGAATGTTTGCATCACCAGTTGCCCCTTTTTGGAAATTAATGTCATCTTTTGATGCATTGGTTGAGGTCTATTAGTTCACATGTTTATGACTAGCTTCGAGGCTCATTCAAGGTGGAAGGTAAAGAAGTCGTTTCATTTTAAAGAGTAAACCCACAGTTAGCAATTTACCAAAAATTTTTACTGAGGATATCAACCGAAAAGAACACCACAATGTTGGGATAAGTGTTCTTCGAATTTGGGTTTTACTCACCATTGTCACTATTGTATGACAATCATATTCCCTATTATTTATGCTTTTTCGTGACATTATCAAGGTTCTGGCCCCTGGCTATAGTGGTAATGTGTTCTATTATCCAAGCTTGAAATACACTGAGAAGACATTCAGAAGCCAATAGTCATGTTCGAAGGTTGGCTTGGCTAGCAAATGTATTGCTTAGAGTAGAATCTATTGTTTTTCAGTAATTGTTTTATGGACTTTTGCATGAATAAAATTCTTAGCCGGGGGATGTGCTCAGCGAAAAATTCATTCTATGTATTCATCTGAGATTAATCCGCAGATGTCATCTGAATTGGATAAACGTAACAATAATAGACAGTTGGCATATGTTACATTAACCACCTTGCTTATTTAGAGCTGCAATGGTGTTGATAGATGCAAGGGCGTGCCACAAAGGCAGACCATCAGATTGCCATTTTAGCTTGTTGGTTGTTTGAGAAATCTTTGACTTTTGGCCTATTTTGACTATTGCTTTTAGGAAAAAAATTGCTGAATATTATTGAACAGTGAAGATTAATTTATCGGATTTGGTGATTTCATTTGTGACAGTTCTGATTCATACTCATGTCTGAGAGTTTTACTGGCGTTTCAGACTATAGCTACCTTATCAAAATTTATTTCTGTATTAGAAGTTTGAGATAATGGGATGATTAAAATTTAAAGGTGCATATAATTTAATGGATACAAACGCGAATTTTAATTGCATATGTTCATTTCTGTGTGCTTTTCAATTTTTTGTCCCCTTTGGAACTCAACCAAGAAATCCACTGGAACTCTGATATCACCCTGCAATGATTTTGGGAATGGGATTCTTTGGAAAAATGGGAGAATACTGAAATGAGTAATAATGTTAATTGGTAAGGATGACACTGCTCATGAGAGGAAGACTTTTTTTTTAATGCAAATCTCATTGGTGAGATATTAATGAATAATTAATATTTTTTAAAACTCATTTGTGAACTAACATAATATGATGAATGGTGAGCCATTAACTGGTAACAAATATTTTTCAAACTAAATTTATATTTGCCAACTAACATAATGATGAGTGGTAAGTCATTAATGAGGAACTAATAGTTTTCAACTTAAACTCATATTTGCCAACTCATGATACAACGCTTATGGTTATAAGGTAAGAGATAGAGGTGGGTCAGTGGAGTTTCGTTACATATTTTCGGTTGACTATTGTGGGCATGTACCACGTAGCTCTATACTATGTGAAAATTATATTTAATGTTCTGAATTTTCTTTTGTTTTGGCATTTGGTTTACGTTTTCGTCCCTAATGGTTATATGCAGCTCCAAGGCCGTAGAGCCTTCTAAAAATCCATATTGGGTCCTAGATCGAAGAACAGCCCTGGTGATACTGTTGTTAGTGTCCAGCTTCTTGCCGGTGTCTAGTTTCCCTTCATCAACTGTTGTTAGTGTCAGCTTCTTGCCAGTGTTTATTCCCTTTCATCAAAAGAACCATTCCATTCATTTAAAGAACCATTTATAAGATTCTTCATTTAAAAAAAAAAAAAAAGAGTTTTGGGACCCATTAAATTTTTAAATCTTTGAACACTATTCGTAGGACTCTTAATTATTTTAATTATTTTAAGTAGTTGGTGTACTCTTAATTTTAAGTTTAAGTTGTTGGTGTACCCTTAATTTAAGTTCCTTAAGTAACTTAAAGATCAGGTTGACCCTTCTAAAGGTGTCTATTTGATCCCGTGTGTTGGGAATACTGAGAGAGGGGGTGAATCAGTGTTTCTTTTCAATTGTTATTTTTACCAGTTAGATCACTTATATTTAGAACACAAAATGAACAATAAGAATAAATGCTTTTATTAATTTATTCTTTACAATAAATCAAGTACAATATATGTAGGGCTCCAACCCTAGATGAAGACACCAATCTTCAATCTCGCAAGCTCCAACCTGTATTTGCCAAGCACCGACTTGGACTTCCAAGGCTCCAACCTTGTCAATTATGAGGCACCAACCTCAAGGGTTCCAACCCTATATCTGGTACAGGCTCCAACTTGGTTTCTTGAGGACTCCTATCCGCTAGGGCTCCAATCCTATCTTCCAAGGCATTGACCTTGTCAATTATGAGGCACCAACCTCAAGGGCTCCAACCCTATCTTCCAAGGCACCAACCTTGTCTCTATGAGGCTCCAACCTCCTGCTTCATTTCGTCAACATATATTTGTTTATACTTACGGCTCTCAATGTCTTCTGCAACGAATCCTGACAATCTTCAGCGTACTCTTCACTGTAATTTACACATCACGTCATCAATGACAACCTTTTCTTCGTAAAAGGTGTCACCGCTGCACTTCATCATATCCAAACAATTTCTCCAAGGTCACCTCATGAGGGCTTTCAACAATGTCCAAGATCTCCACAAATCTTCAATATGTCTTTGATGAGAAGCCCTAGTTATGCACCTGCTCCAAACCTCTTCAAGGGCACCTGATCTCCACAATCTTCAAGATGTCTTCAACGTACTCCAAGATGTCTTTCAAGACTCTTCACTATGCTGCACCAGGTCTGTTTCAAGAATTCTTCAAGGGTGTCTTCAACAACCCTTGCCTAAACAAGATATCTCCTCCACAGGCTCCTTGATTGATGCTTCAAAAATGCTCCATGGATGTCTTCAAGTCTGCTCATGAAAGACTGCTCCAGGAGTCCTCAACTTAGCTCCAAACTCAGCTTTCAGAGGATCTTAACTCAGTTCTAAGAAGCCAATTCTAACGCCAAATCACTGCTTCAATATTGCCCTTTAAAAGTCTGCTATACTTTTTTTCAAAAGTGTCTTCAAATGATACTAAAACACTGTCCTTGAAAGCTTCAAATGATGCCTCAAACCTCAGTCCCAACACAGGTCGAATTGAAGTCTTCTGTCCACAGTCCTGTGCACAGGTCCGAGGTACTGTAGGTCCAAGCTCTTGTATAGTCTACCCTTGTCACTGGGTTGTTGTTCGAGCTTGAGAAGGACAGTCCAAAGAATTGCCAACAGTGTTGTCACAGGTTGCCCAAACCAGAGATCCAAACTGAGATATATCACTGTCCTCCAGAGACCAATTCGACCATACCTCTTGTCACAGGTGATCCGAGCTTCTGTTGTGAGGTAATGAGCCCTATTCAGCTGTAAAATACCAATAAACTGACCCACTGTATCTTCACAAGGTTCTGGACCAGCGTATACAGTTCTTGAGGGTCATAAATTTTTAACCCATAGAATTATCCTTCAACACTCTTCACAGTATTGTTCAAGCCTCCACCACTTCAAGCCTTACTTACTGAGCTCTTTTATAGGTGTCAGATCTCAATTTTAAAAGACTTCAATGGACCTTCCACCATGATCCAAGTTTTCCACACTTTCTCCAACAGTCAAGCCACAAAAGTTTAACCACAGTCCTTAAGTCTTCAACCAAGTTTGCTGTCCAAGGCTCTGATATATTGCTGCAATCCGAACTATAGTATATTAATACAACTATATTAATACAACTAACCTTAAAGAAGTCTGAATCTTTGAAATAACAGCAAACAATAAGTCCGAATTGAGTTCTGAAATTGCTGATTGTCCTGAAATTGGTCTGTGGTAAGGTCTGAGTTACTTTAAGAAGTCTGTTCACACCTGTTACTGGTTCAAGGGAGCTGTCCGAATATGACAAGGTTGTGTGTATGGGTAGCTAGCCACTAATCTGAGCCACCAGAGGTGTAGATATACACCCACAAAACTAAGTACAAACTGTAGGTGGTCACAAAACCCAAATTATACAGCTGTTCCTTGTTGAAATCTAGCCCAAACAGTGCTTAAAACATTATCCTCAACCTCTTAGCTGTTCTGTATCTTATCTCTGAGAAATCACCGAAATTTTTATGCTAAAATGAAGTGTTTTAACGTTAATTTATACTAGATTTCGACCTTTAATAAAGAGACACATCTCTTGCTGGGAGGCCGGAGGCCGACATGAGAGACTGAGTATGGGTCGGCTGGGGAGAAAAATATTTGATATGTCAACTTAAAAATTCGATTTCTCTTAGACTATTGGCAGTTAGGAGGCTGGGGAGAAAAATATTTGATATGTCAACTTAAAAATTCGATTTCTCTTAGACTATTGGCAGTTAGGAGGCAAGTGAGGGCTCATTAGAAAGAGGAAAGAGTCCTCTACAAGATAGTCAAGGAGCCATTAAAAGATTATGTCTTCAAGATGTCAAAAAATAATTTTCTTTATGACTGTTTGGAATTTGTTAATGCAGACCTTGGGTTTATTTGGATTATAGAGGCAAGTGAGGGCTCATTAGAAAGAGGAAAGAGTCCTCTACAAGATAGTCAAGTAGCCATTAAAAAATGATGTCTTCAAGATGTCAAAAAATAATTTTCTTTATGACTGTTTGGAATTTGTTAGTGCAGACCTTGGCTTTATTTGGATTTTTTAATGTATAAGGTCAATGGGACTAGGACTTCAAGAGTGGTCTCCAACCATCATTCATATCATCAAGAGTGTCATCATTCATGCTATTATCAAGTGTGTCATCATATGGTCTTCAACAGTGATTCATTATCAAGAGTAAGGACATCATCATGCATCACAAGAATTTGCCATCACAAACAATGCCATATTGACATCAATGACAACTTTGACTAACACTATGTTTTTGTAGGAGCCTTTTATGTTGGTGAAATTTGTTGCTCCATTGAGGTAAGAATTCAAGAACATTGACCTTAAAAACATTGGCCCTTCTAACACGAAAGGTGTTTATTTGATCTTGACTCTTCTAACACGAAAGGTGTCTATTTGATCTGGTGTTCTTATGGGGCTCTTGAATTCAAGGAATTCAAGAGTATGTGACAAACATCAATCATGGTTAGTTTAAAATTAAATACCACGTTTGCATTGAAAATTCCACAGGTTGAAAATCAACAAAAATTGGATTATGTCAAAATTTACAGAAAATTAAATACACATTTGCATTGAAAATTCCACAGGTTGAAAATCAATAAAAATTGGATTGTGATTTGTTCCACCCTGTATCTTTTAGGCTTTTTTTTCCCTCTCCATTACCTTTTATGATTTTTTTTTCCCTCTCCATTACCTTTTCTGATTTATTCCATTGTCTTTTTCTTTTAGGTTTTGTTTTATATATTTTTTCAGTGTTCATTTTTTCTTTTACTCCGAGTTAAGAAGTATTTATTTTTATGTGTACATATTTTATTAAATATTTATTTGAATATGGGCAGTGTGTTTTGATATTTATTCTACCCCTGGATCTTTCTTTTTATTATTCTAATGAGGATTGCCTTTATTTTTTAAAGATTCTTTTGTTTTGATATTTATTTTACTCCTGGATCTTTCTTTTTATTATTCTAATGAGGATTGCCTTTTTTTTAAGATTCTTTAATTTTTATTTATAACGACGATGAATGATTATCAAATACAAAAAAGACACTTACTAATTTTATGTATCACAATAGTAACTTGGAGGAAGTGTCTTATTACAAGTACCTAAGAATTGATATTCATCACAAGCTCAACTGGAACTATCGCATTCAGAAAAGGATTAGTGGGGGGTGGAAAACTTATTTTGGTCTTGAAAATAATTGTAAAACGACAAACTTCGTAATGTGGGATAGAAAGAAGTTCCTCTTTGAAACTTTAGTCACTCCTATTATCTTATATGGATGTGAGGTTTGGGGTTGCAGCATCTCTAGAGAATCTTGGAGAAAGATTGAGCAAATCTAGAAGCGTTTTATAACGTATAACCTTAAAATTAAGAGCAATACACTCTATCCTATTCTCCTTATAGAAGTGGGTCTTTCCCCTATTGAGAGCCTAGCTATGACTAGGCTTTTGTTGTACAAGCACAAACTCAATAGCATAGGAGACCATAGACTTACTATCCTATGCTAGCTTCAAATTCCAGCCAAAACCACTTGAGGCTTAAACGAGGTTGGTATAAAGACACCAGGGCCTGGTTAAACCATTGGGAGATCGACAAGAATGTTGCATTGCAAAACATCAATAACATTAAAAAAATGGTTACTTCTAAGTTCAAAGAAAAAATGTGGTGTGAGAAAGATCTAGAAGCTAAAAGAAAATTAAGGTACTATAAGGAGGTCATTAACCCGACTTTATAAGATCAAAAGTATCTCTCTGTTTTAACTAGCTCAAAGAAGAAAATTAATATAGCCAAGATTAGAACAAATTCTCATGAGCTCCATAGTGAAACAGGTTGTTGGACAGTTCCTAAAACACCATGGATGGAAAGGATCTGCCATCTCTGTGAAAATATGAACATCGAGGATGAAAATCACTTCTTTTTAGAGTGCTCCACGTACAACCACATTAGAGCTCAATTTCATAATCTTTGTTACAATCTTGACCTTCCTAGCCTTTTAAGATGTCAAAATTATAGTGAGCTGGGGAGACTTCTCTCCAAGCTTTTTGAGCATAGGAATAAAATCTTTTCAAAATTATAGTGAGCTGGGGAGGCTTCTCCTCCTCGTCCTCGTCCTCGTCCTCATCCTCGTTGTCCTTGTCCAAGTTACTATTGTGACACATAAAATTAGCGTAAGTGTTCTTGTATTTGATAATCATAATTTTTGTTTTGTTAGTGTTAATAGACATCCATGGTAGAGCAGAAATCCTTAAGAAGTCTAAGTTGCTTATCAAGATCAGATGGGCACCTTGCGAGAAGAACAATATTGTCAGCATAGAGAAGAAGGATGATGATTATCCCAGCTAAGATCATGCCAACACATCCTGCTTCCTCTAAACAACCTTCTAACTTGTTGATGTAAATGCCAAATAGGACAGGGGAGAGGGGACAACCTTGTTTAACTTCGATATTACACTTAATATCTTTCGACCATCCCTCATTGCTCTTTAATATATTTATAATGTTATATATTATGTATATTATACTCTATATATTGTGTATTATATTTTTAATTTAATTGATTGGTAGGTAAGTTTCCTAAATTAATATTAGGAAGTTAGTAGTATTGTATTATTTTTATTAGTAAAATTTTGCTCATTAATATAATTCTTTTGATTTTTTATAACACTAGATTTTTTTTTTTTAGTTGAGATTAGTTATTACCCTTTTTGAAAGAATTAGTAATTTAGTTAGATCATTATTTATTAGTCTAACTTGTTTTTAATTTCTTCTAATACTATTGAATTAATAATTTTGGAAGATAAAGTTTTTGGGTCATCTTTCCTCTTAGCCGTTAGGATGTTTTGGGTTTTTTAATAGTTTTTCTTATCGTTAGTGTTTTGGCTTTTGGCATTTGGTGATTTATCTAGTAAAGCTTAATTGAACTAACTTTTCATGATTGGGTTTTTTTTAAGATTCTTTACTTTTATATAATATAATGATTATAACATAATTACACTTTTCATGATTGGGTTTGTTTTTAGATTCTTTACTCTTATATATAATAATGATTATAACATAATTACACGTTATATATTATGTATATTATATTATATATATGGTTATGTTATACGTTATATATTATGTATATTATATTATATATATGGATTATAATATATTGAATTAATAATTTTGGAAGATAATTTTTTATTTTATTTTATTTCTTGGGTCATCTTTCCTTCCGGTTAGCGAATACGATATTTTGGGTTTTTTAATAGTGTTTCTTATCATTGTGTTTTGGCATTTGGTGCATTTGGTGATTTATCATTTTAAGACTTAATTAAACCTAACTTTTCATAATTAGGTTTGTGTTTTTAGATTTTTTTTTCTTTATATATAATATAGAAGGATTATAATATATTTATATGCTATATATTATGTATCTTATATTATATATAGAAGGATTATAATATAATTATATTCTATATATTATGTATCTTATATTATGTATGGATTATAATGTATAATTATCGAGTTCGACTTGTTGAAGGTTTTTCTGGTTGATTTTTCTGGCCTAATTTCTTTAAATTCCGGCATGAATTCATTGAAAACAGAGGTTTGATGGATAACCTTGCACAATTGAAATGCCCTAGGGTTTTTTAGGGTGCTGAATCCAGTTAAAAAAATAATTTAAATAACATAAATCAAGATTCAACTTCAATTTTTTATGCCAAATTTCGGCACCAAAAACTCCAAAAAGTCGCACTAAAGACAACTCCTATAATTATATATTGCGTATCAGTTTTTAACTTAATTGATTGGTATATAGGTTTGCTAAACTAATATTCTGTATATTAGACCATATATAACTTCAATTTTTTATGCTAGATTTCTGCACCGAAAACTCCAAAAAGTCGCACTAAAGACAACTTCTATAATTATATATTGCATATCAGTTTTTAACTTAATTGATTGGTATATAGGTTTGCTAAACTAATATTCTATATATTAGACCATATATATTATATATTGCGTATTATGTTTTTAACTTAATTGATTGGTATATAGGTTTGCTAAATTAATATTCTATATATTATACTATATATATTATATATTGCGTATTATGTTTTTAACTTAATTGATTTGTGTATAGGCTTGCTAAATTAATATTAGTAAGTTAGTTGTATTGTATTATTTTTATTAGTAAAATTTTATTCATTAATATAATTCTTGTGACTTTTTATAACATTGGATTCTTTATTTTTTGCCTTTTTCGTTGAGATTAGTTATTATCTTTTTTTTTTTTTAGAGAATTAGTAATCTAGTTCGATAATTATTTATTAGTCAACTTGTTTTTAAGTTCCTTATTACTGAATTAATAATTTTGAAGGGCAATCTTTTTGGTCATATTTCTTATTAGCCGTCAGGATATTTTGGGTTTTTTTTTTATAGTTTTTCTTATGATTAGTGTTTTGGCTTTTGGCCTTTCGTGATATCCTTCATTTATTTATTTAGTAAGGCTTAAACAAACATTTCATGATCTGTAAATTGCTGTGGAGGATATTTTACTGGACAATTCATCACAATAGATTTGATAATATTATATTTAAAATATGAAATTTTACACTATTACAATTTATTAGATTTCTAGATTTATTTTAAATAGTGCATGCATGTGAATTAAATTTAAAATTATGTAGAAAATAGCGAACGACAAAATAAAAGCTACACATACATTTGACACAAGATATGTTTTAAGAAATCTGTTCGAGAGAAAAACCCAATTGGAATGTGAAGTTGCTTCACTCTCTTTCTTTGAATGGATGTTAATTTTAGTTAACAATGGTATGTTCAATGCTTAGCACAATTTACTTCAATGTTCCTTAATAGCCCAATATCAATTTCCAACTTAACAATCACATTAACTTATTCACATTGATGGTAAAGATAGGTAGAACATAAACAAAAAATGCAGAAGACAAGCAAAGACGAGGACAACATTTGGTGGACGCCAATGAAAATTCCCAATGTGGGGAAAACCCTTTAATCAATTCTTCTTATTTGTTGTACACCTAATCCTCTAAGAGTTGGTTTGGAAGTCAAATAGTCAAAGGAAGTGCAAGAAACCACTTGGAATATGAAACCAAGACTCACCAGACTTGTATACATATGTATATTATGTGAATAGTAAAGATATCTCATGCTTATTTTTCATATTGTGTTCACATCCATGTTCGTTTAACATGGTATTAGAGCGGGCGTTCTCTCGCCCTGCTCTATAGTTTGAACCACTATTTTTGTGGTCTCTCTGTACAGTTCTACCGTCTTTGCTCATTGTCAGAGGCGTTTCTTCTACTCACCAAACCATTAGGTCTGTCATTTTTCTGTTGATTTCCTGCGTCCATGCCTTAGGCGTTTCACTACCAAACAACTATTGAGAAACATAGCATTGGTCTCATCTGATCAACATAATTGATGCTGTACCCTTGACCGTTTCTCTTTTGGATTCCGTCTTGAAAAACAATTTTTCTGACAAGTTGGCCTGACAAAGACGCCTGATAGGGGCACAATTACCATAATAAGAGAGACATGATAAAGCTAGCATGGTATTTTCTGTTTGTTTAATGCATTGAGCAATGCATCATTATTCTCTGCAGTTGGTTTTAATAACTATATCCTGGGATGAATTTGGCATTGCGTGTTGAGCTTGACTTGTGGCGCGTTGTGCCAATCCATATCGCATTTCGCGTGTTGCCTCCCCTCTCTCTACCCACTCCTCATCGCGCACTCCTCATAGTCTACCCATACTCCAGTTGACTCGTACAACCCGTCTCTGGCTTTGATTTACAATTGTTCCACTTGCGGTTCCACATTGGTTAATGTAATATCGCATATGGTCCTCCCAACTCCGTGTTATACTCGAGCTATACTCCGATACCACTATTGTGGCTTCGCATACTGCTCCATTCACACTCCGGTTCATCCTTCCGACTGGGAATATATAAGCACGGAGCACATAAACTGTTTGCAGAAGCAGTTAATATATATTTGTGGGTCGTTAACACATATAACCCTGCTCCCACCTGTCTTGTGGTATTCATATACCGCAATACCATTGTTTACCATCACAACATACACAGTTAATGAGGACTTCTCCACATAGTCAGTTGGTCTCCCTCGGAATACCTAATGCTCCAACATAGTAGAAGGCATCAGGCCACTCTGCAAGCATCTGACCACTAATCAACAGCCAAATTCCACCAAGATTGGCGTTGTGAGAGATCAAACCAATACCAGGGATCGAACTGCTATTGGGGATCTATCATTTCTGTTTTTGTGTTGCATCTGTTTTTCACGTTATTATTGTTTTGAGTCTCCTCAAGCTATTTTAAGGGACTGCCATTTCTATTACTGCTCCGCCATAACTTTCGCCAATACCATCATATCTTGGTTATACCCATGTTTGTGTTGTCACCCATCGACCCCTTGGCCCCTCTACCTTACGACCTCTCCTCCCATACACACCATACACATACACATACATATTATATATCCCATACCACCGTGCTCCCATTCCACCTTGTGGCTCCCATTCTTTTGATGGTTTCCCCATTAAAAGAATCTTGTAATGAAAACATCTGCATATATCATTGAAGAGGATACAAAATGTTGAATAATCTCCAACAACTTCTATGCGTTAAAATCCAAGAGTGACAGTCGACTATGTATGCATCTCCAGAGATCCATGATTTATTTTGAGTAATTATCTGTGTGTGTGGTTCATGGTATGTGTGTTGAATGGTGAAATTGACGTGCAAATTCAGAGGTTTGGAATATGTATGTTGTATCTGTTGCCCATAATCCAACCCATAGTCCCATACTCCAACCCATAGTCCAACGTTGTTGGATTATATGCATTGATTTATTTGTGCGTTGAATCATAATAGAATAGATGCCATTGTCTATAAATTTGTGGGTCTGAGTTGTGGTGTATTCGTACAATTTTCTCTTGGTTCTATCATCCACTGAAGAACTTTATACCCTAGAGAATTCGCTAGGATGTCCATGGATTTCTTAAATCTGGTGTTTTGTTCAAATTAGTGAGTTCTTATTTGAGTTTGCTATAAGACAAAGATTGTTTTCCTCTTTCTCTATTGTGAGTTTGTTACCGAGCTGACATCAGTAATATTCTAAAAGGGACTGAACCAATTTGGTTTTTTATTAGTTTGGGAGACTTGCGTATCAGAAGCTTGAATTGCACAAATCGTTGTTGCAAATAATTGAGATAACCACAATGTATGTCTACACGCCATTGTAGAGCTTAAATAGTCGAACAATGAGCACTTTTAGGTTGTTGAACGCTGCTTTCTTCGATTAGGAGAATAACTTTGGCCTCTAACCAGGCTTCAATCAAAATTTCCTAGCTGCTAGTAGTTGAAAATAATAACTCTCTCAAATTCTTGAGTACACATCTATTTGCCCTTGTGGATGAGATTTTTCATAGGAAAGAAGCACCAATATTGTTCGTGTATTCATTACAACTAGAAGGTTGCTTTTGCTTAGCTCAAGTGGTTGAAAAAAATGGTTCCAATTGGTGGAATAATAGTTACTGAACAATCTGATACTTTCTACTATGGATAACACAGTAAAAAATCAACAAGGATTTTTCACTAACATTCAAAGTTGTTTACAAGATGCACAAGATAACATTGACTTTTTGGAGCTTGAATCTCAGCTTCGGAGAGTAAAATTACAATAGTGGAGTCATAATTTTGAACCTATTTTTGTTCAAAACATTGAGACAAACTCCCACCATTAACAAGAAAATGCAGATGCATTACTTATTTCAGAAGCAAATGTACAAAAATATGCAGAGTTCAGTCTGCACTTTCCAAGCTCATCATCAAACCTTGGGAAGAGTTTGCCCATAAGAAGCACAAAACAATTCTTGGATATGACAAGGTTGTGTCCTTTCATATTCTAGATTATTCAAAGCCCATCCAGTTTCAGAGTGCTGGATTCCTTCAAGACAGTTCACCTTTAGATGTTCCAGATTCTTCTCTTTGACAACAACAACATAATGTTATATGCCAACATTGTGATCGAGTTGGCCATATGAAAAATCACTGTTTTTATCTCCATCCATGTGAGCACTGTCATAAAACCAACAAGCCTATTGCAAGAATAAATATTCGTCTTGGATGGATTGCTTCTTGGCAATGGGCTTCAACAACTAAGAAGATGTTTCAGTCATATGTCAAAATCTCTTTTACAATTTTAAAAGGCATTGCAATTAATTTTCGTCATCATCTCACCTTGTATTTGACAGGGGGGGGAAGTGATGGTCATATACAAGCTTCAGAGCCACATAAAATGAGCCTGAGCCACATCTTGCCATACCAGATTCAGAGTTGTAGCCAGAGACAAAGATGCCCTTGAGCATGCCTTTGGTTGGTGGTCAACCTTAAACCATCCATGCGACGTTGAGACCTCCCTCTTCAGGTTGAGCTTCTCCCTCTTCAAAGAATTGGGGACACTTTCTCTAGCAGAAGACTTCAGACTTTGCTAGTTTTGAAAGAGTTCCAGGAATTGCAGTAAGCATTCCAGAGTTGGTGGTCATCCTTGAACCACTACAGGTTGAGACCTCCCTTTTTAGGTTGAGGTTCTACCTTTTTATGCAGGTTGCAGACCTCCCTTTTCCAGGTTGAAAATATCTCTCTTCAAAGCATTAGGAGCACATCCTCTAGTAGAAGATTTCAACTTCTCGCTAGATTTGGAAGATTTCTGGGAACTACATTAAGCATTCCAGTGTTGGTGTTCATCCTTAAACCACCTCTATCAACCTAGTGTTGCCATGTATTTTTTGCACATTTGTATTACAATTCTATTCTTGGAATAATACATACCCCTTAACATTAAGGGGGGGAATGTTGGACACTTAATCGTCTAAGGGTTGGTTTGGAAGTCGAACAGTGAAAGACAGTCCAAGAGACCACTTGGAATATGAAACCAAGGGTCACCAGACTTGTATAAATATCTGTAGCATGTGAATAGTAAATATATCTCATGCTTATCTTTCATATTGTGTTCACATCCATGTGCATTTAGCATTATTATTCTTCAATAGTTCATCAGAGAGAGAGTACAGATATCAAGTTTACTTGCTCAAAATAGTCCTAACAAAACAACAATCAATATCAATCCACTGTAGCCCTAACTAGAAAGTCAATGCTAGTCAAAGTGGCTTCAAAATGTCCTCCAAGCAGCTTATTAAAAAAATCCAATTCGGCCTTCCAAGAGAGTGAAGGCAACCCAAAATAGTTTAGTCAAACCCAGTCAAATGTTGTTGTAAATTTTGTGGTCAAACGTGAAGCAAATGCTACAGTCAACCCAAGTCAACTTGTCCTAAATGCCTCGAAAACTGTGCCAATAAATGAAAGCTCCAAATATCTGATTTCTTGCCTTAAAAATGTAGTTAGAAGAGGTCAGTTGACCCTCGCTCAACGCTAGTCAATGCTATGGTCAACACTGGTCTATTTCTTGCCGACTTGTTCTTGACCCAGAAATATTCGGCCTCCTGCCACATGTGCTAAGAGAGAGAGACTCGCTCCAAGATGCTCCAAGATGTACACACCAATTAGGATAGGAGAGAGATGTATGATGATGAGTGATGATGTCCAAACGAGAAGAGGGTCACTCCTATTTATACAAATCGTTGAGGGTGTAGAGACACATCTATTGGGCTTCATGAGCCTACATTTGACTGAGGCCGACCTTGAAAATTTGCACACGTGTGAATAATAAAATCAAAATCATACTTCTACTTGTCCGAATAAGATGATCTTTAAATCAATCTTGCACCTATCGAAAATAGGAATCCAATAAAAATATCATCTCCATTATATGAGCTCCAAGGTGGAGTTTGTCCCTAGTTTCCAATTTTAACACTCCCTCTCAACTAGGGAGAATTCCACCTGCTAGTCCATCTTCCAACTTGTACCATCTTTGTCATCCCTGCTATGTTCTGCTTTGTTAAACCATGAAATAATAATAAAGAAGAATTGATCGAGAGTGAGTCAGAAGACCTTGCCACTCTTCATTGGCTCAAGTCAGTCCAGAGGTAGAACCTAAATTGATCCCAAATCAAGTTGTTTGAACACCATGCATCCTAGCATAGGGAGTATGACAATATATGATGCGTCCATCGATAGTGCTATGGTCTCTATCCTCATTTCCCAACTCATTGGCCATATGGGAGGTACTTTCCAAGAGTCCCGGACTACATGGGTAGGATGTATGCTGGGGCATCAATAGTTGAAGGTGAACCACACATCCTGCTCATATGTTATAGGAGAAGGTGAACCACTCACCCTGTACATAATGCGCCACTAGGGGAAGGTAAACCACTCACCCTATGGTCACTCATAGCTCTAAGAAGTACCCCAAGCCCTCGGGAGCTACCAGAGCTCAGTATCCAACTCATGTGGGACCCTCATAGGAGGGTCTTTCCACGAATCCAAGTCTCTCTCGAGACCTACTCATCAGTGTTGATGTGATGGAGCCTTATTTCTCCCCGTTGTCCCATATCCTGGATAAAGTGGTACCTGATATCAATATGCTTGGCGCAGTTGTGGAACACGTGATTCTCTGAAAGGAGAATCCCAATTTGGTTGTCGTAGTAGATCACGGTGGTATCCGACGCATGCTCAAACAACTCACTAAAGGGATTCCTCAACCAAACAACTTCACAACAGGCCATACTAGCAACAATGTATTCAACCTCGACAGTGCTTAAAGCAACCGGTTTCTGCTTCATGCTCATCTAGGATATCGAAGCAGATCCTAAGAGAAGCAACAACTAGATGTGCTCTTACGATCCACCACAATGCCAGCCCAGTCGACATCAGTATATCCATGTAGCCTCAAATTATGGCAGTGTATCTCAAACCATAGTTGATTGTGCCCCAGAGATATCTCAAGAGGTTCTTGGCAGCAATCCAATGTATGTGATGAGGCTCAACCATTAATTGACTCAATGTGTTCACAATGAAGCATATGTCCAGACAAGAGTTCACCAAGAACATCATGGCTCACACAAGTTGTTGATACTTGGAAGGATTTTCCACATAGCTTCTTGAAGTTGAGTTCCATCAGAGTATTCATAGACTTGTAGTCTACCATTCCACATCTTTCAAGTAGCTTCAATACGTATTTTCTTTGAGAATGGAAAATATCTCCTAGATTTTGCCAGACCTCCAAGTGTAGGAAGTAGTGCATCAAGCTTAGGGCCTTCATCTCAAATTCAAAATTCAATTCCATCTTGCATTGCTAAATGAGAAGGTCTGTACCTGCTAGAAAAATATCATCCACATAAAGTAATAGAATGAGAGGCCTGTCATTTTCAACCTTGAAGTATAGGTTTGGGCCAACTTCACTTCTTGTAAAGCCCAACTTCATAAGATAGTTGTCAATTGTCTCATACCAAGCCTTGGGGGCTTGATTCAACCCATAGAGCACTTCTTCAACCTGCATACATATGATTTTCAATCTAGAACTTTAAACATTTCGGGTTGCTCTATATAGACTTCCTCCTTAAGCGAGCTATGCAAGAAGGCAATTTTGACATCAATTTGGTGTAGGTTACATCTTCATTACGAGAATTTTGAGGTCTAAAATGGCCATCCTAAGGAAATTATGAAATAATAAAATAAGATTAGATTACATCATCAAATTTTAGAGGGAAAAAAGAAAAAACTTTTTTTTCAACTCATATTTTCAACTTATCTTCCTATGGGTGTGCTCAAATTTCGAGCGAGAACACTCGTTGGATGCAAAATTTGATTCATCATCTAAGGAGTACCCTTGTTGCATGCTTTCGATGGACCTCGCTACACGAAAAATGATAAATGCAATCACGTTTTTGGATGTATTACTCATTTTTAATGTATTAGGGTCCATCGTAAGTATGCAACATGAATACTCCTTCAATGAGGAATTAAATTTTGCATCCAAAGATTACCTTCGCATGAAATTTGAGTAAAACTTTAGGGAGATTAGTTGAAAATACAAGTTGAAAATTTAGTTTTATTATTTTATTATTTTTTAATCTTTTTACTTTTTAACTCCAAAAATGGTGAATCATTCCCCATGGTTGACACCGTCATCTTAAATCCTATTGGTTTTTATAAAGTTTATTTTGGTTGTACATTTTTCATAGGAGGCCCATTTTAAACCTCACATTAGGGGAATTTTGAGGTCTAAAATGGACCTCTTAAAGAAATTATAAAATAATAGTAGAAATAATAAAATAAGATTTGATTACATATTAAATTTTAGAGGGAAAAAAGAAATTTTTTTTTTTCAACTCATATTTTCAACTTATTTCCCAAAGTTTTTCCTTAAATTTCGAGCCAGAGTACTCGTTGGATGAAAAATTTAATTCCTCATCCAAGGAGTACTCATGTTGCATACATTCGATGGGTCCTGCTACAAAAAAAATGAAAAATACATGAAAAATGTGATTGTAATCACGTTTTTTTTTAATGTATTTCTCATTTTTCATTTAGCAGGGTCCATCGAAAGTATGCAACATGGGTACTCCTCCGATGAGGATGAAATTTTGCATCCAACGAGTACTCCTCGAAATTTGAGTAAAAATTTTGGGAGATAAGTTGAAAAAGTAGTTTTATTATTTTATTATTTTTTAATCTTTTTACCATTTTACTTAAAAAATGGTGAATTGTCCCCTATGGTTGACATCATCATCTTGAATCATATTGGTTCTTATAAAGTTTAATTTTGTTGTACATTTTTCTTATGAGGCCCATTTTAGACCTCAAAATTTCCCTAATGAAAGTTCTCTAATGTGATCGATAGCAAGAGCGATGCTAGATCAAATAGTAGTGTAACAGGAAACCAATGCAAATATCTCATCATAGTCCACTCCTTTTGAGAGAAGCATTGAGCAACGAACCTAACATTGAACTTTTCAGCACTTCCATCAGCTCCATGTTTGATTTTGTAAAGCCATTTAGAAGTGACCACATACTTGTCTTTGGGTCTAGAAACCACATCCGAGACATCATTCTTCATGATCGACTTCACAACTTCTTCGAATGTGCAAGGATTAGATTGAACAATGGTGCTCATGGCAGCTAAGTACCGTTGGTGCCTATTCGACTTCTTACTTTCACAAAATGTATTTCTTGGTGCAATGAGTCTTTCAACATCTTCAAGAGTGTCTTTGAGCCATGAGGGTCTCTTTCTTGAGGAAAAGGGCTCACCAGGAGGTGGATCAGTGGGATCCATTGAGCCTTCAACATCAGGCATTGGTTCATTTGTCGGAGGTTCTTCTTGCTTTCTCGTGTTGAGAATTTGGTAGGGAATAATTTAATTCAATTCTCTACTTTATAATTAATTGTGAGCTTACTTCTCTTACTTAGGTCTTCTCTTTATTATCTTATTAGATCTTTCATAAAGTCAATTACCAAAAACCATAGGAGACACAAATTTAGGCTATTCCAGCCAGGGCCAAAACGTCTCCCTTTTGGAGAGGAAAACCCACAAGTAATTGGTCTTATAAAATTTCAGTTGACAAGTATCATGACCATTTCAAAAACCCTTGACCTTAAAGTACCTTCAACACCATTGTCACCTTCTCTTCTTGGCTCCTTTTATATGATCCTCCTTTCTGCACCACACTACACCAATACTAGGAAACTCGAATTGACTTCTGAACTGCTTCTTTCTTGGGGTCTGATCTCGACCTTCTTAATTACTTGTCTGATATAGCCTTCTGTCTTCCTTTGCTGGGCAATATACTTTATTCACACTGATGGAGAGACCTCTCCTTATAATTTTTGCGATGTATCTTCCTTTTCTGGGCAGTCTTACCCTTTCTTTGCACTTACTGCTATTCTGGTGCCTCCTGAAATCACCTTCGATTTGCATGGGAGCTGCTGTGATTACCCTTGGATTATATAAGATATATCAGTGCTTCATTTCTATGTTCTTCCTTTTTGTTTGCGTACCACAGATAGGCTCCTTTTTCTGCACTTATTACTTAGATCCAATCCTTGTTTATCTTAGACTTGACCGATATTGTATATGCAAATGAATCCGCAGTCCTTCCTATTTATAGTGTCATCCTTCTTGCATTTAGGCCAACATGTCAAATTGTGGGTAGGCCGACTTGTTAAGGAGATACATCACTGCATTTTGTAGCCGACTTCATGGAGCTTCTTCCAGCGAGGTGAAAAGGGTATGCATCATACTTTTACATTGTTTCTTTGACTCTTTACATGTGTAACATTGCTTCACGTACATGACTCTATTTATGACAATATGAGAAATCCCTAAAAGACATCAAGAAGAATTCTTTAACCTATAATAAAAATCTTTCTCATGAAACCCATGAAGCAAGCTTAACAAAAATACATTTTATTATCTTTGTTTTCTTCATTGCATAAATTCATAAATACATAGTCATTTATGAAGACTGAACCTAGTTACACTTTCCAACACTCCCTCTTAACTAGGGAGGTATTCATAATGGTACATGGTCACTTTCAATTTGAAGAATCTCATAAGAAGAATTTTATTGGTAATCCATCTGTTATAGCATTATATTAATCAACGTTGTTATAGTGCAAGGCCTTGACTAAAAACTCTATGTCTCCACGAGACCATGAGTTACAATGCTGGTGAGACCAATGATTATAGACACCTTCATCATTGTCTCCAAGGTACATACTCCACCCAGGTGTTCATTGAGTATGACCTCTAAGGACTATTCTTATTGGGATAGCTAATTCTCAAAGAATATCCATCCTTTCACAACTACTCTTATTGGAATGCCTTATCACATTCTCAAACAATATCATATGTCAAATGATTACCTAATCCTCTGTTTTGTCTTCCCAGGTGAAGACCAGAAAGACATGTATATCTCTCCCTCTCAACTAATGAGTACATATTCCACAAAGGAATATACTTATAAAGAATTTACCTAAGCTTTCTTCTTGGCTTAGTTGTCATGGAGTTTCTTCCAAGTAAGAAACTCATTATCAAGGCTCCCTCTTAATCAGGCTCTTACAATAGGTATGATGAAAACCATTTAGCTGCTCTTGAAGGACTCCTTCCGTTGATGTCATGAATTTAGGAGCCTTCAACTCTTCATAGGTAACAAATCATCGATCACTTTCATTCTTGCGTCATGTCTTCAGAACGTGATCCATTAGTCTTCTTATATGGTCTATCTTCATGTTATGATGCTTTTGAACCATATATATTCCAAGGATGTTTCATCCTGTCATATGGTTATCAACTTGTGGAATACATTTACTTCCATTTGGTAGCCCTGCATAAGCTCATGAGATGTTATTCAATTTTAAATATGAATACTTAAATCAAAGGTTACCTCAGTGATGATCTTTCACCATGACATCTTTCTTGTAGACATCAACATCCTTCTTATATGTTGACACATCTCAAAAATATATGTATTTCCAAGGGTATTCATCTTTTTCAGAATTCTTATCAGAGTCTACATATCTTCCTAGGAGATTTCTTAATCAAGTCTTCTTGGCTTCCGGATGATAACTGCCTCTTTTCATGATTGTACTTTTTCACATTCTCCTCCTTTTTCTTTCATTATCCACACAATTTTATTTCATCCCCAAGAACTTCCAATGTGCAACTCCTTGATAGTATATAATCACCTCATATTCCACACGAGGACATATTATGTTGATTTCATCTGGTGTGGAACATGTCTTATTGACAACCCGCGCATCAAAAGAGTTTCTGCTTTCTTTGATCATACTTCTTCTATATGCAACCATATGATTTGTCTATATAGCATCTAGTGTTAGCATAAATATATATGTACCTTATTTCCTTTCTTTGATTCATACTGCAACAAATTTTCTTGGAGTGAAGAGTTTTATTCTCTTGACCTGCTTCATCAATATGTCATTATTTCTAATCCTAGAATTCTGTAAATTAGAATTTCTCAAGTAAACTTATTGTTTTCTTTCTACCCAGTGAGTCCAAAGAGGATTCTATTAGAGAATGTTAGCATTTGTTTCCTTGAATCATCACCTTTGATCTTGATGATTTCTTTTTATAAATGTTGTTTTTCAGTGAGGTTACCCGAAGCTTCTTATAGCATAGATGTCACATATGTGTTACAACCATCCTCCTACAACAAGTGCTCCTCCTTCAATGCTTCCATCAAGATGCCAATCCTAACGAAATGCATCTACCTAATATAAAATGCTTCCTAACATACTATTTTACAATCTGACAAATACTCCTTAAAGAGGAAGATGATCTCAATCATAATATAGAAATTTCACTTCTTCTTTTTTAGGCTTCTTTGCATCAGGTTCTTTTACTTCTCCAACAACATGGGATTCCTCCTTTTTCCTCTTGTCCTTGTTGGATTTGGGACAATCCCTCTTATAGTGCCCAAGTTCATTACATCCATAGCATCATATCTTATTCATGTTTCTTTCTTTGTTTTGATTTCCAAATTTACCAAAATTTCTTTTCCTTCTTGACATGGCAGCATAGGCTTGGTTTTCTTCATTTGTTCCAGTATCAATTTTGGCCTTTATTCTAGTCTCTTATATCTTACATAGAGACCGTAGATCTTGGAATGACGTTGTTTCTTTCTTCCCATAGATACTAGAAGTGAAGTTGCCCCATCCCTCCGGTAGAGCTTTCAGCACCACTGTAGTCATTTCGTTGTCAAACATTATTTTTCCCATTTCCTAAAGTTGATCTTACATTTTAGAAATATTCATAAAGTATGAATTTGTTCCTTCCTCTCTTGAAATTTTCAACTTATATAGTTCTTGTTTTAGAGATATTACTTCTCATGCAATACTTACAAAGAATATCTCCGCTAATTTCTCATATATTTCTTTTGATGATTCCAATTTGGATACATGGGGAATAAGAGAGTCTTTTGTGGATTGTATAAGAATCCTTAGGGCTCTTATGTATCCCTTCATGTATTTGGCATAAGCTTGAGTGTCTTCCTTTGAGGGTTTAGTCATTGACCCTTTAATGTAATCCATAACTTCATTTTCAATCAAATTTAAATCTTTCCTGTTCTTCCATGCAAGAAAATTTGTAGCCCCAGACAATTTGTTGTTTTCTTTGCAAAAAGTCATTTTGACAGATTTAGATGGGGACATTAAGATACATACTTGAGTATATTCTTTCTTCTTCTATCAACTTCCTTGTTGAAGATGATGGAGAAGATAATAGGAGCTCCCTCATTGATTGGATTCTTCAAGAGAGCTAAAATTACCTTCATACGTGGTTTGAAGCTCATTTCACGAAGAAATAAGGTTAAACGCAGAGCATTGCTGAAACGTCACAAAAACAAAGAAATAGACCGAAAAGGGGCGACTCGAGCAGAGGGAATTCGTGCAGAACTATTATGGTATAACAACAGAAATGAAAAGGCAGCAAAAACACATCAACATAGTTACTAATCAATGAAAGTAGCGAAAACTGCACCAGAATTAATTACCCGACGCCAGTTTTCTGAGGAGCAGGGCCAGATGTCAGTGATATTTTATTTGTTGCCTCTTCGACATTACAGAGCCAGTTTCTAATCACTCTGTAATAAATAATAGATTGCTAAAAGCCACTGTTGGAGGCTAAGCTTTTCTTATCACCGCCTGCATGTTTCCACTTGTCCAATTTTTCTTGAATGTAATCACTGTAGTAGACAGATTAAACCGACTTAAGTATTTTATAAATATTGTATGCATTAGCAGTATGAGAGAGGCCCGGAAAGGGAAAAAACCATTGTAATATATTCTGCTGGTTGTAAGCACTCTCTTTTGGATGAATGAATGAGTATGCTGTTTTCCAGATTCTTGTGTTATGATCTGTGGTGAAGTCATTTTCCCATGTAATTTGTGATTCTTCTGTTTTGCACACTGTTTTCTTTCTTTACTGTGGATAGAAATTTTTGTGTAGGATTTACCATAGGGTACCCTGCTCAGTCTTGAAACAATACATTATGTTTTCCTCTAAGACTTGGATGCAGAATTCAAAGACAGTGTGCTTTACATCCATGTTGAGACTGGAATGTAGAATTCAGAGACGGTTTGCCTGCATTCCTGTTAAACCTTAATCTCCTCTTTTCATTTCACAAGCTGTAAAGATCCATTGACATGGCTAGTTGGTCTGATTGCACCTGACCTCAGTTATTCATCTATTTGAGTTTGTTTACACCTGTTTGACTCCATAGCCTAATGGTCCTCTTCTGCTGCCTCAACCAAATATTCAAAATAACCCTCATTTCTATAACTAGCCTAATATCAACACTTATATTTATCAAGTTAAATCATAAAACAGAGAGAGCCCTCTCTGAGCCCAGGAAGGATAGGTCCTGGACTCCAAATCTGGTTTAATGTTTCACTTCGTGGTTCTGTCTTCAACCTTCAGAAATTACAGAGTGACAACAGATTGCACGCCACTTGGAACTTGAGCACACTGTGTCAATCCTCCTACAACCTAACCAATCTCACTACTACTAGTATTTCTTGCTCCTTAATTATAATTACCCTCTATGCTAGTTATATCGGTGTGTTGAGTACTTACCTCCTGGTTCATGGATGTGCATAGGGTTGTGAGCTTGACACAGGGCACCGTATGATTATGTTGTTTTGGTTCCAAAGATTCTGTATTGCGCCGTCTCAACTAGTCTCCTTCCTCTTCCTTTGTCCAAGGCATACCAAACTGCGTTCCTTCCTAACTCTGGTCACTAGCACTACTCCTCGTCCTTCGGTGGCCTCTCATAGCCTCTCTCTTTGGGATTCTCCTCTCAGAAAGAATCTATGTTGATCGACGACCTCTCGCATCACCTTGTTGAAACCTATTTTTACTCCTCAAAGTGCCACCCTCGAAACTCTCTCTCTCCATGCTATCTCTTCTTACCTTCACTTACACAGTCCCATACCTATTGCCAACTTCCACTGCATCCTTCCTACTTCTTCTCATTTCCTTCTTAGACCATCTCTTGGTTCTCCCCCAGTTCACCTTGCGTGCGATTGACCTAGCTAGTCATGTTATCTGATTATAGAGGCAGAACTTCATGGTCATATAACAATATCTTTATGGCTAATGGCAATGACTGTATGAACTCGCCTCTCAGTCCCTTCAGAAACTTTCACTCTGCTATATTATATGAAATTGTATTTCCACTGCAAACTCAACAATGTATCCCTCCAACATGCTTTCAAACCAGAAATCTATAGTTTGAGAGGTTTTATTACTTACTACTTGGATCTGGTGTACCTTCTCTAGCATCCACCTCCTTGGTCTATCATGGTGATATGCCAGGTTGTTGTCCTTTAGTCACTGGATGTGCTCTCTCAAGATATTCATAAATTTCATGAAGAAGACTTATGGAATTCAATAAACACGTGCTTCTATAGTCACTTATATGTGCTATAATTCTTATTCCCGATATGTTTCGATGTGAATTAATGCTTGGAGTGTAAAAACTCTGGTAAACTTGAATAAGTATATATTATTATTGGTAAAAGGTGAGATGATTACAGGTGGGGATCACCAAGGCTTTAAATACAGCCTTATGATGTCCCTTTGGCGAAGAGGCATGATCGTTGATCATGCCCTTCCACATTAATAAACCTAAAATAATTATATTTAACTAATAATTAATAAAATATACATAACATTTCTCCTCTCTTAAAGATGCTTTGTCCTCAAAACATATGCAATGATGGACAACATTGACGAATTCCTGGGTTTCTCGAGCGGCGAGCTTTTTCTTCCCACATTTTAAAAAGATTGTGGAGCATCTTCTCGAGTTCAATCTTTTGGTGATGTGGATAGCGACAAGATTTGATATTGACAGGGTCGAGTCCTTTCTTGACTTCTATTGGATGTTCGTGTTCCCTAATAGGAGGTATTTTTATTGGCAGGTCTTGGAAGACTTTTTCGTGTTTATGAACTATTCCTTGTTCTTCTGGTGACTTTTCGTGGTTCCTTTTTAGATTTAGAGGTAAATTACCAACAATTATCGTCCAATGCAACTTCTCTCCATCATCAAACGCTTCTTTCTTCGCAACCATATCTGCTTCATCATCGTAGGCCTCAACAGCTTCTGGTGCTATATCAGTGGCTTTGGATATGTTTGTCTTTTCACATTTTTCTTTCAATTCTGGGGATGAAACATTTTGCTATTTATAAGCATTTGTATTTTTTTGGTTTCTTTCATTTTCAACGAATATGTCTGTTGTTGCATCTGTGATAGTAGTCACATTGAATTCTTTATGTGGCTCCTTCACCAACATTGTTTCTTTTTTCTGCCATTGGATTTTCATTTATATAAAATTTCTCAATAACTTCTGTCGCTGCATTACTAGCTTTATTAGTGGATTGAGTTGCATTTTTATTCTCTTGGTTTCTCAACTCTATAACTGTCATGGTTGATTTCAGAGTCTCTTCTTCTAGGTATTTCGACACTATAGCTTTCATGTGAGCTAATTTCCAATTCAAGCTCATTTAATTGCTCTTTTTTAAACATGTTATATTAATGATTATGATCTGAATTAGCTGAATTATTCAGTTGATTATGTTCAACATTCGGAAATATTGGTTTTTGTGTCTGACTTATCTTATCTATTTTATCATTTATCTTATCAAAGAGCTTTGTCATCTTTTTCATTGATTCGCTAAGATTTTTTGTGGCCTCGTTATGATTTAGCCACATTTTTTTTTCTATTCGATTCGTCATATCTTGAACCTTTTTGATATTGTTGGAGTTTCCTGCAACTGTACCTTCGAGACTGACTAATATTTTTGCCAAAGTCTTCGGAATTATTATTGACATGTTTCTCAAGATCCAGCAATTTTTTTTGGAAATCGACCATCGACATTGATGACGTCATACTCCTCATACTCCTTGTAATTAAGGCTTATCCCCTTTTCCTTAAAAGATTTGTCCTCAAAGCTGTGTATATATATATACATACACATATATATATATATATATATATATATATATATATATATATATATATTTAAATAATAATTATATAATTTTTTTGGTTATTATATAACTATTATATAAATTATACATAAATATATAATATATATTTATTAAATGTAAATTATATACATATATATATATATTATAACTAAAAAAATTTCGTCCGATTATGAAAAAAAATCCTTTCGCCAGTCTGTTTTATATATATATAATTAAATTGTCAATGTTTTAAATGACGTCTACTCGCGGAAGGTCATACTGTTATAATTTTTATTTTATGTTTCACTGCAGATGGTGACAGGGAGATGGCAGGGCAGAAGTGGGGGAAGGTGGGGTGACGGCAGAAGGGGAAGGCAGATAGCGGGGTGGCTTCGGAAGGCGCGCGGGGGGGGGGGGGGGGAAGGTTGACGGCGGGAGGGCCAAGGGAGGGTGGCGGCAGACGGCGGAAGGGCTGCAGTAGGGTGGACGGCCGAGGCAGAAGGAGAAGGGTGGGAACGGGAGTGGGGAAGACAACGGGGAGAGGGTCGGGGAGTGGGCAGAGTGATAAGGGGAATTGGCGTGAGTAGGGAGGCGAGGAAGGGTGTGTGAATGGGGAAGATGGACGTCGGGGGAGGCGGAAGGTAGAGGGAGGAAGGGTGGTTAGGGAGGAGTGGGGGATGGCCGCGGGAGGGGCTGAGGGGAGTGTGCAGGTGTCAGGGAAGGGCGAGGGAAGGGGAGTGTGAGGTAAGAGCAACGGGTAGAGGGGTCGGGTCGAGGGCAGAGAGGAGGGTGGTGAGGTGGGGGATGGGGGTAAATGCAGAGGGGGGAGGGCAGAGAGGGCGGACAGGGGGAGCAAGTTTGGAGGGGATCGAGGGAGGAGAGACGGAGAAGGCAGGGAGGAGTGGGGGATGGCCACGGAAGGGGAAGGCGGGACGGAGTGTGCAGAGCGGTGGGGAAGGAGGTGGGAAGATGGGGGGCGGAGTGTGGGAGGAGTGTTGGGAGGGGCTGAAAGGCCAAGAGGTGAGGGGGATGGGTAGCGAGGGAAATGTAATGGAGGGGAGTGCTATGTGAGGGGGAAGAGGAAAAAAAAAATTGGGGAGGAAAAATCTGTAAATTTTTTTTTTAAACAAATGCTGCCCACAAGCACTTGGTTTTAAAAAAAAAATCTGTAATTCTGGAATTTTCTTGTAATTCTTTAATTCTGGGTGATCACACAAATCCTGAAGAGCGACTGCTCCGATACCAATGGAGTGTAAAAACTCTGGTAAACTTGAATAAGTATATATTATTATTGATAAAAGATGAGATGATTACAAGTGGGGATCACCAAGGCTTTAAATACAGCCTTATGGTGTCCCTTGGCAAAGAGGCATGATCGTTGATCATGCCCTTCCACATTATAAACCTAAGATAACTATATTAAACTAATAATTAATAAAATATACATAACAATGCTCCTGCCATTGAAGCCACCAAATAATCTCCTCATTGGCGGGCTTCCATGGCTTCCATATTCCTATGAGACAATCTAATCCATCATATTATATCTGTTAAGAATTTACTAGAGAGCATAAAATAATTATTAAGATTTACGAGAGAAAAATAATAAGCAGCAACAAATCATAAACCATAAACATATTTGTTTATGAGGAAAACCCCAAATCCGGGGAAAAACCTAGCGCAATGAAATTTCATTGTCATTGGCCAAAATCCTGGTCAATCCGGCCAAGTGAGCCTTCACCGCTCACCTCTAGGCCTCTATTAGAATGAAGTCCTCCCAGCCTTTTTGAAGCTCCATCACATGCAACACCATGGGAAATAATACCATGGGTACATTATACCATGTGCCCAAAAACACTACTATTTTCCCCAGTCAACTTTGACTCTATCTCTAGTCAATTCTACCGAACAATTCCCCCCTTAAACTTGACTTGGGGTTTCTTGATTAAATCTAGCAAAAAATTCTAAGTGAGACAACTGTGTTCACTCTAGCCCTTTCCACCCTTAAAATTTTTACCTAGGGTATTTGTTAACTTGACATCCCCTCTATCACCTAGGTCTAACCTAAAATTTACCTGTGATTACCCATGGGTACACATGCCATACCAGGTCTTAGAGCAATATGCCCATTTACATGCAAACCAAAATTTGCTCCATTATAATAATACATTATTTTTTGTTTCATTGTTGCTTTTCTTTTTGCATCCTCTCACCTTGATACACTCTGTAACTCATGCTCTCCTGATCCAATTTATGATCACATGCTTCTCATCCATACATCGTGGCTCACAAACATAAAGCAATTTAAATTTATATTTGGGTGAAAGTTTTTACATCTTTAGCAATGATCTCGTTAATGAACCCAACACCCAATACTACATTCTTGCTGCCTCTAAGAAAAACTTGATCCACACACCATTTTCATCACGGCTCATTCCTTCGGAAATGTGAACGAGCCCATTCGAGGAAATATATCAAGCGTTGCACATCATATAACCAGAGCCTCTCATCGACATTGATCTCTCTGGCACCATGGTTATGTTAGTGGACGAAAATGGCACCTCTCCCCATGTGAATCGACCCCTTGACGTATATCGATGGTCTTCTTGGAGGATGCCCAGTCGTTGACCTGGTCGGCATGAGAGGGAGGAGCAACATGAGTGAATTCTCTTTTCTCTCTGACCTTCCTATCCCAAATTCCTCCTCCAGATGCTACATTATAGAAGATCAAAGTATACTCTTGTTATCACCCAAAAATTCTCAAAAAACATCATTGTGTCATGTTTGTTTTTGGTCATTGTTTCAAAATGATTTAGAGGTCATTTTAGGATTTTGTTAAGGGTAGGTTAGATTTTTACAAGTTCAAAGGTCATCATTAAGTTCAAATAAAGTCTTTTAAAGGTCCATTCGTTGTCAAAAATCCATAATTTCCATTTAGGAGTCATTCCATAAAGTTTCGGGTCAAAACTTTGCAATTAGCCAAGAATCCATGTTTTCGTAGCGCCACTAGTTTAAAAAAAATTATTTGTACTATGAAAGCGCTAATAGTTTCGTAGCGCAAACTGAGAAAAATACACTGCGGGCGCTACGAAAGTGCGGTTTCTTAACGGTCTTGTCATTTGAGCTGGAAATTGTCAGAATTCATTGGGAAATGGTAGGTTAGTGGTATGATAGGTCAGTTAATGGTGAGATTTGATGTACTTATGCATGCTACAGTCATCATTGTCATGATAGGGCATGAATGAGGCATAATTCAGTGATGTGATGACATTTCAAATTCAAAATCTTGCTTAATTGGTCATACTCATTTCTCTTGCCTCCATTCGAATGTCTAAGCTCTAAAGTGTCAAGCCAAACTTGTGGCTGTTTCATACAAAGTTTTTCTTCATCCTAATCAAGCGAGGTTGATATAAACTATTCAAGCGAGGCTGTTTCAGATATTCAAGCGAAGTTGACAGGTTTTTTCTGAAGAGCATGGCAGAGGAAAAGAAAGTCCATAGAGGGGGACACTGCTTAAGATATGAGCTTGAAAATATGAAGGCCATAATTGAAGACCCAACAGTGATGGAGGCATTCAGCAGAGTGGGTTGTCTTCAGTTTTGTGAAAAGTTGTAGGGTTGCCACACAGAGGTGTCTAAAGAATTGCCTTGCACTTCAATGGAACAACTACCAAGGTTGGGATGCTAAGTGTGCCAATTACACCAAAGATTATTGATGCTATGACAAAAATACCAAGGGGACAAGAAACTTGGTTCAAAAGTTTCAAATTTGATATGGAGCCATGCAAGAAATTCTTGAAACCTGAGTATGTAGGTATGGACTTCAATAATGCAATCCATAGACGCTGCATCAAAGACACTTATGCAAAGTTGCTGCTCAACATTCAGAGGTATTTTACATGTGAAGGCAGATATCATAAGGTCTACACATATTATTTCAAGCTGCTTTTGCATTTCACTGGTAAGATTTCACTCGATTTGCCTTTCTATTTGCATAGGAGTCTTGCTAAAATGACTGATAAAGTACAGGCCAAATCTGAAGGTTGTGAAACATCCTTGTTTCATCATGGTTTGATGAAGTTATTGATTTTTAATGAGCTTCAGAAGATAGGCAGGGATTGGTCATTCTTTTTTTTTATAAATGGTTTTGAGTTGGAAACCCTAACTCCTGCTAGAAACCCTAAAACTAAAGGAACTCCTTCACCACCAGTGGCAGAGTCTAGTCAACCTGTGGTTGCAAAACCAAAGGAATTTGTAACACTGAAGCCAAGAAAACAAGTTGAGAAAAGGGCAGAGCAGACACAAATGATTGACACATCAACTCCATCACTTGCAAAACAAAAGTCAAAGAGTGTCAAAGAGGCAAAACAGAAACAAGTTGATAGCAAGCAGGAAATCAAAAGAGTGACAAGAAGTCAAGCAGTGGCATCAAAAGGAAAGACAGTTGTTTCAGTTTCAGAGGACAGGCCAGTAATTAAGGGAAATTTAGATGAAATCCTTCATGCAATTGATATAGAGGAGACACCCATTGTGAAAGCTGACTTCATTGGAGAAGATGAACATAAACAGAAAATGGCTAAGTCTGCAAAGAAGCTTGAGTTTGAGGGAGAAGATTCAGCCTTCATCTTTCAAGCAAGGAAACCTTTAACTAGGCATGCTAAGAAACTCAAGGAAGGCAGCAAGGAGGTTCAAGAAACTATTGAAACAACTAAAGCCCCTGAAGAAGTGGTTGATCTCTCATCACCTACAGTAGAGCATGCAGCCAATAGAACAAAGAAGGGAAACGAAGAAATGACAGAGTGTCAACATCTTGAAGAGAAATTGAGGTTAGCAAACCAAGAAATCGCTGTGATGAGAAAGAGGGTCAGAAAGCATAGTATTGAGAACGCAGAGTTCAAAAGAATGAAGGCACTGTGGGAAGGTCAAACTGGTTCTATTTCTGAAACTCCAGGCAGTGTAGAACAATTTTTCACATGGACAGTTCTAGCCATCAAGGAATCTAAATTTGTCAGAGTAATAAATACTCCCTTGAGAGCCAGTAATAGAAGACTTAGAGATCAAGTGGAGGACTTGGAGCAGCAACTAAGTGATTCAGGATGAGTTAAAGAACAAAGGTGCAAAATGACAATCATTAAAAAGTCAAAAGCTAAATCAAGTGAAAATTAAGAAGGAACCTCATGAAAACTGTGTTTTTCAGTTCATATGGCTTTTTTATTTGATGAATTCAATGTTATTTTGAGTTTTGGCACATTTATAATTTTCTCTTTGAAAAATTTGGACAAAATTGCTCACTCAGTAGTTTCGTAGTGCAAACAATGTAAAAAGAGTGAAAAGCGCTACGAAACTACTGTAGCAACTTTTTTCACTCTTTCTCATAAATTTTTGAAGGGAAAAAGTATGAATTATGACCTGAAATTTCTAGGGAGGATGTATTAAAAGATAATGAAGGAAAGAAATCAAAATTTTGAAGGAAAAAAGGTAAAAGCACCGCGCTACGAAACTGTGTTTTTTTCGTAGCACAGTGTATTACAGCTCATTTGAAAAGTGTAAAGGTGGTTTGGGACAACTGGAGCTCAGGGAGGATTTTTGGCAGGTGTTATTTCAGTTATTAACAACAAAGGACCTCGAAAGGATGAATTCATGATGGTCAGAACATTTCAAAATTGCAAAGGACCCTATGCCTAGAAAACAGGGGATTGTTTCCTACTTTAATGGAGGTCAGCATTATGGTCATCAAGATTTGAAGCCAATCATCTAGATTCGACCAGGTGTTAATACATTTGGAAAAGGATGTAATTTAATTAAGATAAGTTTGTTATAGATAGGTGATTAAGAGTTGAATCCTATTTGTAATAGGATTGTTTAGTAGATTCGCTGTCCTTTTGTAATAAATACCATGTCATATGGTTACGAAAGGTGTCAAGAGTTAAGAGTTTGATGTATCGAGCATCAAAAAAGGTTATCTTATGTTGTAAATGATCTATAAAATATCAAGAAGTTGAATATGCTAAGGGTTGGACATTTTTTGCAAAATACTGTGTTTATTGTAAGTTACTGGTTTTCAGGTTAATACAGAGATTTTTACTTAGCCAACTTGAGATTCATAAAGAGTTCTAGTAGGTTCTTGTTCTAATTGCATATTTTTACTATCCTATAGTAGTGGTGTTTGTTTATGTTACTTAGAATTCATCTTTGATGCTATGACTTCCTATATAAACAAACTGACTGTGTTTTTTACAGTTTCGCATTTGTATCTCTTGACTAAAACTCTGATATGCCTCAACTTCCATGCTAAGTAGATTGATTGGTTTCACTGAAACTATTTTGATTCCATAAGCCTAATGTACACTTGCTGATGTGATTTAAAACCAATATCTATCATTTATCTGCTTATTATCCCACATAGAGTTAGCCATCTATACTTTTATCCAAATCATTAACCCTTGAGAGAGCCCTCTTAGGTTGAGGAGGCTAAACCTCAATCAAAAGATTGGTTTGAAACAGTTGCATGAGATTGATTTGATCAACTGCCTATCAGGTCTAATTTTGTGATAAAAACTCCAACAATGATTTCTCCTTTAACCACAGTCGGGGGCACCACTGCCCTCCTTTAATATCACGTCTCCAAATTCACCACCAACGACCCACGTCGGTTAACGCTGCCTTTGGAGCTAGATTCGCACAATTCATGGCCATAATTCAGATCTGGGGGGAAATTAAAATAAATCTACAATGCATATTACATAAAGGCTCTGAAAACCATGGAGTGGAATATTTAGTGGAAGTTGAGCCATCATTGATAGGAAATTGTATTTAACAATGACATCACTGACAAGAAGCCGAGCCATTGCGTACGACATCCAACAAAACACTGATTGTTTTGACTGCTTTTCCATGATATGCTAATGAAACAAAACCCCTGAAACTCTAGATCTCTTGAGAGGGATATGTGTTTGACATTCACTTAATGCAACAATGTTGCAGTTTAGACTCCCTCACTCAATTATCCACCCAAAAATATTAATAGAAGTGAGAGGATCCATCTCTAACTAGACGAGAATGATGTTCAATAAGCTCCACAGGAATGGTTACACAAGATTCCACTATTTTTTGGCAGCGACATGCTGCTGTAGACTCCAGAGGAGACCAAAAATTCAATATGCAGAGTCTTAACGCTCCAAGATAACCACCATACTCGGATATCACCACACTCTGCTAGTCAATCCGACTCTAAGACTTCAACAACAAATCCACTAAATCAATGTGGCACACCACAATTATTTTCCCACTGCAGGAACTTTTGTGACCTCTGTCAATAGGTCAATGCCTTCCACACCAAGTTAAGACTACGACCTGATCAACTCTTTTTTAGGATACAAGCTACATACCACCCACACAGATTTGAAATTGAGCCTCCTACAAGCTCCAAAACAAAATGAGCCTTCTTTTCTCATGAATTGTGCTCTGAACATGCATATCAGATCCCATCAGCTCATCAATGCTAGTCTCTCTCCCTGTCTTTTGTTGTGGGCTTAGACCCTAGCACCCACACTAGTGCCACCGGCTCTGTGGCTACACACAGATTCATGTCCATGTTTCGATCTACAGTCATGCATTAGAACCAAAGGATGGAAAACAAACTAACAAAATACTCATCGAACTCTCTATTTCCCTTGGCCCAGGAGGGGCCAAGGACCAGGCCCTCATGGGCTCTAACACCAGTTATTAAGAATTTATTGGAGAACATAAAATAATTACTGAGAGTTACTAGAGAAAAGAAAAATAATAAGCAGCAACAAATCATAAATCACAAACACACTTGTTTATCAGGAAAATGCCAAATTCGGGGAAAAAACAAACATAATGAAATTTTATTGCCATTGATAATGAGATCTTTAGCCTTTGTATCATATACCATATTTTTATTTCCTTGTTCATCCTCGGTCTTTGTAAAGCATTTTTCAATGATTTCCCATACTTCGTATCCTTGCACCATCAAATGAAACTACATTCTTCCACTCCAAAGTGCATAGTTATTTCCACTGATCATAGGAACTCTATTCTTAGTATACTCCATGATCTCCTTCCAATTGTTAGACTACTATTGAAGGAACCATGCTCTAATACCAATTGTTGGAAATACTGAGAAGGGGGGTGAATCAATATTTCTTATCACTGTACAAACATGGTGTAAAATCTTTCTTTGGATCAACTTGATACGATGGCTTGAACATGCTACCTTTTTCATCCCATCTAGTCTAATATTATTTTATTTCTTTCACCTCGGTATTAGCTTCATTTAGTTTCGTCATCCCGATAATCCATGGTTTAGTTTGACAACTCGTGTGCTTCCTCCTGCAACCAAAATCAAATTCAACAATCTTCGAAGTCATATTCTCTCATTCCAATTAGACTTACCATACCTAGGATGGTAATTTATGCACAGTCCTCGTGATGTGGTTCTAAACTCCATCTAAATTTCTGAGCCTTCACACACGAGAGTTTTTCATCGCTGGTGTATTCAAATTCCAAGGAGATAATTCCTTCCATCCTTTTTAAACTCTTCGTGTGATTTTTCTTTGGATTGTTGGCCTCCAACATTGCATGTTGTCTATCTTAATATTACTCTTATACGAAGTCATTCCCACCTTATAGTCATCCCCTCTTGTTAGGATATTCTGACACGTAGGAAATAGTTAAGAACAAATTAGTCTAGTGTAGAGTTAGGTAAAGTGTGTTTCTTTACCATGTACATTTGTAACTTATAATATGATGGTCATGACTTGTAGTGATCCGACAATCATCTCTCTCCTATGTATTAATGAAACTTGATTCGTGGCTTAACACCTGATTGGTCCATGATCTCTATTTAAAGAGCATGGAGGGTCATTTGTCCAATAACCGTTTATGAGAGAAACATATGTAACTTTTATTTTTATATTAATAAAATTCCTGAAGTGGCCGCGTTGGCTCAAGCCGTGGACTATTTCCCTCTTTGAGGGTTTTAACCATGTGATTATACTAGTGTACTAATTTGTGATATGTTTGTGAGCGGTGACCTTTGGTTTTTGATCTAAGGAACTTACCTTGTAAATTCCTACATGGTATCAAAACTATTTTGAGGGCCGTGTCCGTTGTTGATCAAAATTCGAAGTCGGTTTGATCTATTATTTCTAAACATTTTTAGGCTTGGAGAACTGCTCTGTTGTGTCCAGAGCATCTGTTATGGTGAGGAACGCCTTTCGTTTCATGCGAAAAGGTTTCCAGCTGCCCAAGTTATGATAGTTTAGATTTGGAGGTATAAAGTATATGTTTTGCAGTTATATTTGTTAATACTTCTGCTTATTTTTTTTGCTACGTATGCTCTTTCCCTGCGTCTTTTTGCGATCTCGAGAAATTAGAAATGGTGAAAAAATATATAGTTTCCTGTAAGGCTAACCGAAAATCGAACATTCTGCCGTAAGGCTTGCATTTCATTTTTTTTTGCTCGGATTTTTGTGTTTTTTGTGTACGGGACCTTTCCTCCTGTAGAAAATTTGAATAACTGAGATATTATTCACCGAGATTCTCCTGATCACACACTATTTTAGCTTCATGCATAATACAGAATCTCTTCTACCATTGATCATCACATGCGGAAATAAAATCAATTGCATGCATACATTAAAACCACAAACAATCACACATATGAACACAATATTTAATGGGAAAGCTTAAAGTTGAAAACCCCAACTATCTGTATATTATATGTCATGGAGATAATGTAACAATCATAGTACAAAAGCTCCTCACAAGCTCTCATGCACACCCTCAATTGCTACACACTATCAAGCTAGATCTAGCAAAACACTTGCTCCAATCTTTTGCCACTTGATAGCCAGCCTCTATTGCGTTATCAATGCTATGGGATGGCTTCATTAAATAGATAAACCCCCTGGCTTGTACTGCGCAATCCTCATGGGCTTCTCCACCTATCTGTGTGTTGCAAATAGCAACAGTATAGTCACAACTGATAGTTAACCTGCTCTTTCACTTATTTCTGCACTGGTCTCCACTGAAACTGTCCATGCACTGAAGTTAACTAATGCATTCTTTAGTTGATTAATTAGTTTATAATTAGTGAATTAATTAATAATTAATTCACACCACTCTCACTAATTGTATCAATTAGTTAAACTGAATACAAATAGCTCAACTATGTTTAGATTAGTTAAACTGAATACAACTCCACTAACTTCCTCAATCAACTCCACCAAACTCTGTCACCTGAGTTCTAACTGAAGTATCCATGAAATAACTCCACATAACCCTCAGGAATAGCGTAATTCCTTCTATCAGCTCCTGTGCCACATCTGTGCAGTTCACTGAAGTGCTCCAAGAGAATAAGATAATGTTTAAAGTCTAAATATTATTAAGAGCTAATAATATTCGACATATCTATTTTTAGATTGGCAAAAAAAAAAAAGATTCCGCCCAGTATGTCTAAAAATAGAAGTCCATCTATTTTTCCCGACTTGACCAACCATCCACAAATAGCATCCTGCAACTCATAGAACATGATCCATATGTCTAAAAATAGACATAATCTAAAAATAGACTTTGCGCCAAAAATGGCCTGCGGGTCCACTTAGTGAAGACGACTTCATTTCACTAAGCTCATCATCTTTTTGCATTCTCAACTCCCTCTCAACAAGATATGGATTATCTGCAACACCTATCCTGCCTCTGTGGTATTTGAATTTGCTCCTGCTGAGCGCCTTCGTCAAGATATCAACATCCTGATCCTCCGTAGGAATGTATGAAAGTAACACATCTTCCTACTGCATACAATCTCTCTGAATTTGATGATACCCGGATGTCAAATCGTCAATGTGTTTAGACTACTGCAGAACACTGATTAACCGAGAGTTCGATGCAACCTCCTAATTCTCACAAATCACGTAGGATCCAAGTGTGAAACCGAACAACCCAAACTGTGATCTTCCTCATCCATAGCTCGCATGCCCAAACTGCCATACTCCCGCCCCGTCGAATCGAAAAGCACTTGAGCCTCGTTTGGCTGTACCAAGAAATCACACGACCCGACCGAAATCCTCCGTATGTGCTCTTTCTGTCTGTTGGGCTCCCTGCCCAATCTGCATCTGTGAAGCCATGCAACTTCACCTCGTCCGACTGTCCGTACCATAATCCATATCCCGATGTGCCTTTGAGATATCTCAATACATGCTTCCCTGCCTTCCAGAAGAGCTTGGTAGGCTTAACCATAGCTTGTGAAAGCTGGTTAACAGCATAGCATATGTCGAGTCGTGTATTGGCCAAATACATAAGCGACCCCACCAACTGTCGATAAACAGTGGCATCCACTACCCCCGCCGAAGTAGCATTCTCCTTCCTCCATCCACCAGGAAGAGGAGTATCAACAGGCTTGCACCCTGCGTGTTGAACTTCTCCAAAAGATCTCCGGGCATACTTACCCGAGAAACAAATGTCCACCAATGCGCCAAATACACTACCCCAAAAATAGTGAAGGAGGCCCAAGTCCTTCATCTCAAACCTTTTCGCAAGATCGCCTTTGCATGAGTGTATCACCATCACCGTCAAAATAAAATCATCTACATAAAGTACAATGATCAACAACTTACCCTCCACCACTATCCGGCAGACCCTGACCGCCACTCTGGAGAATCCAAGTCAAGAAATAACCGTCTCATCCGTGTGTACCAAGCACGAGGTGCTTGTTTCAACCCATACAATGCTCTCTTGAGCCTGCACACATGCGACTCACTACTGAAGATCTCAAAACCTTCGGGCTGCTCTACGTACACCTCCTCCTCAATTACTCCATTGAGGAACGTAGTCTTCACATCCATCTGATGAATGTGCCACCCCATCTGTGCTGAGAGAGCAAGAATCGTTCGTATGGAAGAATACCTTGCGACAGGTGCAAAGGTCTCTTCATAATCGATCCCCTCTATCTGTGAAAAGCCTTGGGCAACAAATCTTGCCTTGTACTTCTCCACACTCCCGTCAGCTGCCTGATTCACTTTTTAGATCCATCTCGAACCCACCACTGATTTCCCCTCCAGCCTTGGGACAATCTCCCATTCATTGTTTCTGACAATCGAATCATACTCTTCCACCATGGCATCTACCCATGCGGGATCCTCCACAGCTTCCTCGAAAGAGGATGGATCTGTCACGATACACTTGTTCACAAGAGCCATGTATCCAGTATACCGATCAGGTGACTGTCTCTGTCTGCGCTGTGATGTAGGTGCTCCTACAACCTTCTCTGCATCTTGAGCCAGTCGCTCAGCTTCTGTAGTGCGCTTCCGCCCTCTGATGGTTGGCGCTGCCTGAGTGGTCTCTTCCACTCCATGAACCTCCTCTTGTGGCTGATCCACATCCTGAGGCTCATCCTTAGGAACTAATAGCTCCTCCTCTGCATGCAAGTGTAGCTCCCTCTCAAGCGAACACTTCATGGATTTCTCCTCCTGAAATTTGATATCCCGTCGCACAACAGCCTTGCAACCGTCTCACAACACACACGATGTTTCTAGGCGTATTAGTGTAACCTACAAATATCCCAACCTTCGTAGTCGTGTTCTGTGCCTTCTTTTTTGCATCCTTCGTCACATGAATGTAAATTGTGGAACAAAAATCCTCAAATGGGAAATATCAGGCTTATTACCAGAAAAAGCCTCCTCGGGTGTACTCATGCCAAGTATCTTGTGAGGACAACGGTTATGCACATATACTGCAGTATTGCATGCCTCCGCCCACAAGTGAATGGGTAGGCCCTAATCATGCAACATCGCCTGTGCAACACCCACGATCGTTCTGTTCTTCCGCTCAGCAACCCCATTCTGCTGTGGGTTATGAGGTGCTATGAGCTCTATTTGAATCCATTCTGCGCTGTAAAAGTCCTTGAATTCGCCATAGATGAATTCACCACCATTGTCGCTCCTAAGAGCCTTCACATGCTTCCCCGATTCCTTCTCCACCAGCGCCTTGAACTCACAGAACTTTGAGTATGTCTTGCTTTTCTTCTGCATGAAGAAGATCCAGCACTTCCGAGAATAATCATCAACAAAGATCACATAGTACTTGTGCTTTGCTGTCGAAGCTACTGAGAAAGGTCCACACACTTGGTGGTGAATTTCTTCCTGCTGACTGGTCGTGGGCGCGACTTTATCCTTCTAGTGAAAGGTGGCTTTACAAATTTCCCCAAGGCATCCCCGCACCGCAGTGAACACAAGAGCACCCTTTAGGAAGCCTAGTGAGAAATCATTGCAGTATCTTCAAAGCTCCATGGTGAAGGTGGCCCAATCTCCGGTGCCACAACTCGCCATCATCCCGGCTCACCGCTCCTTCTACCTTGCCTGCCATTACTGCGCAACCATCTACTTGCAATTGATAAAGGTTCTTAACTCGAACCCCTATCCTCCGGGTCTCACCAGTTTCCTTACTGCGCAGGAAATCCTCTCCATCGCTAAAGACAACATCATAACCCTTGTCTTCTAACATCACCACAGAGATAAGATTCTTCTTCAATCTTGGAACATGCATCACTTCCTTCGATACGAAGGGTTTACCAAACTCCCTCTCAAAGGAAATGGTATCGATACCGGTCGCACTGTATCTACCATCATTGCCCATCTCGATGTGCACTCCAAGATCTTTCTCATCCAGATCAGTAAACAAATCTCGATCTCCTGTCATGTGAAAAGACGCACCGCTGTCAAGAAACCACACTGATCCCGTCATTCTTGAGATCAAGCATGCGATCAGCGAAAAATCCAGCTCAAACTATGAGGCTAAGGCCTCTCCAGCTGTAGTCCCAGCAACCTACTTATTTTTCTTCTTCTGTGGACAATTAGTGGTGTAATGTCCGTGTTGGTGACAGTGAAAGCACTTCACCTTAGACATGTCCTGATTCTTGCCTTTCGCACCGGATTGAGAAGCTTTCTTTCTCTTCCCCTTCTTTGCTTTGGCAGCCAAAGCGCAATTCTCTTCATCAGAGTTCTTTGATGAAGATCCATCCTTGGTACTCCGCCTTATCTCCTCTTGCACAAGATCCGAACAAAGTCGCTCCCATCCTAGCAATTTCTCCCGACCATTGACAGAGTCCTGATAGGAATGCCAACTCTTCGGAAGCCCAAGGAGAGCCAAGCTCACCAAGTCCTCATCATCTATAGTCACCCCCACACTTCCCAGCTCATCCCTGCATTGGATGAACTTCGTGAGGTACTTGGGCATACTGTCGCCTTTCTCCATCTTTATGTTTCTGAGTCTATCCTTGAGCACCAACTTCCTCTGGTCGCTCTTGCTTTGGAATAAATCTATCAAGGCTTTCCACATCAAGAATGGATAAGCCTTACCATGAAGGCTGGATACTATGTGATCCTTCATACCCTCCAACAGAATCCTTCGACACTTTACTGTCTTCTTTTGCCATGCGTCAAGTACGGCAACATCACTAGAAGTAGGCTTTGGAACTTCAGCATCTACGAACTCCTTCAACCCATTGTCATCCAGCACCACCTCCATCCTGTCCTTCCATGAAATATAATTCGAGATGCCCTCAAGGGCATACTCCAATCGCAATCCTTTGAAAGACATCTCAACTTCGACGCCAAGAAAACACTGCTGCAAATTCGAATTCCACCAGCACAAAACTCAACCGCTTTAATGTTTTTCAATTGCTCCAATGATCAATATCGCTCTGATACCATGTAGAAAATTTGAATAATTGAGATATTATTCACCGAGATTCTCCTGATCACACACTATTTTAGCTTCATGCATAATACAGAATCTCTTCTACCATTGATCATCACATGCGGAAATAAAATCAATTGCATGCATACATTAAAACCATAAACAATCACACATATGAACACAGTATTTAATGGGAAAGCTTAAAGCTGAAAACCCCAACTATCTGTATATTATATGTCATGGAGATAATGTAACAATCATAGTACAAAAGCTCCTCACAAGCTCTCATGCACACCCTCAATTGCTACACACTATCAAGCTAGATCTAGCAAAACACTTGCTCCAATCTTTTGCCACTTGATAGCCAGCCTCTATTGCGTTATCAATGCTATGGGATGGCTTCATTAAATAGATAAACCCCCTGGCTTGTACTGCGCAATCCTCATGGGCTTCTCCACCTATCTGTGTGTTGCAAATAGCAACAGTATAGTCACAACTGATAGTTAACCTGCTCTTTCACTTATTTCTGCACTGGTCTCCACTGAAACTGTCCATGCACTGAAGTTAACTAATGCATTCTTTAGTTGATTAATTAGTTTATAATTAGTGAATTAATTAATAATTAATTCACACCACTCTCACTAATTGTATCAATTAGTTAAACTGAATACAAATAGCTCAACTATGTTTAGATTAGTTAAACTGAATACAACTCCACTAACTTCCTCAATCAACTCCACCAAACTCTGTCACCTGAGTTCTAACTGAAGTATCCATGAAATAACTCCACATAACCCTCAGGAATAGCGTAATTCCTTCTATCAGCTCCTGTGCCACATCTGTGCAGTTCACTGAAGTGCTCCAAGAGAATAAGATAATGTTTAAAGTCTAAATATTATTAAGAGCTAATAATATTCGACATATCTATTTTTAGATTGGCAAAAAAAAAAAAGATTCCGCCCAGTATGTCTAAAAATAGAAGTCCATCTATTTTTCCCGACTTGACCAACCATCCACAAATAGCATCCTGCAACTCATAGAACATGATCCATATGTCTAAAAATAGACATAGTCCAAAAAAAGACTTTGCACCAAAAATAGCCTGCGGGCCCACTTAGTGAAGACGACTTCTTTCCACTAAGCTCATCATCTTGTTGCAATCTCAACAGCTCCTTTCAAACATTTACAGAATCTTTTTACTATGTCACTTGGTGAGGAGTTTTTTTATGAGAATAGAGGTTGTTGGAGCAGGGTCTCCAAAAGGCTATGAATTTTGTCCATTTTGTATAATTTTGTATTGTTTAGTCTAGCGCAGGGGTTTTGGGGTGGGTCAAAGCCCCTAACGCTTTGTAAATGGGTCAAGGGTAGACCAAGAGTCTGCACACCATGGTTTTTAGACCACTGGATGCGTAGGCTAAATCATTATAAATAGATGAACTTTTTTTTGAGTCATAGGTAGGGTTGTTTGGGTTAGGACTCCTGCTGGCTGTGTGCGCAGAGATCCTTTGTCCTGCTGTATGTGGACCTTACTGGCTGTGTGCACAGGTGGTAAATTGGGAATGTAAGAAGATTTTTGGTAATAATATAGAAGAGCGAAAGTATTGTGGATATTTGATGTTATCTAGACCTAATATGTTATGGTTGATACAAACTTGAGTTATATGATTTGTTTATACGCTGAAAACTGTCTATGTTTATGTTAAATGCATCTGTGATCTGTTAATCTGCTACGAATATAATGTTCTATGATTATAGCTAATCGTACGCGCGTGGATGCGAGCCTGTTAATTAGATCTGGTAATTGTATTATGGTTAGTTATTGAAATTCTTGCATAGATCTGATAATTGTGGACTGGCTTGAATTACCTGCTCTCTCTCAGGGTGCGGAAACCTGGTTCCAACACCCTCACATATTGCTTCGGGTGATACTTTGGCTTGCGCAGGGTGCAGAAACCTGGTTCCAACACCCTCGCATATTGCTTCGGGTGATACTTTGGCTTGCGCAGGGTGCAGAAACCTGGTTCCAACACCCTCGCATATTGCTTCGGGTGATACTTTGGCTTGCGCAAGCAGGTCACTGCTGAAAGGACCAGTAGTATAGGGGTTTGTTGGCAAACCTTAACCTACGAACCTGGGTCATGACCCCTCGAGCCAACAAATGGTTCCGTTGCCGAGATCGGGAGCATTTTGATAGAGATCAGGTAACGCCAAGGCCATATTGGAAACCTGAAAGAAAAGAAATTGATGAATGGTTTGAAAAATTAGTTCAGGAATTCGCAGTAAAAGAAAACCGCAGTAAGAAGTTGACCATCGAAGAGTGGAAAAATAAGTATATTTTCACAGAAATATATGAGATCTTCTTTGTAACAATTGCGATCGAGCTCCAGGAGTGGCTTGCAAGGCTAGTCAAATTTCAGAAGTGTTGGAAAGATGAGTGGGTCACCAAGTGGACCCCAGAACGGATTCGACAGCTGGAAGAGACCAACAACACCATTACTTGCACAGTAGATCACTGGGTGGACAGTGTGATAGGAGGATTTGTGACTGAATTTGTAGTCGAATAATTCATATCCTACTCAGAAGCGGAGCGAAGGTTCTTCAAGGTATTGCGGGGTAAGTTTTTGAATACTTTACCATTACTGATTAAGATCTTGTTGTGTGAAAAAATAATTTTGTGTAGCCCTACAGAGTGAATTAGCTCCGACCAGAGTGAAGGCACAACGCGTAGTGGGAAGTACTACATAACTAACCAGGAGGGGGACCGATCTGTCTACAGTATAGTAAGGAATTTTGCTACGCATAGCCCTCTGACGATGCCACCATCGAACCCTCATAGGGGTAGGAACTCACCTCCACCCCCACCAGACGAAGATATGGCTACGCACATGAAGCTACCTACCTTCAAAGGTGTGGGCGATGAGGACATGGATCGGTTCTGGTTTGTCGCAGGATCGATGTGGACTGTGCAGAACGTAGTAAGCGATGTAGTGAAACGGGCACAATTATCTCTCGCTTTTGAAGGGAGGGCCCTGGAATGGTACATGGGATACATCGATCAACATGCGAATGCAACTATTGAGGAAATTAAGAATGCGTTGAAACAACAGTTCAAGAAACCCAAGTCCTACTCTCAGATAGTAAATGACTTGAAGGATTTCAAGCAAGGACCATCTGAGTCCGTATGAGAAGCTGATCAGTGATTAAAGAAAGTGATCAGAGAAGGAGGATTCCAGTATGATGACAGGCAACACATAGAGTGGTTCATTGCTATGTTGCTACCCCACCTGCGCGTACCTATGGGTCACCAAGCCATCGAAACATAAGAGAAGGCCCTGGAGTTTGCCATGAAAATAGAAGCCACGCCAAGAGATGATACCCAGTTAGGAGTATAACAAATACAAAGCTAGCTAGAAGAAATGCACATGGAGATTCAAAATCTACGTAAGGAGCGAGGGACGAAGGCCAGCCCCGAAAGATGGTGCATACGATGCAGGGCGAACAACCACACCAAAGATAACTGTCCGCTGCTAGCAGACTGCATCCAGGCTGGGAGACCTAGCCCGCTGCGCCCAAGGGAAGCTGTGGGACCAAGTGGGCCAACACTATGGTGAGATGATTGTCGCGTTTCTGGATTGCACAATACCAAACACTACCCCCGCCTTGCCGCATACATCCCTAAAATAAAACAACATTGGTGTAGGTTTTGTAGGTCTGTAGGACATGAAAAACATAACTGCCGAACGTATGACCTGATGATTGACCGGGGAAACCTATATAGGGTACAATCGGACCCCTCATCACCCAGATCCCCCGCAGGAATAGGAGGATCCCCAGCCAGGGGTAGGGGAGGAGGACGGGGAGGGAGCGCAGGTAGGGGTAGAGGCCAATTAATCTGCTATAATTGCAGGGAAATAGGTCACTTTGCGAGAGATTGCACGAACCCAACTTGACAGTCTTGCAGGTACTGTAGACAGTTAGACCATGTGATCGAGGATTTCCCGATTCTGATGGCCAAGGTACAGGAAAAGCAGCAAACTCCTACACAGAATGTACAACGAGTAAAGGCGGAACCTCGTGAGGAGGATTTGAGCATTAACGTAATAACATGCAACGGTATGGCCACCGAAGGTTCTGTGGGAAGAGCGGAAACAAAGTCTCTGATTTGTAAAGCAACTACTAAACCAGAAGGAGTAGGCTCCCAGGAGGAAGAGGAGGCCTTTGTCGTAGCCTGGCCAGACTGTGATCAAAGCGAGACATCGGCTCCAAACAACAGAATCGAAGATGAGGTCAAACCATTCTTGTAGGCGTGCACGAATTTGTTGCGCAACCAGCAAGCAGCAGACAACCTCAAAGCCCTACTCGACGGTTACGTTGAAAAAGCAGCCCCAACCACAAAGATTAAGGATGTACACACACTTTACAAACAGAAGAGACGTAATAGGCGCGAAATGCGATTAACTGCGCATATTGGTGACTATGAGATAGACCAGGTAATTCTAGACCTAGGATCTGATGCGAATGTACTACTTAAGCAAACTTGACAACGAATGGGAGAACCTAAACTGGAGTGGTCTACTATCCAGCTGCACATGGCTAATCAACAGAAGATCATACCACTGGGGAGATTGTCCAAAATGGGCATAGATATCGCTGGGGCTAAGGTACGAGCTGAATTTGATGTCATTCAGATTGTAGAAGATGCAGACCCTTACCCAACACTCTTGGGATTGGATTGGGCCATCGATATGGGTGGAATTGTCAACTTGAAGAAATAAAGCATGGTGTTTGAAAGAGAAGGGACCCAGGTGATCATATCTCTAGCCCGACATAAGGAGAAAGGTACACCGAGCCAGCATGTGAGGAAGATGGGACGGATCACATCTATAAGATGACTGCGAAGGATGAAGACTGGATCAACCCCACGACCGATGGTATGCCCTGCTGGGAGAGGCACAACGAATGCGCCTCTGACTCCGACGAAGAATTAGAAGATTGACAAAATTGGCTGCAGGGAGTCTCCACGCTGCGCTGTCTGCGAATTACCAGGGACTTCTGATATATATCCTCTGAGGTAAGAGAATTACCTTTTTTTGATGGCTCTGGTAGTATAAAGGAATTTTTGCGAACCTTAGAAGCGGAGGTTCCCAGAGAACGAAGGCTATGGGCTCTTAATCGGGCTATGCGCAACGCCTGCAAATTGGTGGGACACGCATAAGGGGACATTCCAGGAATGGGAGGAATGTCAGGATATGATAGTATTGCGGTTTGAACCTCCAACCGAGGTGCACGTCAAGAGATTCCAAGGCCCAGGAAACCCGCGTGAACACTTGACCGCTTGGATGAAGCATTGGTGCAACCATACCATAGAAGAATGTGTTCACTTGTTTATTCATGCCTTGGGACCAAATCCTGTTGCCTGGTATCTCGATGTGGAGCTACGACAGTGCACCCAATAGTGGGAAACCCTAAGAGATGAATTCTTGGGGACATTTGGGCTAACAGGAGGATTAGAGGTGCTTGAGGGAGCTCTGTAGGCTCTCAACACCGTTGTGCTTAGTGAATTTGGTCTCGATGCAGCAAGAGGAGGCCCCACATGGGAAGCACTGATTCAGGATGTCGAGCTCCATAAGGCCACCATAAAAGATTACAACATAGATCCGCGCAAGGTCTTGATCAGAGCATCAGGGGAGGGATGCACGATTGCAGGACCTCCAACACATGAGGCGGCTAGTACAAAGCCACTAAAACTACGAAACGTTAATACGACCGTACCACCCAAGCGGGTTCCGAGTGGGAACTATTGGGGTGAGGGGACAATAGGCGAAATTATGGAACTAAACATGGAGTATCAAGATAAGTACTCAGGACCTAAGCGGGTCATGGGGAACTTGGGTGGTACACACGACACCCTCAACTCTGATGCATGGCTAGAAGAACAGTGGCCTTATCATACGTAGAAGGCGAGGGAGGAGATCGGTAATATACTTGTCGCTCTAGTCCCATAGGTAAAGCCCATAACTACGAAGCTGCTGCAAGAAATCTTGGGACACATGGGCTACTATAGAAAATCCAGTCGAGGATACGCACTAATTACCAAAATTGTGTGAGCGCTGATTGAGCATGATATTTCATTCAGTTGGGATGACGCATGAAAGAAAAGCTTTGAACAACTCACGAACAGGATGGTCGCTACACCCAGGCTCACTTCCCCTGATTCGGTGCTGAGAATTCATAATAAAACTCCGTGAATCCCCTGTGATTTAGATAGTACGCAGCTTGGGCCCATGGATGGTAATCACACAGTCGCATGTACTAGTCGGACAATCTCGGGTGCAAAACATAGTTATGCCACCACAACGGAGGAAGGATTGACCCTGATATACGCGCCACAGAAGTCTCAGCGCCCTCTGTTAGGAAACCCCTATCTGATGATTGAAGATCAGTGGGTTTCAGAACGCCTGGGGAAGGTGACTGTGTTGGGGGGAGGGGGGAAGTTTGCAGGTGGCAACTACTACAGGAATATGATGTTGAAATTATCGTCAAGCCAAGAAAGTTGAGTATAGAGAAGAATTACTTGTCTCAAATTGAGATGGTCAAGGAAGGATTGACTGGTACGCAGCTGTTTGCAAGTAGGGTTGTAGATGCATGCTCCACCAAGATCCCTCCGTTCCTGACCACAGGAATAGGACCTACCGAATTTTCGAGACGACAGAAGGAGGAGTTGGCACATCGAGCGGTGGAATTTATCAGCATCGCACCTCATGAAGTGTTGCGTAATAAGGGCTTGAAGTATGTAACCTACGAAGATGTAACAGGGGGTCCCTATGCAGGTAAAACAACGACGCAAGAGGTATTGAAAGCTGGGCTATGGCAACACAAAAGGAATCCCAGCAGAATGAAGCCGGTGCACCAGGAATGCGGAAGGATTGCTAGGAGTGCAGGGGTACGCTGAGCGCAACCCAGGTGCGAAAACTAGCCGTTGAAACAATCATATCGGGTAAGAACAACAAATTACTTTTGGGTGGAGCGGGCAACTGGAAATTAATGCAGTGAATTTGGGAGATTTTTTACCGTTTACTTGATGGTAAGTCCTGCGCGAGATCTACCTTACCTTTGGGCAGTACCCAAGGCTATAAAATAAATAAGAGATATCAGACACAGGTTCCGTATTACTCGAATAGCTTGTACTTAGCATGGTTGTCCTGGACGACATTGTGTTGTAAAAATTTATATGCCCCTAGCATCTCATTCATGTCTGAGCAGCCTGCCCCCTCTGACAGTAACAATCCTAAGTTCATATTTTGCACCAGAATGATGGCCACGAACCCTACCGAGCTCTCGAAGCCCGTAACCTCAGTAGACCAAGACACTGAGGAAGTGGTGGAGGTCGAATCCAAAGTCGAAGAAATCCTCTCCACACCCAGCCCTACCACCAGAAAAGGAAAAGAAAAATCTCAAGGCTCAGGCAAGCCCCCGAAGCCTACGAAATGGGCCGCAGGAAAGCCCTGGACCTCCCCGCGAAATGTGAAATCCCCGCGGGCTGCTCAGGAGGAGGCCCAACCTGCCGAGTTGATCAATTGGCTGCCCCCCTTCATATGCCCATGCAGGACATCGACGCATACGCCGAAGAACCTCAATGGCCTGATCACTTACCTATAGATGCCGCTGACCCCGAGGGAGGTCCTCATCATAGGAAAACCAGTTGGCTGCCTGAATGAAGTTAAGTTCGACGATCATGATTTGGCCAACTTTGAGGCCTTCCCTGAGCTAGCGCCTGAGTTATACCTTGATGCGGTTCATAGCACTGAGGGGGTTAAATTTGTCCCTCAACGCTAGGTACATGGTCTGGCGGGGTCCGAGCTCTTAAATCTGCTTAGGATGCCCCACTTTGGACATTACAATGTAACGAATTGGCTCGCATGACAACTGCTTACGCTAATTCATGATGGATACCTGTGGATCCAGTGTAGAAATCTCTTGTTTTCCCACCCCAGTTTTCAATTTCACCTTATTTCCCCTTTTAGTTAAATGCCCTTTCCCATATCCTTACATTCAACAACAGAAAAATAATTTTTTGCTGAAAACACAAATTCTAGAAAATTTACAGAATGCTGGAAAATGCAGAAATAAAAATCAACAAGCTCAAAACAGCCATTCAACACATTTTAACAAAGAGATTTTTGGTCGAGGTGACCCTGGAAAAACCCCCTACAACTCTTGGGGAAAACCAGTTCGAAAGCTCCTTCTTATTTCTGAAAAATTCTTTTTACAGTGAGAGAAATATTCAGAAAAATCAGCAAGTAAAATTTTACAACTTATCTCATTTTCCGTGCTTTGCCACCACCTCAAAAAACGTGCAAATAGTAAAACTAAACTAGCAATAAATAGATTTCCTTAAAAAACATGCCCAGAAATTACAACATTAATTTCTACTATACGACCTCCTCTTTTTGCGTGCAAAACAACATTAAATGCTGTTGTACGGCCTCCTAGGAATGTGTGCAGGCTGACTTAAATGCTGTGTACGGAAATCTACCTCGGTTTTTGTGTCAGCAATAAGCTACAGGTTGTACAGCCTGCCTAGAAATGTGTGCAGCAAAACAACTTCTCCCTCGAAATCTGTGCCCAGAAAATGGTACGACCTCCTTGGAAATAGTGCCCAAGTCTGCTGTACAGATTCTACCTTGCAAACTGTGTCAAATATTCCTTGCACTGAGTGCAAACTCTGTTGTACAGACTTGCTGAAATACTGCCTTGGAATGTGTGCCAAGCTGTTGCCTCCTTCTCCTCACTGCTCAGAAATCTCCCTTGCTCTCTTGCTCTCCTTATCTCAATCTTCTCATGAAAGAATGAATGACCTTTTCCTCCTTTTCCTCTTTTAACCTAACCCTAAGTGACTTTTGGGGAATCCCTAAATCCAATGGCTGAAATAGATTGAGATCTAGGGCTGAGATTAAATGCTCATTTAAATCTCACTTTCTATTTTTTAATTCACTCCACTTTAATAAAGACCCACTTAGTCATTTATTTCAAAAGTCACTTTTCCTTTCTAATTTTAAATTGACTTTATTAAAGTCACTTTAAAATTAGACTTTAGTAACTTTATCACTTAAAGTCACTTTTAAATTAGATTTGACTTTATAACTTTATAAAGTCACTTTAGGAGAAAAATTAAATTCTTTTGGACACTTTTCCCCAGGCCAAAGATCAAAGCCTTAGGGAACCACCTGTCCTCCGGTAACCAAATTTCAACACTCCCTCTTACCGAGGAAGGTGTTCCTCACCACACCCATCTTGTCTCTGAAGTAGACATGCTTGCCTTGTGGTAAGGCTTTGGTAAGAATATCTGCAACCTGCTCATCAGTGGGAATATACTCAAGCTTCACAGCTCCCTTCTGAACATAGTCTTTGATGAAATGATATTTGATCCCGATATGCTTTGACCTGTCATGAAATACTGGATTCTCTGTGAGTTTAATGCAACTCTGATTATCACAGTAAATCATTGAAGGTCTCAACGGCTGACCAAATAAGCCAAACAACATCTTGCGAAGCCAGATGGCCTCACAACTAGCTAGACTGGCTGCCATATACTCTGCTTCCGCTGAACTCAATGCTACTGACCGCTGCTTCCAGCTGAACCATGACACCACCGCCGAACCCAACCCAAAACAGCACCCTGAAGTGCTCTTCCTATCAGAAGCACAACCTGCCCAATCAGAATCAGTGTAACCTGCCAATCTCACTCCATCCCCCTGCCTGTAGTCCAGACCATAATCCACTGTCCCTTGCAAGTACCGCAAAATGTGTTTTGCAGCCACCCAGTGAACCTTCCTAGGCTCACACATAAACTGACTCATCGTGTTGACTGCAAAACAAATATCTGGTCTAGTGTTGACCAAATACATCAAGGAACCAATCAGCTGTCTGTACAATGTGGGATCCACCAACTCGGAAACCGAAGCATGAAGCTTCTTCCAGTTGGTGATCATCGGTGTCGACATGGGTCTACAATCCTCCATGTGGAATCTGCCAAGGATGTCCACAATATACTTCCCCTGTCCCAGGAAGAAATGCCCCTCCTCCTGCCACACCTTCAAACCCAAAAAGTAATGCATCAAGCCGATGTCCTTCATCTCAAACTCCGCCGCAAGATCTCTCTTGCAGTGCTCTATGAGTCTCTCTGCACCTGTAATGACTAAGTCATCCACATACAGCACCAGAATGAGAGGCTCCTCACCTATCACAATATAGTAAAGGTTCGGATCTGCCTCACTCTTTGTGAAACCCATCTCCTACAAGTATGTATCTATCCTGGAGTACCAAGCTCTGGGAGCTTGCTTCAGGCCATAAAGGGCCTTCTTCAATCTGCACACATGGGACTCCTTCCCATGCACCTCAAAGCCCTGTGGCTGCTCAATGTACACCTCCTCCTGTATGAAGCCATTGAGAAATGCGGTCTTCACATCCATTTGGTGGATCTTCCAACCCATCTCTATTGCTATCGATATAATGGAGCGGATCGAAGTATATCGAGCCACGGGACCGAAGGTCTCCTCATAATCAACTCCCTCTACCTGGGAGAACCCTCTAGCCACAAACCTCGCTTTGAATTTCTCAATGCTGCCATCTACAACATGCTTTACCTTGTAAAGCCATCTGGAAGTAACCACGGATTTTCCCTTAGGCCTCGGCACCACCTCCCAAACATCATTCTTCATGATAGAATAATACTCCTCCTGCATGGCCTCTCTCCAGACCTGCTGGCTAGCTGCCTCCTCATAGCTATAAGGCTCAGATTCAAGGATGTTAGTAGCCATTGCCATATAGCTACAAAACCTCTCAGGTGGTCTGCTCTCTTTGACCAGCCTCTTAGGCCCAGCAACAGATGTGTCCTCTCTCAAGGTGTCTTGAAGCCACTTGGGCTTCCTCTTCCATGAGCACACTTCTCCCACTGGAGAATGAAACTCCTCCTCCTCCTCATCATCAGGAGCCTGAACTCCTGACTGTCTGTCTGTTGTCCTCCTGCCTGCACCTGAACCTGTAGATGCTGAAGTACCGTGTGAACTTTCCATCAGTGGACTCCCTAGTGAACTGCTCTGTGGACTGCTTTGCATGCTGCCTGAAGCACCACCCCTCTGACTCTGCGAGCCACTGCCCACTGACGGACTAGACATCGTCATAGATGTACCTCCAAATCCTCCTGATCCCTGCACACTGGATCCCTGCGACTGACTCAACTGCTGCTGAGTGTTTGGCTGATCTAGATACTTTAACTCCCGTCACCTCCTGAAGGCCCTGTCCTCCTCGAACTTCACATCCCGCCTGACAACAACTTTCCTCTGTGCAGGAATGTAAATCCGAAAGGCCTTTGAAGTCTCACTGTAGCCCACAAATATACCCTTCTCTGCGGTGGGCTCTAGTTTGGTCCTCTTTTTCTTGGGTATGTAGGAGTATGTAATACACCAAAAGATACGAAGATGACCAATATCAGGATTCTTCCTGGAAAAAGCCTCCTCCGGAGTCATATGCCCCAAGGCACGATGCAGACTCCTGTTCTGCAAATAAAAAGCTGTGTTGCAGGCCTCTGCCCACAAAAACAATGGCAACTCCTGATCATGTAACATGGCTTTGGCAGCCCCTCCGATGGATCTGTTCTTCCTCTCTGCAACCCCGTTCTGCTGGGGGTTGTAAGGAACAGTGAACTCCCTCCTAATGCCTGCCTCCGCATAATAGTCAACAAACTCTCCGAGGGTGTACTCTCCTCCATTGTCCGACCTCAGGGACTTGATCTTCCGACCTGTCTGTGTCTCCACAAGAGCTCTGAACTCCTGAAACCGCTTGAAGACCTCACTCTTGGTCTTCAAGAAATAAATCTAGGTCCTCCTGGAGTGATCATCAATGAATAAAACATAGTACTCATATCCACTCAAGGAAACATGAGACATCCGACCGCTCACATCGGAATGAATCAAATCAAGTATCCTAGTCGCTCTGCTGTCACTGCTGGGGAAAGGGGATTTGGCAAACTTGCCCATCGCACATCCTTTGCAAGTATCAAAGTGATTAGTACTGAAATCTGGCATACCTGTAGTGATCTCCTGCAAATTCCTCAAGGCTCCATGATACATATGCCCCATCCTGCGGTGCCAAATCTCACACAACTCAGAACTGCTAGCTCTGCTGTCGGTACTACTGCTCAATACCAAAAGGGGCTGAAATGCAAACTTGTACACCTTTGCATGGTGTACACCTATCACTCTAGCTGAATCAGTTGGAGCGCCCCTGGGATATATCAGCACATGTCCTCCCCTGAATAGTATCTCATATCCTCTATCCTCCAAAGCTGAGACAGATATGAGGTTCTTCCTCATCCCTGGCACATAAAGAACATCTGACACTTTCAAGGGAGGTTTGGGTTCCCTATGAAATGTCAGTGTTCCCGCACCGACTGCTCTAACAACTCTGTCATCATCGAGTACTACCTATATATCAGTGCCACTCTCTGAAATCTTTGAGAAATACTCACGGAATCCTGTCATATGACGTGAAGCCCCACTGTCCACATACCAGATACCCGAAAATGCTCCACTAGTCAAGGGAAATGCATGCTCCCTGTGAACCTCTGTGACAGGTGATCCTGCACTAGAGGACTCACACACAATGAACCCAAACTCCCGATCAAAGCGATTTGCAAAGTCCTCAACCTTTGCTGATGCTGCCATCCTCTTGTTCTTCCCCTTCTTCTTCTTCTTCTCCGGACACACAACTGCATAGTGTCCCATCTTCTGACAATTCCAACACTTCACCTTGGAATAGTCTTTCTGTGTGTTACCCTGTTTACCTTACCTTTTCCTTTGCCCCCACCACTGCTTGTGGAAGCTTGCTTATTTCCTTTTCCTTTCTTGCCTCCTTCCAACAATGCTACATCCTCATCCTGCTCAACTAGCTTGGCTGCCCCAAGCTGACCTTTCCTGATCTCTGTCTGAATGCAGTCATCCCAAAGCCTCTCCCATGTGGGAAGGGTCTCACGTGCACAAACCCCATCAGCAAAGTTCATCCATGAACTGGGGAGGCCATTCACTGCAATCCGCACCAACTCGGTGGGTGGAATGACCTCTCCAATTGCTACCAACTCATCTCTCACATTAGTAATATTTGTGAGATATCCAGCTGCACTATCAGTCTTACCCATCTTAATGGTTTTCAGCTTCTCCTTCAGGACCATTTTCCGGTCCTCATTGGTACTCTGGTAGAGATTGGTCAATGCTGTCCACATCTCATGAGCATTTCTCTTTCCTCTCACATGAGGAATGCAATGGTCTTTGATTCCGTCTAGAATCAGTCTCTTACCCTTGTTGTTCTTTCTATTATATGCTGCCAACTGAACAACTTCAGTAGGCACAACAACAGGGTTCTGTGTAGTATGCACCATGATGTCCCAGACTTCTGCCTCCTCAAAGATACTCTGCATTCTCTCCTTCCAAATGCTGTTATTGGTATGCCCATCCAACCCATCCTCCACCCTTAATCCCAATGAAATCCTGTTGTCCTAAAAACTGAAAAATAGCACTGTTGTAGTAAAGATAAAAATTCTGTGTGTGAAAAATCAGCTTGCTGGAATTTTCTGAGTGAAAAATCAGCACACTGTATTTTTCTTCTTGCTGTCCCAAATGGCACTTTCAGCACTCAAGTTCTGATACCATGTAGAAATTTCTTGTTTTCCCACCCCAGTTTTCAGTTTCATCTTATTTTCCCTTTTAGTTAAATTCCTTTTCCCATATCCTTACATTCAGCAACAGAAAAATAATTTTTTGCTAAAAACACAAATTCTGGAAAATTTACAGAATGCTGGAAATGCAAAAATAAAAATTAGCAAACTTAAAACAACCATTTAACACATTTTAACACAGAGATTTTTGGTCAAGGTGACCCTGGAAAAACCCCCTACAACTCTTGGGGAAAACCAGTTCGAAAGCTCCTCCTTATTTCTGAAAAATGCTTTTTACAGTGAGAGAAATATTCAGAAAAACCAGCAAGTAAAATTTTACAACTTATCTCGTTTTCCGTGCTTTTCCACCACCTCGAAAAATGTGCAAACAGTAAAACTGAACCAACAATAAATGCTGTACAGATTTCCTTGAAAAACGTGCCCAGAAATTACAGCATTAATTTTCGCTGTATGACCTCTTTTTGCGTGCAGAATAGCATTAAATGCTGCTGTACGACCTGCTAGGAATGTGTGCAGGTTGACTTAAATGCTATGTACGAAAATTTGCCTCGATTTTTGTGCCAACAATCAGCTATTGGCTGTACGGCCTGCCTAGAAATGTTTGCAGCAAAAACAACAACCTCTCCCTCGAAATCTGTGCCTAGAAAATGGTACGACCTCCTTGGAAATAGTGCCCAAGTCTGCTATACGGATTCTGCCTTGGAAACCGTGTCAAATCTTCCTTGAACTGAGTGCAAACTCTGTTGTACGAACTCTCTGAAATACTGCCTTGGAATGTGTGCCAAGCTGCTGCGTCCTTCTCCTCACTGCTAAGAAATCTCCCTTGCTCTCTTGCTCTCCTTCTCTCAATCTGCTCATGAAAGAATGAATGACCTTTTCTTCCTTTTCCTCCTTTAACTTAACCCTAAGTGAATTTTTGGGAATCCCTAAATCCAATGGCTGAAATAGATTGAGATTTAGGGCTGAGATTAAATGCTCATTTAAATCTCACTTTCTATTTTTTAATTCACCCCACTTTAATAAAGACTCACTTAGTCATTTATTTCCAAAGTCACTTTTCCTTTCTAATTTTACATTAACTTTATTAAAGTTAATTTAAAATTAGACTTTAGTAACTTTATCACTTAAAGTCACTTTTAAATTAGATTTGACTTTATAACTTTATAAAGTCACTTTAGGAGAAAAATTAAATTCTTTTGGACACTTTTCCCTAGGCCAAAGATCAAAGCCTTAGAGAACCACCTGTCCTCCGGTAACCAAATTTCAACATCCAGGATAGGATCCCCATTGACGTGACGCTTATGCACTGGATTACTGGACTCCCCATGAGTGGCCCGAACCCCTTGGAGTGCGTGGGTAAGAAATATGTGGGGGAGACTACTGAGTTTGTGCGCCAAAAGTATCACGTGGACTGTAATACTCAGGGATTTATCATCAAGACCATCAGTGAACAAGGAACGCAGTTGGGCACCATGCTGTTAGCCTGTAAAATGATATGAAAGTGTCAGGTCACCTCTGTTCCAGCCTATGTCATTCGGTTAGCCGACTAGTGTGCAAAATGGGTCTGTTTTAACTGGGTGCAGTACTTGTGCGATGAGTTTCTAACTAACGTTCGTGAGTCCCAAGAGTAGGGTTGCACCTTCTATTACTCTTGGTTGCTATTTATTATAGCATTGGTTGCCTGGGAAGCTCTTGGAGAGTCAGTCCTCCCTGAGATTACCCCATACATGTGCGAAGGGGCTTGCTACATGCACCTATGGGATTCCACGTATCCATAACGGCTCGAGGACAACCAGGTGTTCTGGGTCCTCTTTCAAAGTAGCGTGGTTGCGGCTATAAACTCCCGACCATGGTTGTCCCCAGCCGTATATGACATATTACAAGTGCATTGCTGCCTTTCAGGTCAATTTGCACAATGTTCAAATCCGAGTGCATAAAGAGAAAGCTTGGACCTCTCTTCCTTACATGGTGATGGGTGAAGAAATCGACAACGTGATTGCGCTCTGGCCCCCTAATTGGAAAATTGGCTTCAAAACGGGCGTGAAGGGTGTTGGAAGCACCAACATGTCCCAAGTCACACCCCTGTCATTGTCCCGGATATTTGAGGTACGCCCCAAAGTACCAAACAAGGCATCGGTGTGACCACCCACAAGGACGCGAAACAACAGAAGGACGTCGAAATAGCGCCCTAGACGGACTCACAGACCGGGTTGGGTACGGAAGGACTGGAGGCTGACGGTCCTACCTCCCCCCGTGACATGAAGTGCACAAGTGAACTAGTCAGAACGCCCCGCAAAAAGCAACGGTCTCAATGAGTAGAATGGGACGATACAATCACACTAACTGACGGAGATCTGGAGCAAATTGCTGATGCAGTCACCCTGGCTGCAGAAGATAGATGGGCCTTCTTAGAAGAACAACAGCGGGTTGCGATCGACACTATTCAAGCTGATCTGCGAGCGCTACAATTAAAGATAGATGCATTTCAGATTAGTGCAACCTCAGTACGACCACCCTTCGTCGCTAGCAGCGCATCACTGGTTACAGACAACATCAGCGTCTGTTCCCTCCCTAGCGCAGCTTTGATGCTCAGTCCACCCGTCTTGGGACTCCAGGTCTAGGAAAATACAGAAGTCCAGCTGAATTTAGCTCGGCCACCCCTTGAGGCCTTACAAGGTCTCCACACCGTTGTCTTTCAGGAAATCCACCATTGCGACCAACAAGTGCACCAATAGCTCGGCGTAGCTGAGCAAAATATCATGGCAAAGGATGCTGAAGTATGTATCTCCACTGTGCAGCACACAGAGCTCAAAAATACAATCCATTGACTTTGTGGCAACGTCCCCGCAGAAATCCCGGCCTCCGCCACCCCTCAGGCGAAAGTAGAACGACTGGTCGCAGCACTCAAAGCCTCCCGGGACGAAGTTCAAGTTGTTAAGACACGCATGGAGCAGTAGATCGCAGATTTGCTGGCTAAACTATAGCCCGAAACGCCCTTGGAGGTTCGGGACCAGGGAACTGCGCTGGTCACCAGAACCACGAATGTTATCATAGGCCAGATCGCATAGGGAGCCCAGCTCCTAGAGACCGCCATGCAGCTATGGACTAAGGTCCAGCGCGATCCAATATTGCAAGGGATAAACCAGGACCTGCGACAAAAAGAAGAGGAGTTTGAGACAATCGAACCCACCTTGCCAACTTTGGTGCCTGCTCAGCACTTGCAACCACTGCGCACCAGCCAAGTGCTCCAGGCAGATATTGAGGACCTACGACAAAAGAAGAAGATCCTTGGTGACTGGCTGAAACTGTGGGTTGATGAAGCCCTTAAACTGTCACAGGATGCCGATGTTGCTATTAAGAAACTAAATCAAACTCTGGAGAGTGTTACCGTCGCAACTGAGGGACCAATATCAGAAAAATTGGTCGACATTTGCATATAAAGCAGCTGTTCAAAGTGAAGGTGTGTTGCCTCCGTTAGCCGAGGCGATCCAAGTATTTCAAGTGCAGGTTGAAGCTCTACCGGCCCAGTTACTTGGGACGAGTCACAATATTGTGTTGGGGGATTGTTGGAGCAGGGTCTCCCAAAGGCTATGAATTTTGTCCATTTTGTATAATTTTGTATTGTTTAGTCTAGCACAGGGGTTTTGGGGTGGGTAAAATCCCCTAACGCATTGTAAATGGGTCAAGGGTAGACTAAGAGTCCGTAAACCACGGTTTGCGGACCACTGGATGCGTAGGCTAAATCATTATAAATAGATGAACCTTTTTTTGAGTCATAGGTTGGAATGAATAGAGATTGATGCGAAGTACAAACTATTAAGTCTGTGGTAGGGTTGTTTGGGTTAGGACTCCTATTGGCTGTGTGCGTGGAGATCCTCTATCCTGCTGTGTGCGGACCCTGCTGGATGTGTGCACAGGTGGTAAATTGGGAATGTAAGAGAATTTTTGGTAATAATATAGAAGTACGAAAGTATTGCAGATATTTGATGTTATCTGGAGTTGATCTGTTATGGTTGATACAGACTTGAGTTATATGATCTGTTTATAAGTTGCGAACTATCTATGTTTATGTTAAAATGCATCTGTGATTTGTTAATCTGCTGCGAATATAATGTTCTGTTAATTAGATCTGGTAACTGTATTCTGGTTAGTTATTAAAATTCTTGCATAGATCTAATAATCGTGGACTGGATTGACTTACCTTGTCTCCCTGAGAGTGCGGAAACCTGTTTCCAACACCCTCCAATACTGCTTCGGGTGAGACTTTGGCCTGCACAAGCAGGTCACTGTCGAAAGGGCTAGTAGTATAGGGGTTTGTTGGAAAACATTAACCTCTGAACCTGGGTCAGGACCCCTCGAGCCAACAGAGGTCTTGAGTTCAAGTCTCTTTCTCAAGCTTCTTTTTGAAAAATGTTTCTGTTAAAGGGGCGGGATTTTTTTAAAAGTTGAACTTTATCACCAAATTTCAAACCGTTCCTGTAAATATTCGGCATCTACAACTTAGTTTTTTAAAAAGGAATAAATTCTTCATCTGGAAGCCGTTTCTCGAGCCGTTTTTTTTTGAAACCGCCTAATTTTTGAGATCTTTCCATTGGAGCAGTTAGTTTCAGCTTTTCTCAGCTTCAGTGCTTTTTTTCATTTAATGGAAAGTGCATGCTCGATCATTCTTAATAGCACCAATTATTTCCAATGGCTACTTCACATGGTAGATAGACTTAGTAGTAAAGCGCTTTATAGAATAGCCACAGGGCTAGAAACTAAACCTTCTGATGATGATAAAGTCGCTAAATGAGAAAATAAACAAAATCAAGAACGAGGGTTGATAGGAATGTCCATTGCTCAAGATTTTCGATTTCATACTCTTGACATTGACATCCCTCATGAAGCCCTGGACACACTAAATACTGTCTTTGGCATTCAAAATCAAATCAGGGCCCATCAGCTTGAAAATGAGTTGCTTACTTTAGACCCCAATAATTTCTCCTCTATTGAAGATTTTTTGTCCAAATTCAAGACCCTTAGAGTTAGTTTAGAAGGTTGTAAGGTCAAAAAGGAAGATGATAGCCTAATATATTGCATTCTTACTAAGCTTGGCCCTACATACTCTGTATTTGTTTCCGCCTTCCATTCCACTAGATAAGCCATTATTTCTTCAGGAACCACCTACAATAACCCATCTTTTGATGCCTTTTGCAATTCTTTGATAAGAGAACAAGAAAAAATCTTACACCTTGGTCTTATCACTTCTGGAAATGCTTCTAAGAAAGCCTTAGCAGCCCAACAACAATCATATCAAAAGAATCCTAAGAAGCAGTATCCTAAAAAGTATGGTCCAAAGCCAAACAATGGTCCTAAGCAATTTCAGCTGCAAACTGAAAAAGAAACTCACCAAAATGATAAGGCAAATAAAAAAAAGGGAAGAAGACAGATAGACATTGCAACTTTTGCAATCGTGATGGCCATATAGATTCCAAATGTTTTAAGAAGATGGAAGCCTTAGAAGCAGCAATGAAGAAGAAAAACATCAATTTGGAGCACTCTTCACCTTCATCTTCAGGATTGGCATTTTCTGCTTGTGGTTGTCAAGCATCAAGATTTGGTTATGCATTAAATGTATCTTCCTCTTCTCATTCTCATGAGTGGCTCATTGATTCTGGATCTTCTTATCACATGGCAAAAAATAAAGCCATGTTTTCTTCTTTAAATGATTGTAACACCAAACATATTTATGTTGGTGATGATAGATCTCTTAGTTTTGTAGGATCTGGAACCACTCATCTCGAATGGTCAGTTTAATGATGTACTATGTGTTCCTACCTTGTCATGCAACCTTCTCTCTGTTTGTCAGATAACTCATTCAGGTGAAGGGAGAATAGTAGAATTCTCACCTCATGATGTTGTAATCAAGGACCTCAAAGATAATAAACATATTTTAGCTACTAACATTGCTGATGATTCCACAAGGTTGTATAAGTTTGACAACCTTGGGTCATCATGTCTTCCCTCCATTTTTTTTGCTCATAATGATGATATGAGCAAACTTTGGCATGAGCGATTTGGTCACTTAAACTATTTCTCTCTTCAAAGTTTATGTAAGGAAAATATGGTGATGGGCCTTCCTGTGGTATCTTGCTGAGATGATGTTTGCTCCATATGTGTACTTGGAAAACATCACCGGGATAGTTTTGACAAACGTGCCTCTTAGCACGCTTCAACCCCTTTTCAGCTTGTGCACAGTGATTTATGCGGTCCACTTCCTGTTGTTTCTTTCTTTGGTTGCAAGTACTTCTTAACTTTCATTGATGATTTTTCCAGACGCACTTGGGTATACTTCTTAAAACTCAAGAGTAAAGTTTTTAACATGTTCTTGGCCTTTAAGGCCTTTGTTGAGAAACAATCTGGACATCAAATTCTCAAGTTAAGATCAGACAATGGAGGAGAATATGTTAACAATAAATTTATGAACTTCTGCACTGAGCATGGCATTCAATTGCAACATACCGCTCCATATACTCCACAACAAAATGGTGTAGCTGAAAGGAAGAATCTCACCTTAAAAGAAATGGCTAATTGATGGCAGTGTGGGTGTAGGCGTTAAGGAGAGTTGCTCAAACTTTTGTACAATGTTTTCTAATTCAGGGGGAATCTGATCTTGGTCTTTACATTCACTCTTGATCATCAAAATTTATCAATTTTTTTGATAAAATTAATAAAATTCACATTCGGAAGCAATGGTCCCTTTATTCTTTCATAACAAAATGTTGCACTTTAAAAAGTGTTAAATCTTTGGAACAATGCTTATAACCCTTCGGAATGTATTATAACCCATTTTAACCAATGTTTAAAGACCCTTTGGGAATATCATAATTGAATTTTAAAACAGTGCTTTAAACCCTTCGGAATTAAAGTCGGATCTCAAATACTTTGATAAAACTCTGTTTAAATAAACCTTCGGAAGCAATATTAAAAACCTTTGGAAATGTATATTTAAACCCTCGGCAATGTAATTTTATGATGTGATTTAAACAATGTTTAAAGCCTTTCAGCCCCACATATATCCAGATTTCAAATGTTAATAATGTTTCATTGCATAAAACATCGGTCCATACCTTGTTTAATTCCCACACAACTTTCAGCGCGGTTACCGTCAGATCTCCATCGATCCTGATCGGACAGCAGTCGCATTCAATCAGCCCCTGAACCTTATCAACCAAATGCAACGCGAAATGGCTGGTATTGCTGGTGTGACGAGTCAAGTCCTTATTTGATCGCGTTCAAAATGAAATAAACCGCTCACATGCCAAGGGCGGTGTGAAACCAGTGGTTTCGTTTTACAAAACCGCTTTACTACAATTTCTCAATTCCGACCATGCTTAACACAATTTTTCGCTGGTTTTGGGTTTAATCTTCACTTCTCTCGGAACCCTTCCTTCTCCCCCTGTAACTTAATGATGTGAATCGATTATTAGTCCGATCTCAATCAAAGAAAACAAATTTCCTTCAATTCCTTCCAAATCCCTTTACACAGAGGTCAATAACTCAATTTATAAATAGAGAGTCGAGACTAATACAAATTCAAATTGTGCTCATGTCTACATAGAAGATATATAAACCAAATGAATTTTTGAAGGGATGAACCTTCGGGAAACTGCCAAGTAGTAACATATAATTGAAATTCTGTAATTTTATTAAAACAGAGGCAAAACCTCTCAATCAACTCTTCTATGGCCAAATTACGAATTCTTCCTTTGCATAGGTTACATTTATATGTTTTTACATAACAATTGACCTCCTCTTGAGGATCGAATTCATCAAATTTAGATAAAATCCTAATTGCATAATATCTTCCTAAATTTTATCAACTGAAGCTAAATATGCTGAAACAAATCTAAAACGAATCAATCCTCCTAAATACTAGTTCAACCTTATCTATTACAACTGTAAAATGACAGCTAAAGGTACAAACACCTTTGCTTGTAACATTTTTTTGGATTTTTGGAATAATTAATGAAGCCTTTTGTCTCTAAGCCTCATGCCCCTACATCACTAATTGTATGCTTCAATCTCAAGGACTTGGTCTCAATTTTTGGGTAGAAGACATTAACTGTGAAAATTACATAGTAAATCACACTCCTACTAAGGTTTTAAAGAATATAACTCCAGAAGAAGCTTGGAGCTCAATCAAACCAGATGTAAGTCACTTTTGTGTTTTTGGAAGTGATGCTTGGACCCATATTCCAGATGCGAAACATAAAGCCTTAGAATCTAAGAGTGAAAAATGCATTTTTGTTGGATATTCTAAAGATGCCAAAGGATATAGACTTCTTCAACCAAAATCCAAAAATATAATCATTAGAAGAGATGTAAATTTGATGAAAATATATCAGCCTGCGAGCCTAGTTCGACGGGTGTGCCACCTTTGGCCTGCGAGCCTGATTCAGCATATGTGCAACCTCTCTCTCTCTCTTCTATTTTTAATAGCATTCCTTCTAGTTCATATGATGACAACGAGGATGACAATCCTCCTCCACCTCTTGAAATTGTTCATTTTACTCCACCGCTTCCAAGATGGGTCCGCTCTACTCGAGATGCAGCAGGTTCTCTTGTAGGTGACCCTGCCGATCGACGACATACATGTTCTTAGTTCGAAAGAGCCTCTTCCTTATTGGCTCAAGTTCCGGAAAATCCTGATCCAGAAACCTTTGAAGAAGCCACAGTCATCCAGATTGGGATGAAGCTATGAAGGAAGAATATCGTTCTTTATTGGCGAATGATACTTGGGATCTTGTTCCTCTTCCAAAAGGAAGAAAACTTGTCTGATGCAGATGGGTTTACAAAACCAAGTTTGGACCAGATGGAAAAATGGATAGACGTAAAGCTTGTCTTGTCGATAAAGGATTTTCACAAGTTGAAGACATTGACTATACTGAAACCTTCTCCCCTGTTGACAAAATGAGTTCTATCCACCTTGTTCTTTCCCTTGCTGCCTCCTTTAAATGGGAAATCCATCAGATGGATGTTAAATCCGCCTTCTTCCATTGAGATTTACATGAAGAAATCTACATGGAACAAGCCCCTGGATTTATCCAAAACCACTCTAGCCTTATTTGTCGCCTTCGGAAGTCTCTCTATGGTCTCAAACAAGCTCCTCGGGCTTAGATGCCAAAATGTATAGATTTCTATTAGATAATGGCTTTTCTAGGTGTCATTCTAACAACACTGTCTACACCAAGAAAGTGGGTAAGTCCTTCACCATCCTTGTTCTTTATGTTGATGATCTTATCCTTACTGGTAGTGATCCAAACCATATAAACCATGTGAAGTCTAGCCTCAAAAAGAAGTTTGAAATGACAGACTTAGGAAACTTGCATTATTTCCTTGGTCTTCAAGTCTTGCAATCCAAGGAAGGCATTACCCTCTCTCAGTCCAAGTATGCCTATGATCTTCTACACCACTTTCACATGGAAGACTGTAAGCCTGCCCCTTCTCCCTTTCAGTCTGGAGTCAAGCTTTCAGTCAACTGTACTACCCCTGAAGTTGATGCTACCTTATACCGTCAACTTGTTGGTAAACTTTTGTATCTAACCCATACCCGTCCTGACCTTTCCTTTGCCGTTGGTCTTGTCGCTCGGTTTATGCACCAACCTCATGAAAGTCACTAGAAAGCAGCTAAAAGAATACTTCGATATATTCGAGGTACAGTTCAGTTCGAGATTCATTACAGTGCAGGAGCATCTCCCTTGTTGATTGGTTTCACTAATTCTGATTGGGCTGGTGACCCTGATGATCGGAAGTCCACTGCAGGATATGTATTCACTCTTGGTTCAGGACCTATTACTTGGTCTTGTAAGAAACAAAGTGTCATCTCCCTTTCTTCAGCAGAAGCAGAGTATCGTGGTGCAGTTGAAGCTAGCAAGGAAGCCATGTGGCTTCGTCAGATCCTGTCTGAATTTGGTCTTCATTAGCAGCATCCAACTACACTTTGGTGTGATAATCAGAGTGCCATTCAGCTATGTAAAGATCCAGTTCAGCATCAGCGTATGAAACACATTGAACTCCACATACACTTCATCAGAAAGCTCATTCATGATCGTGTTCTTGAAGTGCAGTACTGTCCAACCAATGATCAAGTAGTCGATATCTTTACGAAGGCTCTCACAGAAGCAAAGTTTACCAAACTTCGATCCATGCTTGGAGTTCAGGAAAGTTTTCATTAAGGGGGGATAGGCTCTAATGCCTCCTTCCTTCTCCTATTGTGTCACTTTTGTAAATCCTTCAATCTTATCCCAATTTGTTCTTAAGGGGGGATGTTAGGATATTTTGACACATAGGAAATAGGCTCCTTTTGTGTCACCTTTGTAAATCCTTCAATCCTATGCCAAGTTGTTCTTAAGGGGGGATGTTAGGATATTCCCACACATAGGAAATAGTTAAGAATAACTTAGTCTAGTGTAGAGTTAGGTAAAGTGTGTTTCTTTACCATTTACATTTGTAACTTATAATCCGACGGTCAAGATTTGTAGTGATCCAACGACTATCACTCACCTTGGTATTAATGACACTTGATCCATGGCTTAGCACCTGATTGGTCCATGATCTCTATTTAAAGAGCATGGAGGGTCATTTTTCTAGTAACCGTTTATGAGAGAAACATATGTAACTTTTCTTTTTATATTAATAAATTGCCTGAAGTGGCCATGTTGGCTCAGGCCATGGACTGTTTCCGTCTTTGAGGGTTTTAACCACGTGATTATACTGGTGTACTAATTTGTGATCTGTTTGTGAGCGGTGACCTTTGGTTCTTGATCTAAGGAACTTACCCTGTAAATTCCTACACCTCCAGCATATAGGGTTAGTCTAGTCTATCACCTCCTAATGTTTATGGTAAATACTGCAACTAACCATCACTACTATGTACTTACTCCTAACCTATGTACACAAAAATTTAATTATATACATAGGGGGTAGAACACCTTGCCATTGATCCCTACTTGAATTAGTCCTATTCTTAGAAGGGGGCACATATTTTGATTTCTCCCACATTTGTATTAAAAATAACTTCCAAACTATCCCACTCATGTCCATCCCTAGTTTTGGCAACCACTTTCATTTCCTCAAAGGTGTTTGGGAACAGGTCTTGGTACTTGCGTAGTAGGTCTGTAACATTCTCCATTGTGTGGTCATCCCAATAGTCCCCAATTGTCGCCATAATGGGAGTCTCCTTCATCCAAATATTCACCTTCTGAGTCCTGATAGGCTATGCATATTATGTTAAGATGGTCCATATACAATTCATTCCCATTCCACCTTTGAAATTTGAATTTGTCTAGGGTTGTCTTTATCTCCTCCCAATTCGACTACATTGTATAATTCCAAAAAATCTTGCACCCACTGCAGATGTCTATGCACAAAACACAACAATACTTTCCCCAACACTGTTGATCCCCTCATAGAAAAGATATTTTGTCTCAACACCTTCAATTCTTCATCAAGTGCTAGTTCTTCCACTTAAAAGTTGTACGTGGTCTCGAAATTTTGTGCCATTTTATTCCAGTCCTGCATTCCTTTACACGATTCGAGCTCAATATACCAATTAGCATGAATGTTGTCCAGGGTGTGTATGAATTGATATGCCCACTCTTGTTGTGGCACCCATCCTTTTGTCCATGCTATAACACACAGCTTTAGGTGCATTCTAGGGCACTCCATGCCTGGATAATTTTCCCTAGGGACCCCAGAGCTGGTCTTGAATCTAATATTCATCAAATTCTTATACTGTTTCTATCCCATAATTTTTTCTTTATGCACAACCCACCATTTTGATAGTGTTGTGCGCAATGCAACGTCCAACATGGGAATCCTATGACACTATATAATTTGGTCTTCATACTCTTGTAAAAAAATATCTACATCAGATAATCTTTTGAAGAAGGGTGGATTGTGCACCTCAGTTTCTATCCAATGCACCATTCTCTTGATATGCACATAATCGATTATGCCAATTATCTAAGGATTCCTATGAATCTGAGGCACAAGAACCAATGTTGTGCCAACTTAACACTCTGTTAGTTGTGGGATTTACATAGTCATCTCGCTGAGTTGTGACATTATGAATGTTGTCTAGCTCTTCCCGGTCGAGCTTTCTTTTGACTGGCTTGACGTATTGGTCTCCTTCATGGGGATCTAATAGTGTTATCACTTGGACATCTGCACCATAAAAAATCATTTGTATTTTATTTAAATTAATGATTACCTAATTATCAAATGCCTAGTCATCCCCTAACATAGTAAGATAGGGATTGATGTCATCCATGATCCCAATAAATTCAAAATCAGAAATAATTGACACCTCATCGGTGTCCATGGGCACTCCTTTCAATCATACAATAGGATATATGTGATGTTGGTTCGCCAAACTAAGTTGAATCAAAGACATAGTCAGCTTCTAATTCCCCATAATCTTCCACGTTCTCTTCGGAAAAATATTTACATATCACCCTAGGTCAAGTGTGGTGTTTTCCATCTTGTACTCCTTGTTTTGTGCTTCTCTTCCTGCAATCCACCTAGTTTATTGTGCACGACGAGGCTTGTGTAATGGTCACTTTAGGTCAGTTGGCACATTGCTCCACAATATTTCTAAAATTTTGCAAAGCCTAGGTGTCCTTTACCAATTCTAAGCAACTTTGTAGTAGTTTTTGAATTGGGTTTGTTGTATCCCTTTACTCTCTACCCGTAGTGTCATCATATCATCGACATGGTTGCTTTGCACATTTCCTCCAACATGTCCCATTATTCCATGATCATCTCTTTTTGAGCCTCATTTCATGATGCCTTTTCAAAAACATGGTCGAACTTTAGAGGAGGTTCAGGAGCTATCCTCACCCACTATGGCTGTGGTGTCCTAGGATTCACAACATTTTATTTGGTCCTAACATCTCCTTGAGTCACTATGCCAACCCATTGTTGGGTTCTACAAGGTTCGACAACTATCCTATGCATTATAGGTACCTACTTCTCCCTCCACTTGGCGATCAACTATGGGTTCTCCATCAGATGGTACAATGCCTTGTAATAAATTTAGGTGCAATAGGGGTTAGTGCAGTCTTTCCCAAGGTGTACATGTTGTCCACAATTGAAGCAAATTATTGTACCATGTCCTTGGCCAAATCCTCCTCTTCCTTGAGATGATCTTCTAAATCCTATAGTTTTCACTTCCTGTCCTAACGCTTATTGGTTATATTGTTCACCCTAGTTGTATCTTGATTGGTTGAAGCCAAACAATGCGGATTTCGTCCCTTTGGGTCCATGCACTAGAAACGAGTCAAAGGTGTGCTCACACATTAACTCCAATGCATGACAATGATATATATCGTGCCCTGTTTATTTGTAAAATCTACAAAATAGAGTGTGGGTAGTAGCTTCATATTAATGCGTCATTGGGAAACTCTCTAGCATATGGCCCCACACTCTATACATCCCACACCACATTCCTTTTCCCTATGCAAGCAGTTTCACTGCGCCATACACCATATAGTTTGTTAGTATTTTACATTCATTCCTTTGGTGGCCCTCTACCTAGTAGATGGTACACCATATATCTTCCCACTTTTCCTTCCCCTTAGTCATATCTTGAATTTTTAAGGTCAATGCAGCCAACTATGACTACACCTGCACCATGCCATTGTTTTCTTCGCCTCCTGCTAACGAAGCCTCCAATTTTAGTGAAAAGTATAAAGTCTATGACTACATACCTATCTGTTACTATGTCAATGGTATCTTGATATGTGACAAAAATCCATCAATAAACCATTCTTTATGTTGTTCATATAGAATGTCGAATTTCAACCTGTCCTTCAAAACTTTGAATTGTTGGTAAAATTCCCTCACTGATTCACTTGGAAATTTCTTGATTTCCTTCAATTTTGTAATGCACTAGGACTCCGATTTCGACTTTAGGAACTCCCTTATCAATGCTTGTTTGATATCATTTAGAGTTATGTTCTGTCCAGCTGGAGTCATGCTTTTGAACTTCATGTACAACGCTAATGCTTGGCCTCTGAAAGTTTCTTCCAGTTGCGCAAGCTTTGTGAGCTCTTCCTGGATCTACTTGGAAATCCAAATGGCCTCACATATGAATAGATTTAGTTTTGTGTCCTTGGTCTTAGCACCATGAAACATTAGTATTCACAAGTCCACATCTTCCATTGTGCTTTATGTGGTACTTTCACCTACACTCGTTGAACTCCCAGAAAATGGTGCGCTTAATTCTGTTAGACCCTTGTATTCCACAATATCACCAGGTGACTAATTATTGTTTAGATTTTTCTCACTAAAAATAATATTCTATGGTTATAATTTATTTTCAGAGAAAGAGAGGGATAGCCTGACTGCCAAGAACTTTAGAATAATTCATCTGCCTTATCAGTTCATGGAAGAAGGAAAGGGTTGCTGATTAAGTGTAATAGTGAGTAAAAATTCATATTGCCCTCATTGAGTCCATCTGCCTTCTTCTCACCTTCATTTGCCTAAAAAACTCTGTACTCTAATGCTCTAAATCCCCATTTGACCCTAAAAAACACACACCTAACCTCCTGGGCTTTTCCTTGTATAAAATCCACTCATTATCTAAGTCTGAAGCTCCATTGCCATAGCTCCACCCGCCCACCTGACAACTATTGGTATACGACATAAACTTTACGTGTTTCCACAGATTTTTAACCTTACCTCTTAAGACTTGGGCCAAATCTTGTTTTTCCATAGATGCGATGAAGTGGGACTTGCCATACCTTTACTGCATTGTCAAAACCACATGCAAACCTTCATATTTATCGTTTTCCTTACCTTCCGCTCATTCGCACCCTTCAATGCTTAGTGCGTCGCATTTTACACTTCGCGCATTTCAGAACTTACCCATTACATCGCCCACAAGTTAAAAGTTTTAACTTGCGATATGCGGACTGGCAGGACCTACATTGCCCTCGTATACCTCTGGTGCTTTGAAATCTTTCACATCATGGTTCGCGCAGCTATTTTCCTTTTTTTAACTAAAATTCAGTTGACCGCATTGGGTGGGGCCCAATTGCAGATCACAGATTTTAGAGAACAAGTGCAAAGACAAATGTTAAATTCGCTGATTTGCGATGTGAGATGAGGTGGCAAGGTAATGTGTCATGGTGACATGGTAGATGACATGGCCCTGACCCCACAAATCGCAATTGAATTATGATGACGTGTCATGGTGACGTGGCAGTGACATGGTAGAGGACGTTGCAGTGACGTGGAAAATGATGTGCCCTGGCCCGCGTACCACACATCGAAGATCTCCCAGGTTTAGTTTATGGTCCAAAGCTAAGAGTTGCGAAGTGCGATGGAGGCCATACGCGATGTAGTTTCAACGGAAAATTTCAAAGGATTTCAAATCCGCACGCAGGGCCTTTTCTGTGTTAAATCACGTCGGAGGAGGAAAAGGGGGTTACAACGTAAAAAAGCTGTGGAATGCCAAAGTGAAATGTGCGATGGGTGGGACTTGATCACAATGCACACATCGAAAAAGATAAAAGGTAAGTCGTAAAGGTAAAATGATAAACTGTTGAAGTGAGATGTGTGACGATGGTGGGACTTGATCGCAATGCGCACATCGCAAATGTTAAAAGACAAGTGCTAAGGAAAAGTTAAGACTGGTGAAATGCGAAGTGCGATATCAGAGCGGATGTGATGTATTCCAGAACAAGATCTAAGCATTTTCAGGTCCGGGGGAATGAGTTTTTACGCTGTTTTGTGTGAAAAAACGATCATGTTGGGCATACAAGGTTTGAAGGTCATTTCACGAATAAATAAGGTTAAATGCAGAGCACGACCGAAACTTCACTGTAGCAAAGAAATAGACCGAAAAGGGGCGACTCAGGCAAAGGGAATTCAGGCAGAACTGTTATGGTATACCAACAGAAACAAAAAGGCATAAAAAACACATAAGTATAGTTACTAATCAATGAAAGTAGCTAGCACTGCACTAGACTTAATTACACAATGCCGATTTTCTGAGGAGCAGGGCCAGATGTAAGTAATATTTTATTTGCTGCCTCTTCGGTATTATAGAGCCAATTTCTAACCACTCTGTAATAAAGAACGAACATCTAAAAGCCAGTGTTGGAGGCTAAGATTCTCTTATCACCGCCTGCATGTTTCCACTTGTCCAGTTTTGCTTGAATGTAATCATTGTAGTAGACATATTAAACCGACTTAAGTTTTTTATAAATACTATATGCATTATCAGTATGAGAGAGCCCCAGAAGGGGAAAAAACCATTGTAATAGATTCCGTTGGTTGTAAGCACTCTCTTTTGGATGAATGAATGAGTATGCTGTTTTCCAGATTCTTATGTTATGATCTGTGGTGAAGTGCTTCTCCCATGTAATTTGTTATTCTTCTGTTTTACATAATATTTTCTTTCTTTACTACGAATATAAATTTTTGTGTAGGATTCACCATAGGGTTCCCTGCTCAGCCTTGAAACAATACATTATGTTTTCCTCTAAGACTTGGATGCAGAATTCAGAGACGATATGCTCTGCATCCATGTTGAGACCGGAATGTAGAATTCAGAGATGGTCCACTATGCATTCGTGTTAAAATTTAATCTCCTCTTCTTTTCCATTTCACTAGCTGTAAAGATCCATTGACATGGATAGCTTTCTTGGTTGCACCTGACCTCAGTTATTCATCTATTTGAGTTTGTTTACACCTGTTTGAATTCATAGCCTAATGACCCTCTTTTGCTGCCTCAGCCAAATCTTCAAATAAACCCTCATTTCTATAATTAGCTTAATATCAACACTTATATTTATCAAGTTAAATCATAAAATAGAGACAGCCCTCTCTGAGCCCAGGAAGGCTAGGTCTTGGACTCCAAAGCTAGTTTGATGTTTCACTCTGTGGTTCTGTCTTCATCCTTCAGAAATTACAGAGTGACAACATAATGGCGACTCCACTGGGGACGAAGTTTATCTTCCTCCGAAAGTATATCAAAGTTCAGATTTGATTACTGGTGGTGGACAGTGACCAGACACAAGAAGGTTGCATTATTCACCTGGCGACTCCATGATTCAAAGAACTCAAGTTTTGAGCATTCATGGCGACTCCACAACATGCTGACTCGAGTTCTTGCTGAACAAGACGACAAGTTTTGTGGTAAACCTTCTATGTAGTGAAGTTTTAAATACATTCAGGAATCAATTATCAGAATTTAAGCTTGATGAAGATTTCCTAGGGGTTGTCTTTCTTATTTTGAAATCAAGCAAATTCAGGCCTGAAGCTAAAACATGTTTTCTGGAGATAGTTGTTGAAATATATGAAAATGGTATTGAATTTTTAATTCTCAAATTCATTCATATAAATTCATAGACCCTAAATAATTCTTGGAAAACCTTCCTTCCCCTAAGCAAGAGGAAATTGTACTACCTCTTGACTTACATATTGAGGACGATTGTGTTTTCAAGTACCAAATTGAAGATGAGTTTAAAGGGTTAATATTAGGGATACAACTGATCAACTGGTCATTGAAGGCATAGAAGAAAATATTATACATCATGCTTTTTTTGATCCTATAGCAAATTATATGGAGGTTCTTATTAGCTCAAATGTTCAAACATGTACTCTCTATAAGGATCAAATACATCAGCAGTTGCCATTACAGATTATAACTTTGGTTATGAGGACACATAATCAAGTTATACTGCTAAGTTTCCTAACAAGCAGTCAAGTTGTCCATCTGTTTCTGCTGCTAAATGATTGACTGCACTTGAATTATTGTATCATTTAGAACAACAAAAATTTAAGTAGAGTAGGGTAGGTATGTGTGCAAATAATCTTGGTACTCTGAGCATATTTCCAGTTTTAGTTTCAGATTACTTTTAGTACAAGTGTATTCTAGACTTCAGTTTGCAGAGAGTGTTTATTTCATATTGTCAGCCACAGAGGTTTTGTAGTAGATTAAGTTGTAGATTTGGGATCAGCCCAATGGATCAGGCCACTATTCTACAGTGTTATTGACACCTCTTGAAGGAGCTGCCATCCCCAGATGGAGCCACTGTTAGACCCTTGTATTTCACAGTATCACCAGGTGACTAATTATTGTTTAGATTTTTCTCATTGAAAATAATATTTCATGGTTATCATTTATTTTCAGAGAAAGAAAGGGAGAGCTTGACTACCAATAAATTTAGAAGAATTCATCTTCCTTATCTGTTCAGGGGAGAAGGAAAGGGTTGCTGATTAAGTGCAATAGTGAGAAAAAATCCATACTTCCCTCATTCAGTCCATCTGCCTTCTTCTTACCTTCATTTGCCTAAAAAAATCTGTACTCCCATGCTCTAAATCCCCATTTGACCTTAAAACACACACACCTAACCTCTTGGGCTTTTCCTTATATAAAATCCACTCATTTTCTAAGTCCGAAGTTCTATTTCCATAGCTCCGCCCACCCACCAGACAACCGTTGGTATACAACATAAACCTTACCTGTTGTCCGCACTTCGTAGCCCACAGATTTTTAACCTTACCTCTTAAGACTTAGGCCAAATCTTGTTTTTTTTCCGATGCGATGAAGTGGGACCCGCCATACCTTTACCACATTGTCAAAACCACATGCAAACCTTCATATTTCTTGTTTTCCTTACGTTCTGCTCATTCGTACCCTTCAGCACTTAGCGTGTCACATTTTGCACTTCGTGCATTTCACAAGTTACCCATTACAACACCCACAAGTTAAAAGTTTTAACTTGCAATATGCGGACTGATGGGACCCACATTTCCCTCGTATACCTTTGGTGCTTGGAAATATTTAACATGATGTTTCGGGCAGATATTTTCCATTTTTAACTAAAATTCACTTGACCGCATGGAGGAACTTATGGGTGGGGCCCAATCGCAGATTGCAGATTTTAGAGAACAAGTGCAAAGACACATGTTATATTCACAGATCTGTGATGTGAGATGACGTGGCAAGGTGACGTGGCCTGACCCCATAGATCACAATTGACTTATGATGACATGCAATGGTGATGTGGCAGTGACGCAGCAGAGGACATGGTGGTGATGTGGCAGATACATGGCCTAGCCCGCGTACTGCACATCGCATATCTTCGAGGTTTAGTTTATGGTCAAAAGCTAAGAGTTGTGAAGTGTGATGGAGGCCCGAACGCGATGTAGTTTCAAAGGAAAATTCCAAAGGATTTCAAATCTGCACAGAAGGCCCTTTCTGTGTTAAATGGTGTCGAAGGAGGAAAAGGGGTTACAACATAAAAAAGTTGTGGAACGCCGAAGTAAGATGTGCGATGGGTGGGACCTGATCGCAATGCGCACATCGCAAAAGATAAAAGATAAGTCATAAAGGTAAAATGGTAAAATTCTGAAGTGCGATGTGCGACAACGGTGGGACCTGATCACAATGCGCACATTGCAAATGTTAAAAGACAAGTGCTAAGGAAAAGGTAAGACCGACAAAATGCGAAGTGCGATATCGAAGCGGATGCGATGTATTCCAGAACCAAGATATAAGCATTTTCATGTCTGGGGGAACGAGTTTTTATGCTATTTTGTGTGAAAAAAGGGTCAAGTCGGGCATACGAGGTTTGAAGCTCATTTCACGAAGAAATAAGGTTAAATGCAGAGCACAACCGAAACGTCATGGAAGCAAAGAAATAGACCGAAAAGGGGTGACTTGGGCAAAGGGAATTCGTGCAGAACTGTTATGGTATACCAACAAAAAAAAAAAGGCAACAAAAACACATCAATACAATTACTAATCAATGAAAGTAGCCAGCGCTGCACCAGAATTAATTACCCAATGCTGGTTTTCTGAGGAGAAGGGCTACATGTCAGTAATATTTTATTTGTTGCCTCTTCGTCATTACAGAGCCAGTTTCTAATCACTCTGTAATAAAGAATGGACTGCTAAAAGACACTGTTGGAGGCTAAGCTTGTCTTATAACCGCTTGCATGTTTACACTTGTCCAGTTTTTCTTGAATGTAATCACTGTAGTAGACAAATTAAACTGACTTAAATTTTTTATAAATACTGTATGCATTAGTAGTATGAGAGAGGCCCGGAAGGGGAAAATAAGATTGTAATAGATTCTGTTGTTTGTAAGCACTCTCTTTTGGATGAATGAATGAGTATGCTGTTTACCAGATTCTTGTGTTATGATCTGTGGTGAAGTGCTTCTCCCATGTAATTTGTGATTCTTCTGTTTTATATACTGTTTTATTTCTTTAGAACGGATAGAAATTTCTGTGTAGGATTTACCATAGGGTACCCTTCTCAGTCTTGAAATAGTACATTATGTTTTCCTATAAGACTTGGATGCAGAATTCAGAGACGGTCTGCTTTGCATCCATGTTGAGACCGGAATGTAGAATTCAGAGACGGTTTGCTCTGCATTCCTATTAAACCTTAATCTCCTCCTCTTTTCCATTTCACAAGCTGTAAAGATCCATTGACATGGCTAGCTTGCCTAGTTGCACCTGACCTCAGTTATTCATCTATTGAGTTTGTTTACACCTATTTGACCCCATAGCCTAATGGCCCTCTTCTTCTGCCTCAACCAAATCTTCAAACAAACCCTCATTTCTATAACTAGCCTAATATCAACACTTATATTTATCAAGTTAAATCATAAAACAGAGAGAGCCCTCTCTGAGCCCAGGAAGGCTATTTCATGGACACCAAAGTTGGTTTTATGTTTCACTTCGTGGTTCTGTCTTCAACCTTCAGAAATTACAGAGTGACAATAGATTGCACACCAATTATAAGTTGAGCACCCTGTGTCAATCCTCCTACAACCTAACCAATCCCACTACTACTAGTATTTCTTTCTCCTTAAATATAATTACCCTCTATGCTAGTTATATCAGTGTGTTGAGTACTTACCTCTTGGTTCATGGATGTGCACAGGGTTGTGAGCTTGACACATGCACGATTTTATTCTGTTGTTCTGGTTCCAAATATTCTGTATTGCGTCGACTCAGCTACTCTCCTTCCTCTTCCTTTGTCCAAGGCATACCAAACTGTGTTCGTTCCTAACTCTGGTCACTAGAAGTACTCCTTGTCCTTCGGTGGCCTCTCATAGCCTATATCTCTGGGATTCTCCTCTTAGAAAGCATCGATGTTGACCGACCTCCTCCTGCATCACCTTGTCGAAACCTATTTCTACTCCTCAAAGTGCCACCCTCGAAAATCTCTCTCTCCATTCTATCTCTTCTCGCCTTCACTTACACAGTCCCATACCTGTTGTTAGCTTCCACTTCATCCTTCCTACTTCTTCTCATTTCCTTCTTCTTAGACCATCTCCTGGTTCTCCCCCAATTTACCTTGCGCGTGATTGACCTAGCTACGCATGTTATCTGATTCTAGAGGTAGAACTTCATGGTCATATAACAACATCTTGATGGCTAATGGCAAATGACTGTATGAACCCACCTCTCAGTCCCTTCAGAAACTTTCACTCTGCTCTAGTATATGACATTGTCTTTCCATTGCAAACTCAACAATCTATCCCTCCAGCAGGGTTTCAAACTAGAAATCTATAGTGTGAGGTTTTATTACTTACTACTTGGAGCTGGTGTACCTTCTCTAGCATCCACCTCCTTGGTCCGTCATGGTGATATGTCGGGTTATTTTTCTTTAGTCACTGAATGTGCTCTCTCAAGATATTCATAAATTTCATGAAAAAGACTCGTGGAATTCAATAAACACGTGCTTCTATAGTCACTTCTTTGTGCTCTAATTATTATTCTCGATCTCTTTCAATGTGAATTAATGCTCCGCCATTGAAGCCACCAAATAATCTGCTCATTGGCGGGGTTCCATGGCTTCCATATTCCTACGAGACAATCTAATCCATCATATTATATCTGTTAAGAATTTAATAGAGAACATAAAATAATTATTGATATTTATGAGAGAAAAATAATAAGTAGCAACAAATCATAAAACATAAACATAATTATTTATGAGGAAAACCACAAATCCAGGGAAAAACCCAACACAATGAAATTTCATTGCCATTTGCCAAAACCCTGGCCAATTCGGCCAAGTGAGCCTTCACCGCTCACCTCTAGGCCTTTATTACAATGAAGTCCTCCTAGCCTTTTATAGGCTTCATCACACGCAATACCATGGGTACATTATACCATGTGCTCGAAACCACTACTATTTACCCTAGTCAACTTTGAATCTATCCCTAGTCAAATTTACCTAACAATTCCCCCCTTAAACTTGACTTGGGGTTTCTTGACTAAATCTAGCCAAAACTACCAAGTGAGACAACTGTGCTCACTCTAGCCCTTTTTTCTCTCAAAACTTTTACCTAGAGTAGTTGTTAACTTGACATCCCCTCTATCACCTAGGACTAACCCAAGCTTTACCACTGATTACCCATGGATACACATGCCATACCAAGTCTTAGAGAAGTATGTGCATTTACATGCAAAACAAAATTTACTCCATTATAATAGTAAATTATTTTTGTTTCATTGCTGCTTTTCTTTTTGCATCCTCTCACCTTGATACACCCTGTAACTCATGCTCTCCGGATCCAATTTTTGATCACATGCTTCTCATCCATACACCATGGCTTATAAACATAAACCAAGTTAAATTTATATTTGGATGAAATTTTTTACATCTCTAGCAACGATCTCGTTAATGGATCCAACACTCAATACTACATTCTTGCTACCTCCAAGAAAAGCTTGCTCCTCGCACCATTTTCATCACGGCTCATTCCTTCGGAAATGTGAACGAGCCCATTCAAGGAAAAAGATCAAGCGTTGCACATCCTATAATCAGAGCCTCTCACCGACATTGGTTTCTCTGGCGCCAGGGTTTTGTCAGTGGACGAAAAGGATGCCTCCCCCCATGTGATTCAACCCCTTGACGTATGTCTACAATCTTCTTGGAGGATGCCTTGTCGTCGACCTGGTCAGCAAGAGTGGGAGGAGCAACATGAGCGAATTCTCTTTGCTCTCTGACCTTTCTATCCCAAATCCCTCCTCCAAATGCTACATTATAGAATATCAAAGTATACTCCAACAATGATTTCTCCTTTAACCGCAGTCAGGGGCACCACCGTCTTCCTTTAATATCATGTCTCCAAATTCACCACCAACGACCCACGTCGGTTAACGCTGCCTCTGGAGCTAGATTCTCACAATTCACGGCCATAATTGAGATCCGGGGGGAAATTAAAATAAATCTACAACACATTACATAAAGGCTCTGAAACCTTGGAGTGGAAGATTTAGTGGAAGTTGAGCCATCATTGATAGGAAATTGTATTGAACAATGACATTACTGACAAGAAGCTGAGCATTGCGTACGACATCCAACAAAACACTGATTTTCTTGACTGCTTTGCCATGATATGCCAGTGAAATAGAAACCCTGAAACTCGAGATCTTTTGAGAGGGATATGCCTTTGACATTCACCGAATGCAACAATGTTGTAGTTTAGGCTCCCTCACTCAATTATCCACCCAAAAATATTAATAGAAATGAGAGAAGCCATCTCTAACTAGACAAGAACGATGTCCAATAAACTCCACATGAATGGCTACACAAGATTCCACTATTTTTTGGCAACGACATGTTGCTGTAGACTCCAGAGGAGACCACAGATTCAATATGCAGTCTCAACGCTCCAAGACAACCACCATACTCAGATATCACCACACTATGCTAGTCAATCCGACTCTAAGAATTCAACAACAACTCCACTAAATCAATGTGGCACACCATAATTATTTTCCCACTGCAGGAACTTCTGTCATCTCTGTCAATAGGTCAACGTCTTCCACACCAAGTTAAGGCTACGACCAGATCAACTCTTTTTCAGGATACAAGCTACAAACCACCCACGCAGATTTGGAATCAAGCCTCCAACAAGTTCCAAAACAAAATAAGCCTTATTTTCTCATGAATTGCACTCTGAACATGCATATCGGATCCCAACAACTCATCAGCGTTAGACTCTCTCCTCGTCTTTTTTTGTGGGCTCAAATCCTAGCACCCACACTAGTGCCACTGGCTCTGTGGCTCCACAGAGGTTCACGTCTACGTTCCGATCTACAGTCACACATTAGCAACAAAGGATGGAAAAAAAACAAACAAAATACTCATTGAACTCTGTATTTCCCTTGGCCCAGGAGGGGCCAAGGACTAGGCCCTCACGAGCTCTGACACTAGTTGTTAAGAATTTACTGGAGAACATAAAATAATTACTGAGATTTACGAGAGAAAAATAACTAGCACTTGGTCATTTATTAAAATGACCCGACGGAACGCTAAAGGAGACGACGCGACAGCAGCACGGACACGGAGGAGCTGACGCGCGCGGGAAACAGTTGAGAGCAGGAGGGTGGGAGCAGCCGCCAAGTGTCAAATTTTGAGAGGCTGGAAGGGCGATAGGTGGAGCACAGAGATTGGCTGGGAGCACTGTTCATCCCAGCAAAGCTCATAATAGGGACACCTTCGGTGTAATAAACAACAACAAATCATAAACCACAAACACTTTTTTTTTTTTTTTTTTTTTTCCCAGGAAAACCGCAAATTTGGTAAAAACCCAACATAATGAAATTTTATTCCCATTGGCCAAAACCCTGGCCAATCTGGCTAAGTGAGCCTTCACCGCTCACCTCTAAGCCTCTATTACAACGAAGTCCTCGCAGCCTTTTATAGGCTCCATCACATGCAATACTATGGGCAACAATACCATGGGTACACTATACCATGTGCCCAAAACCACTATTATTTACCCTAGTGAACTTTGACTCTATCCTGAGTCAAGTTTACCTAACAATATCATATAAGCAAAAAGCGCCATATGCTATAGTTCAATAGTTACACAACCAGACTCACTAGCCATTAGCGTTGCAAAAAGTATAAAACAACAAATCTACAATGTGAAACCAACAATATATATATATATATATACACTTTACATCAGAGTTGCAAAGTAGCTACAGAGTCAACTGTTTATGCTTACAACTACACACAAACACATTACAACCAAAGTAATAGTCTCCTCCTCTAGTAGTTGACGACTCGATATATTCTTCACTGAGCAAGCTATTTTGGTTCACCTTCTAACCCATGATCTGTCTTGAACATTCAATTTTATCTTTTCCTATAAGCTCTTCAAACCTTCTCGACTCTCTCCTGTATCGTTCTAGTTGTCCCCAAGGCCATTAGGATATTTCCTCATCCCTTCTTTGAGTTTACCCATGCATGCTAACCACCTTTCAAAATATCTCTCATCTAGTTGCTCCACTATGCCATACTCCCTTTATCTGCAAAATATTTGTAACCCCTTGACATCCCTTACCTGCTTCATCCCTACTGCAAAATCCTATTCGCTTATTCTTCCTCGCATGCGTCCTTTCTCCCTGGATGCCACCATCTTCTTCGTGTGCGACATCTCCCTGCACCACACCTCACCTTCTGTGCCAACCCCTTGTTGTGCACAATTTGTAAATTTCGTGCTACTAAATCCTCTTGGGCAATCCCATACTTGACAAAATTTAACAAAAAAATTGCTGGGATCCAACATACACAATTAATAAAAAACCTAGATTACCTTAAAATAAACATACACAAAAACAATATGATAACCATTTTTTAATTATTGCGTCGAGAAACGCTCTCCAACCCAATAATGTAGAAATGTTTTAATGTAATGTTTAACATTGTGACTATGTTAATTTACATAAAAATAAAAATAAATAAAAATATTAATGTAATGTAAAGTAAAAAAAATTCACTCCATCAAAATAAAATAAAAAAATAAAATTAATCATATAAAAATAAAATAATAATAAAAATATGTATGACCCATGGTATTTATGTGGAGTATGGCCTATTTAAAAGGAAACTCAACCAACATAGATTTATTTTAACTTAGGATCTACCCAGAAAAAATCAAATCTCTTCAGATACAAACCTCTTTTAGAATAAAAAAAAACATTAATCCCTCCTAACCCTTAATAAATCCAAAATTAAAATAAATTAAAAATTCATTCAATTATTAAAAAAAAATCACATATAAAATTAAAATTATAAATATAACATCCAAATGAAAATATATTTAAAAGAAACACATACCATCATGAATGCAATCGATATATGTTAATGTCTATGGATGCACACCATTTTTATGCATTGAAATAGACTTTACATATAATTTAGACTTGTGCATATTTAGAACCCCACATAAAAACGAAGGGTAAATATTAAATATTTAAACAATATAGATTTTAATCCCTTGTTTAACCCGTCATAAAAGTAAAAGTTAGTGTTTCCCTAAATTCGAGTACAAAAAAACCATGTCCAGTCACATCATGCCAGCAAAATCTATCATGCTTCTGGCCAAAATCTAATGCCCACAGATTTTAGAAAGAGGGGACCAATGTTTAATATCATGTGTAAATATAGTCATTATTAATGTTTGTATTCTTCACATGCCATTTGTGACGGTCGGGCCATTGTGCTTTGCACGGTCTTTGAAGCATCCGCATGAGACCTCTCTTGCATTCTACGAAAGACAGGTTGAAGGTGGACGTCATAATATCAATATTAAAAATGATAAATAAATTATGTATAATTTTATTTTATTATATTTTTTTAAGTATGGTATTAGGTATTTAGTATATTTTTGTTACTTATTTATAATTTAATAATGTGAATTTAATTTTTATTAATTTTTATTATTATTTAAATTTAGAATTTAATTTTTATTATTATTTAAATTTATTTGTTTGGAAAGTAATTGATTAAAATTTTATTATGAGGTTTTTTTTAAGTAACTTCTAAAGTATGTATTTTTTTTTAATTTTATTTTTTTATTTAACTTTGTTATTTTTATTTTTTTTCATTTTTATATTATTTTCATTTTGATTAATTATATATATATTTTGTCCATATTCTCAATTTAAGATGACACATACATACATAGAAGTGTATATATGTTAATATGATGATGATGATGATGATAATTAATATAAATGATAATAGTTAATCATATTTCTTAATTTTTGGTAATAACATTCAACAATACAACATTTTAGTTGTTTTATTTTAGTGATAAAATCTGTGTCTTTATTATTTTTTAGTTTAATTAAACTATATTTAAGAGTTTTTCATAAGTGAAAGGTTTTATTCTCATTTAAGTAGCAAGAAAATATCAATTTAAATTAAATAATTTTTTTTCCCAAGATTATACATTTATGAAAATTTGTGAGTAGCTATTTTTTTCTCCAAGATTATAAATTTATCAAAAATTGTGAGTATTTTTCTTCATTGTAAAAATAACATTATTGATAATAATATATTTATCAAAAATTCAATAGGTTGTTTATAAGAATTGAATTTAGATAGGAAAGATAACATTATTCCTTTCAACAACTTGAATTGAATTTAATTGAAAAAAAAAATTAACACATTAAAATCATTCATGAATTTTTTTTTGCCCCCTTTAATTTTAAAAGAAAGATGTATGGATATTTGTATTAACAAAAAATGGGAAATGACCCAAAACCCTTGCATGTGGCATTTGATTAAAAAACCATGTCTTTGTCATAGTAAATCGATAGTTTACTAGCCTTTGGAATTCCAAACACAAAAAATGAAACTGTTGTATATTCTACATAAAGTCCCAAGAAATAATTTACATTTACAAAAAAACATAGGTTATGTGAAAAGATGATTGTAACCAACCACATATCCAAAAAGACACCACAATAACACACATGAATCACCCAATGTTGTGACCACCCTCATTGGGCCCAACGAGACATCGAAGCCTTTTACGGCCAGGAAGAGCCCCAGAACCATTGCTACCATTGTTGGATGGTGTTGTCATTGATGTCAACCCATGGAGTTGACTAGGTTTGACTTTGACCAAAAACACTAGTCCCTGATGTCAAATGGTTAATGAACGCTTCCTAGTAATTGTCAGATTACATCAAGATGACAACCATACTGTTGGATGATTGAAAAACCAAGTCCTAGGGTTTGGTTTCCTTGGATTGAGGATGTACCCTTACCTTGTCGAGGGTTTTTGGTAGGTCAAATCATAGAGTTTGGGTTAAAGATCTATGTCATTAGATTCTCCTCGTCAATATGTTTCCGTTGATATACGCTAAGCCTCGTGGTTCCTTCTGGTTTGAGAGAAAATTGATTAGTTTAAAGTTGAAGACCCAATTTTGTGGGCTAAAACCCTAGGGGGTAGAGACATGACACCTTATTCACCAATGGTTGTCAATATAAGGCAAAAATTCTCACCGTAATCTCGCCACGTATAAGTTGAATAATTTCAAGAATCAAAGACAATAAATCAATCATTGGCTTATTGCACTTATGTGAAACATACCAAATAGGGTTAGTAAACAATTTCTTGGTATTATTCAAACAAGTAAATAACGACTATTAAATTAAATTAATGTTAATAAGAATACAAATTATTTTAAATTTCCTATAATCCTCACCTAATGAAGCCCTTACTAGCCCCTCCAAAACACTATAGAAAGAGACCATATTCTCCTCACCTAATCCTAAAAGTAAAATCTCTCACAATAAAGGCTACACCTCTTTTTCTTAACACATAAGCTATTAATTAAAGTAATTTTAATGTCTTTATGAATCCACTAAAAAGGGCTCTCCAACGTTCACCTAAAAGCCTTAAAAAATCTATAAAAAGGGACCTAGTCAAATATAACAAACATAACTCATATCCACTTCTGAAATCTTCGACCGAGTCTATGCTCGTCTGAGGCAAATAAAAGACATGAACTTTATAAGGTACAAGGACATCGAGAAAGGGTTAGCTTCTTGGTCTCTTATTGGAGATTATTCTACTACACAAAGATATCAAAATTCCCGAGGTAACATTAAATTTTAATTGATTTTGTAACTATTTCTTTATGCATACCATTTCAAGCCTCTCATCTTTTCAAACCTGTATAGTAAATCTAAAAAATTGGACTCGGGCTTTGACTCCAAGACAATGATTTTTTTTTTAGAGTCCAGTCCTTGAGGTAAAGTCTGTGCATAGCCTCTTGTGGATTGATCTGTCTTAAGGTCTAGTAATGCTTGTGTAAGACCTATTGTTTGAATTGTGCAATAATGACTACATAAATAGTAACCTAAGACCTTGATGTGACTTTGGAGACTTGATTTATTGACCTCACTTACATAGTATGCAGTGATTTGATAGCATTCTTAACACATAAGAGTGAAAACTAGCAACATTGACATGACCTGTAGATAATGATGATATGACAATGACTTGTATACAATGAATAGACAAACTTGTCTTTAATTACCTTGACACTATGCTATTGATGAGATAAGTGTTGACTGGACACTGATTTAACAATGGTCTTATTGATAGGAACTCTTAGCAACAATTTGACATACAAGTTTAACAAGCAATCTGATATGTGGCTTAAGTAAATGACACCTAGAGACTTGACATCTTATGAGATAGACCCTTTGATGAATACATCTCACAAGTATTTTGACATTAATATATTGACCGTGACTTGAGTTGGAATTCTTTTGGACATAGGTACATTGACATGGCATATTGACCTTGATAGCAGTAAAAATTAGGAGTGCACTTATGATGACCATGATTCTTGACTTATTGAGTATGATGTAGCAAACTATCACAATATCTTTGTGATTGTCCTATTGTAACATTAAAACAGGGACTTACTATCTATAAAATCAATGATCTACTACATAGCGCACAACAGTCTTGACAATGACAAAAGTGACACAACACTTACCCTATCTAACCTTGTAAAACAATGATATTAGTACCTGACAAATGGTTCAAAGATCTGGTAGTGTTCGTAGTTCATTTAGGATGTTGAGACAAGACATTTCCTCTATAGTAACTTTGTTTACAATACAGTGGTCTTGAGGACATTAATATAGATTTTTTTAGAGTTGATTAACTATAATTTGACAATATCTCCCTTGGTGACAATTACAAGTGATTTGATAGTGACATAATGTGAATAACTTGACATATAAACCTGACCTATAGAAAATGTATCAATGAGATGATTAATTTGTAATATATGAGATTTAAAATGATGTTAGCAATATTGAATGTTGTCTAACATTGATTGTATATACATTGATATCAGTTAGTCACTCCTGTATAATGTTGAGACTTAACATTGATACTTGGCAGGAGTGCAAGTAATACAACCTTGACCTAACTTATAGATTTCAGTAATTGTATATTAACACGCGAACTTGACATAGACTTATATACCTTTTAGTGACTTGAAATACCTAGTGATTTGAAACGCACGTAATGACCTTTGTACAACTTATTGACGTGAAAATGGACAACAGTATATGAGTAGCGATCAACATCAAGGAAAAAACATATGTTGGTAGCTATCTTTGGGTAGAGATTGAGAGCACTGGTAGTAGGTCATAGGGATGACCTGAGGCATCTTGGAGTGTGCCATTATCAAATTTTTGGGTTCAACATTTGCTACAGTACATGAAATTTGGGTCAGTGATGTGGTTGCCTACATATGAGCTTTGATGCTTATTCATGTGTAAGTAGTGTGGTACAATGTGATGATTGGTAGCCAGTTGAGAAATGATCATATGTGCAATGATCTATGTGTGCAGTGACAATAATATGAAATTGAATAGTGATAGCTTGATTTGTAGCATTTGTGCAGTGATTATTTTATGGGAACAATGATCAACGACTACTAAGATTCGATATTTATTCTACATTTTCCTTAGAGTTATTCTACATTGATTGTAGAGTACAAGGGATCTAGTGTGAAAATTGTGAGACATGATCTAGCAACTCTTCTGGGTGATTGGAGTCACCTTTAGGTTGTGTCCTGAGAACACTTTAGAGCGGTAGGGTGGTGCTAGGGTAATTTGTGGTTTGCACATGGCGTTTTGGAATCCATTCAGTTATGGTTGACAAAATAACAGGGTTGTGAAGCATCCTTTTTGAAAACAATTGATCTAGGTGGATATTTGTGGCCACCCACCTATTCCACCTAGATAGTTTCATCAATTTTCTTATTTACTATTTTTAGCAATTTTTGGGTCCTGAACTTCCAGGGAAATTTTGACCCCCTAAATGACATTTTTTTGAGGTCTACTGTAGTCTTGTAGCTAGAGGCTCGAGACTACGGAAAAACCTGTAGTCCTTGGAGAGATATTTCTAACGATGTATCATACACATCGAACGAATATAATATGATCAAGTTACGACCCTGGTAAGTTGGCTGCCCAACTATTGCCAACGAGGCCCATAAAATCTTGGTGTTACATCTCCTCGGGTTAGGGTTTTGGTTGTTTAGAGCCTCATTGTAACACTGTTTAGAGGCATGTTCTGCCACATCTCTTCTCATAGATAAGCTACCATCGTCCGAGCTAGTTTATTTTCCATTATGTATGTAATCATTTTTCAATATTTTATATTAATGAAATGAAGTGTTATTCCTACTGCATCTCTATGTTTATTTTAATTTATGTATTTTATTGTGTTTTTTGGATCAGTGGTATCAGAGTGGTCTGCTCTTTCTAGATCTTTCTTTGCATTTCCCCAACGAGGTTGGGTTATAAGGAGTTAGGGCTTGATCTGGTCGAACCTTTTCAAGATCAGCCTCACAAACCCCCGATTACCTACCATGTCAGAAGAAAAGAAAGATGAGGGAGCAGGAGATCCTATCAAAATATTGCTCGAGGATCCCTCGAGAAACAGAGGAATGTGATGATGGATAACTTTGCCCAGATCCTTCAATGACTACCCACCAGTAGCGCATCTTCATCTAGCAGCCACTCTAGAGGCGTCACTCCTTTTAAGGTACAAGTAAAATTTGACATTCCCATATTTGAGGGAAAAATAGATGCAGATGCTATAGATAGATGGCTGACCTTGTTGGAAGGGTATTTTTCGGTCCATGATTTATCCGACCGAGAAAATATTACCTTTACCCTCCTCAAATCCAACCCCCATGTCAAAGATTGGTGGGATACCTACTGTGAACAAAGGGATGAGGAATAACCCTCACTTCTTTTAGCCACAACCACTTGGAATTCATTCTGAGATGAAATCAAGGAAAAATATTACCCCATGGGGAGCTATGAAGACAAGTACATCCAATGAACCACGCTGCGGCAACAAAGGGATCAAGATGTGCACGAGCTGAAGAATTTGTTCCATAACCTATGCATAAAGTTGGGTATTAAAGATTTGGAGAAACACTTGGTGCTTAAGTACCACAGTTGTTAGCACAGATACATTCAGGAGGAAATGGAGTTCCTTAAAATTAAGAAGTGAGACTTTGGATCAGCGAATCCGAAACCAGGGAAAGGCGCCTGCAAACTACAGAACAAGGGGAAAAGCAAAAGCGGGGTCACTCAGGACAATCTGCCGAAGCAATAGGTGAAGAAAAAAACCACAAAGATAAAGAAGGACACGAGGAAGTGGTGTGAATTTCATAAAAGCTCCACTCACAACACAAGTGAGTTTCAGGCCAAACTATCACTGGTGGCCGAGTTGAATGCATCTGAATCCGATGCATGTTTTGATTCTGAGTTAGAACTAGTGATGAGAAATATCATTAGGTATCTTTAGAGGGGTTAATTGTCACCTTTTTAGCCTTATTAGCCTCTCTTTATCACATTTAATTACATTATGGTCATATGTTGCTAAGTGTATATGGTGATTAAGGGTTGTCATACTTCGAATGCCTAATATGGTTTAAATGCCGAATAACCACGAAGTTTTGCCATTTTTGCTCAATATTGTGCAATTAAAGCTCAAAGTAGATAGAAAGGAGTGATTATAGGGTGGTTGACCACCATCTTAACTCCTAAAGGTAGCCAAGGGATCTTTGAGATTCCCTGCAACAACTTGAAATCAAAGGCAACCAAGAAAGTGGAAGATTAAGGGACTCAAAGCTCCAATTCTCTTGTAGTCCAAGGGCACAAATCACCTACTTTTTAGGGAGCTGTTGGTAGCTTATGTTTAGGTTAAATAGGGAAGATCAAGAGCTCACTAGGATTGGAATTTTTGAGAAAGCAAGAGCACTCTTAGAGGCTTGTAATATACTTTTGTGACTTTCATTTTCTATGTAATGAAATTGTTTATGTAATAAAATGTGTATTCAAATTCTCCTTCACTGACTTAGTTTCAGAGAGCTGAGCTTGTGGGTTAGGGCCCAATCCATTGGCTTCAGTCTCTCTTGTTTATTTATGTTTACTTTCCATTCCATTGTAGCTAGTTTACTTCATGTGTTGTAGTTAGTTTGCTTACATTTCATCTTGTTGTGTTTAGTTTGCTTCCAATTCATGTTGTTGTAGTTAGGTTCTTGTAGATCATGGTACAGTAGCATATAAGTGTGTCAAAGCCTCCCTCTCTCACAACTTTCATTGGAGCTTGAGGAGGGTAGATATTCACCACAAGCCCCAAAAATGCTTTCAGTTTATGATTTATTGGAAAGAATAGATAGGTTTCTTTATTTATCATGAACATGTTGTGAATGTTGAATTAATTTTCTGTTTCAAATGAATAGGCTAGTTTGCTTAAATTCAACTCATATTTACCACCAATTTCATCATATATTTGTCAATGATAAATGCATGAACATGTAGTTTTCTTGTAGGTTTGAGTAGAGAAGTAGAGGAGAACTCCACCAACATCCCTAGCTTTAGTTTCCACCCTTCACCAACTTACTTTCAACAAAATTTCCTTCAACTTTGTTTTTTGAGATCTTCACCACAACACCAAGAGCCACCTTGGAGGTGCAAGACAGGCTTTGAAAGAAGTTTCAAGGTTGGTCAAGGCGTTTGGATACCTTCCATCCACCTAATTCCATCTTCATTCCACCTTTCCTACCCATCTCCTCACCATTTCTGGCCTCAAACTACCCTCAACCTGTTTCCTATAGCATTTCAGGACATCCTGTAGCACTATAGGAAATTCTGTAGCAGATCCTATAGCAGCGCTAGTCAGCCACTTCTTCAGCCCAAAAACCATCTTTTACCTCACCTAGACCTAGCATGATCTCCAAGACACCTTCAGCTCTGAAACCACGAGTATAAGACCTTCTTAAGTGACCTCAACACCTCCTTCTTTTGCCTCAAAAAAGAGTATTTACAAGCATAATAAGCTCATGAATAGATGCATTGCTAAGCATAGCAGTCAAGCATGAAGTAGTTAAATTTTAATAAGCCATTTGTCCCAACAATGTGTGCTTATATTAATTTCCCTTTTTTCAAGTTTAATTCAAAAATTTACTTTATGAATGCCACTTAGTTTAACTCTATTTCTTGAATTAGCCTAATTGTGGATTTCCTTCCTTGAAAATAGCTAGATGTTTCCTTATGCTTTATAATAGTTTCTTTCGTCTTGATAGAGTAATGATCTTGACTTATTTGAAGTCTTAGGTTTCATTCAGAAGTGTTACAGAATTCATTCCCTAGAAGAAACCCTAGCATTAACACCCCTTCTGTTATCACTAAGTTGGTACAGATGGGCTTCTCCACTAGACAACCTAGAGTAACTCTTTCAAACCAGCTTCTGACTGAAAATTAGCCTTTTCAGCCTGAGAGGGCTCTCTCAAAAAGTAATTATGATTTTTTCAATTATGATTCAATCAGATGGATAACTCTGTAATAATGTCTTGAATGGGATTGTATGTAAGCGAAAAATGTAATAAGGTTTACTACCATTGGGCTTATGGAGTCAGTATTTGGAAATTCAGTGACATGGATCTCCTTATGGAAGCCGAGGCATGTAGATGTTTCAAATAAAAGGACAACACACATAGATATACAATAGCTTAATGTTTAAAGGAAGTCAGAGCATGAAGAACATGAATTCCGAGTAATTAAACATCAAGATAGTAAAATCAAATATTAAGATACATAGGACAAATTCTCATTGAAACACCGAAAGAATCTCAGGTGAAGAAGAAGGACACAGTCACTGTATATTACTGATCATAAAAACTTTACAAAAGTGGTAGTGTAGAATAACATTCTCCAACCCCTGAATTCTTCGAAGTTCTACCTATTAATAGGCTTTAGTCACCTTACATTGGATCTGCCTACATGGCTAGATCATCAAACTGCTTTTGCCGACCCCTGTGTTAACAAGAAGAAAATTACATGGGATTGATAATGACACCTGCTAACTTATGACTTAGAGACCTATTAGGACCCTTCCACCTATTTATTAAATTCACTAACTGAAGGACTGCATTATTACATCAAAAATAGTTTAGTGCTTGAGTGGCACTAACCATAATCAAGGCATAAATACCCCCACTAGATTTAGAAACTAATCATCCTATTTTTAAGGAAATGATGTCATGATATTTGATGATTGTCTTCATGCTGAGCTGGTGGACTAGACAGCCTTTTCGAAAACTAAAACTACACCAGAATATTACACTGATACTCTTTAAACTCTCCATGTGGCTAGCTGACCTCCAATGAACCTTCAAATCACAAAATTGCTACGAAATATTTCTCGCTACAAAAACAGGGCAATTAAGGTAATTTCGTAGCGAGGTTTTGTAGCAAATTTACTTCACGCACCTATGCCACCTGTTAACCTTCTTTTCTGATTTGGAGATTTTTGTTGAACCAAATGAGCTAAACACAAATTTTCTCCCACGTTGCTTTTGAATTTATCCATTACTTAAAGCAAAAATTCACCTACAGTCATTTCGTAGCGAAATCTAGGCTTCAAGCCCGGGGTTCCTTATGAAATTGCCAAATTGGTAGAATACTTAAAAATTGTGCTTCTTTCTTTAAAATTTTGCCTATGGCTCTGCAAGAAGATATGATAAAGCATGATATGGAAAAATTGGTTCAAAATACCTCTTACCCTCCTCAAGAAGAAGCATTTTCACCTTCAACAAGTTCATCTATTAATAAAAATGGAGTTGTTTTTTTTCTAAAAATTAGGACTAAGAAATGAGGTCCTATCTCCAAATCCTTGATATATGTTGCAAAAATGGAGGATTTTTTTTGTAAATCATTTCGTGCTGAAGAAAAATTTGTCTTGGTTTTTTTGAAAAACATCTCCAGGTGTTTGAAATCTGCATTTGAAAAAACATGTCTAAAAGAGGAAAAAACACATTCTGAAAATAGATCCCAAAGACATATTTGAATCTCCCAATTTGTAGCACCTGTGAGAAAATTTAAAGATGTTAATGTTATTTGATATTTTCTTGACAATAACCTCTCTCATTTTTTTTATAATTCTCCTATGATTTCCCAGAAACTGCTCTTGAAGTTGACTGCTCAAACAGTCAAAAGAACAGAGAAATCCCTTTGTATCTTTTTGTAAAAACTCATGCAACCAGATTTGATGAAGTCTTCTGCAACACTAGGGTATTCCATGACCAATTTTAGGTCCCATAAGTTTATATCATACCCGAGAGCCTCCTTTGTTTTTTTTCTTTTTCATGGCCATCTTCCTTTATACTACACTTCCTTTCTTGAAAAATTGACACCAACAAGAAAATAAATCAACAACAAGTTGCTTGCAGTGGAGCTGGACTCTTCAAGGATGTTAATCAAATGCTGCATGCAAATATCGAAAGGAATATGATAGAGAGGAGCTTTGGAGATGAGTTTTAAAAAATTAAATTCAAATGTGGAGTGAATAATGACAAATGGGAGGAGTGAAAGGTAATGATGAATGGTATTTATGAATTTTCATGCTTGGATGACTGTAATAACTGATCATATGACCTCACCTTCACCTTAAACCATTAGAAACTTGACATCTCATCATCCCCTTTATTGCTACATAAAAATATAACTTTGTAGTGTTTTCAGTTATAAATCTCGCAGATTCGCTACGAAATGGTCAGGTGATTTTGTTGTGAAATCTGTCTGTTTGCAATTATATTCGCTGCAGATTCGAGAAAAATTAGACAGGTGGCCACTATCAAAATTTAAACCAATGCATGTGAACCTAAGGTGAATTTTGATGGATTTGACTCTAATGACATGACCTATGGGCTATTTTATACTTAGGATAATGACTATTTCATGAGTTTTCATCAATTTCATGAACTAATTTTTATAAGACAAAAATGAGACCTAGGCTAATAACCCTATCAATCAAAAATTGAAATTTTATGTGTGATAACAATGGCTCAACTGGGGATGGTGTGCCCTTGTGGTACAATAAAGAACTTTTAGTTCCATTGCCTTCCTTCAAAAACAAAAATTTTCTAAAATTGATGAAGACTTCGCCAAGCACTTATGGCCTTCTCCTTAGGCTCAAGCTTGCTGAAAACTGCAATCCAAGCTGAAAACTAAATCTGTACATGCTGAAAATATGCTCAGAATAATGAGCTTATTCACACACACACTCCTACCTACTCTAACAACTACAATCTTCATGTTTGATTCAAGCGACATGAAACCTCCAATAAAGCCAGTCAATGAGCTGATCTGATACATGAACTCCTTCACTGTGCTTAAACCATACTGGAAGTGAGTTATCTATTGGCTACTTGGAATGAAAATTGAATCCCTGCTCCATAATAAATACAAAATTTTTCTTGGCTGATGACTACAACAAACTTACCACTGGATCTTGGAAACCATGAAAAATCACCTTTTCTTCATGAGTAAAACCATGAGAGTTGAATTCATTCATATTTGATGGCTTATTTTTTCCTATGTCTTCAATTCCAAAAACATCATCAAATGAAAAGGCAACAATAAATTTGTCTGCCCTTTTGTGTAAATCAACAAAACCATCCATGCATCCTTGAACATCTTCAAACATGACATCCATATTGTGTGTATAAAAACTACTTTTTTTCTTATCAAACAAATCAGATATAATCTTTGGTAGTTTTGCTTGAGGATTGTCATCTTGATTCTGAACACTGACAACTCCTATACCAACAACTTTATGCATATCATCCATGTCATTTTTATGATCCCCAAAATGAATAGGTAAAACATGTTTATTCAGCTCTTCATGTAGCTCGAGTTTACCCAAAAGTGAACTTTCATCACATATTACTTCACTGCTCAGAATTTTCATGCATGTATTTTCAACCTGATTTTGAGCAGTTTCTTCTTGACATAAAATTTCAGAAAAGGAATGGGCTGAAAAACAATTTGAATGATTTGGCTCATACCTTTGATTGTATATAGATTGGCAAGGCTGCAAATCCTCATAAATTTCATGTAATATGACTTAACTGTCAAATCGCTGATCTATTTTATCTTCAAGCAAAGAAGACACTTATTCTTGTTGGAAAACTTCTTGATTATCATGAAAAATAACGTGAGAAGAGAAATCATGAAGTGCCTCTAACATATCCTCATCCATGCACTCTCCATTATCACCAATACTTTTAAGATATGGAATGAAAACCTCACAAAGGTCACAACAATCTTGTAAAAGTGATAAAGAATAATGAGTTTTCTCATAATGTTCTAAGAAAGTCTTATGGAAATCTCTTAAATAGAACAAGCTTCCCGGTTGCAACCCTTCATACCATGTTCCGGCTTCATCCTCTAGGGTGGCCATAAACATTTTCATGAGAAAATCCTCATGAAACTCAACTTGAAACTTATGCACATGCACATGGAATCTAACCAAGTGAAGAGAATCATTATCTTTCTTTTCATCTTTAAATATGGGAAGATAAGTCAACCAATTAAATTTTGGCATAGTATTTGGAAAACCAAGGATGTGAGATCGACTCATAGGGGCATACATGGCATTCTTTCTTACAATAGAAATCATCTTGGAACTTCATCAAGCTAGTGATATTCAAGCAATGGAGTCACCATGAAGTTATGAATTTATGAATTATTTAAAAATGGAGTCGCCAAGGTAGAAGTGCAACCTTCGAAAGCTTCTGAGCTCTTGCTACCTCCAAGAGTTCAACATTTATGTTTGAGAAAAAAACTTCGGTAAATATGTCTTCAAACTCCCGGAAGATGCACCAAAATGTTATCGCTAAGTTGGTACAGATGGGCTACTCCACCAGAGAACCTAGAGTAACTCTTTCAAACCAACTTCTGACTGAAAAATTAGCCTTTTCAGCCTGAGAGGGCTCTCTTACAAACTAATTATGATTTTTTCAATTATGATTCAATGATATGGATAAATTTTTAATAGTGTCTTGAATGGGATTGTATGCAGGTGAAAAATGCAATAAGGTTTACAACCATTGGGTTTATGGAGTCAGTATTTGGAAATTCAGTGACATGGTTCTCCTTGTGGAAGCTGAGGCATGTAGATGTTTCAAAGAAAAGGACAACACACACATATATATAATAGCTTAATTTTTAAAGGAAACCAGAGCATGAAGAACATGAATTTTGAGTCATTAAACATCAAGATACTGAAAGAAAAATATTAAGATACATGGGACAAATTCTCATTGAAACACCAAAACAATCTCAGGTGAAGAAGAAAGACACAGTCATTGTATATTACTGATCATAAAATATTTACAAAGCTGGTAGTGGAGAATAACATTCTCCAACCCCTGAATTCATTGAGGTTCTGCCTATTAATAGGCTTTAGTCACCTTACATTGGATTTGCCTACATGGCTAGATCATCTAACTTCTTTCGCTAACACCTATCTTAACAAGAAGCAAATTACATGGGACTGATAATGATACCTACTGACTTATGACTTAGAGATCTAATAGGACTCTTCCACTTATTTATTACATTCACTAACTGAAGGACTGCATAATTACATAAAAAATAGTTAAGTGCTCCAGTGGCACTAACCATAATCAAGGCATAAATGTCCCTACTATATTTAGAAAATAATCATCCTATTTTAAAGGAAATTGTGTTATGAGATTTGATGATTGTCTTCATGCTGAGCTGATGGACTAGATAGCCTTGTCAAAAACTAAAACTCCACCAGAATATTCCACTGATACTCTTTAAACTCTCTAGGTGGCTAGATGACCTCCAATGAACCTTCAAATCACAAAATTGTGACAAAATATTTCTCGCTGCAAAAATAGGGGAATTAAGGCAATTTCGTAGCAAGGTTTTGTAGAAAATTTACTTCACCCACCTATGCTACCTGTTAACCTTCTTTTCTGATTTGGAGATGTTTGTTGAAACATATGATCTAAATAAAAATTTTCTCCCATGTTGCTTTTGAATTTATCCATGATTTTAAGCAAAAAGTCACCTACAACCATTTCGTAGCGAAATTTGGGCTTCAAGCCTGGGGTTCGCTACAAAATTGCCTAATTCGCAGAAAACTTAAAAATTGTGCTTCTTTCTTCAAAATTTTGCCTATGGCTTTGCAAGATAATATTATGAAGCATGATAACGCAAAATTGTTTCAAAATTTCTCTTACCCTCCTCAAGAAGAAACATTTTCACCTTCAGCAAGTTCATCTATTAATAAAAATGGAGCTGTTTTTTCTAAAAATTAGGGCTCATAAATGAGCTCCTATCTCTAAATCCTTGATAGCTATTGCAAAGCAGGAGGAAAATTTTGTAAATCAGTTCATGCTGAAGAAAAACCTCTCTTGGTGTTTTTGTAAAACATATTTAGGTGTCCAAAATCTGCATTTGAAAAAACATTTCTAAAACAGGAAAAAAAGCATTCTGAAAATAGAGCCCAAAGAAACCTTCGAATATCCAAATTTGTAGCACATGTGAGAAAAGTGAAAGAGGTTAATGTTCTTTGATATATTCTTGAAAATAACCTCTCTCTGGTTTTTATAATTCTCATCTGTTTTCCCAGAAAATTCTCTTAAAGTTGACTGCGCAAACCGTCAAAACAACAGAGAAATCCCTTTGTATCTTCTTGTAAAAACTCATGCAACCAGTTTTGATGAAGTCCTCTGCAATGCTAGGGTCTTCCATGAACAATTTTAGGTCCATAAGTTCATATCCTACACAGGAGCCTCATTTTCTTGATTTATTTTTCATGGCCATCTTCCTTTATACTACGCTACATTTCTTGAAAAAGTGACACCTGCGAGAAAACAAATGAACAACAAGCTGCTTGCAGTGGAGATGGACTTTTCAAGGATTTTGATCAACTGCTGCATGCAAAGATTGAAAGGAAGATGACATAGAGGATCTTTCGAGATGAGTTTTAAAAAATGAAATTCGAATGTGGAGAGAATAATGAAGAAATTTAACACAAAATATGTATTGCTTGGATTCTCTTGATCTAACAATAATATGCTATTGTTAAATACATAATCGCTTCTACAAAATCTTTGCGGAATTTGAAACACAATCGCCAATCACAATATCACGAAGAAATATCAATCACACATAACACAAATAATTTACCCGGGGAAAGCATATAGCTAAAAACCCCACTATCTTATATTATTTATTATATCATGGATCATGAAACAATTACATACAAAGCTCCAATCCAAGAGCTCTTAGTACAATAGATAATTTTCTCACACTGTCATACAAAAATTGGCAAGTTCCTTAGCCAATTTACTGTCTCCAAACAACTTGCCTCCACTACGCAATCCCTGATGGTAAAGAACCTCTGAATGATTTATTCTAGCCTGCCTTGACTGTGAAATCCTCATAGGCACATCCAATGTGTTTGTGGTTGCATGTGTGCAACCAGATAATGTCACAACTGATAATTTACTTCCCTTTCGCCTAGAACTCAATTGGGTCTCCACTGGATCTGACATGCATGCAAATAATAATAGTAAAAACATCAGTTTCCTGTGAGACCACTGATTGTGAATTAATTAATAATTAATTCACTTTATCTCTCACTAGTGTATCTTTAGTTACAACTAGCACAAATGACTTTAAATCACTTAACTGAGTTAAATTGATTTACGAATTGGATTAACTAATGCACCACTGCACTTCCAACTCTGTTACAACTAGAAACACTCTGTTACAACTCAAGTCAACCTGCATGTCCCACCAACCAACCTCTTAACTCGAAATTCCTATAGCTAACTGATTTTCCACTTCAATTAACTATTTCCAAGTCCACATTGAGAATAGATTATTGTTTATTGTCCAACTAATATTAAGGGATAATAATAGTCGACATGCATCCATAAATAGACATGCAATCTATAAATAGAACTTGCACATACATCTATAAATAGACCTCATCTATAAATATAATTTTCTCATGCATCTATAAATAGATATCCACCTAAAAATAGCCTGTGTGGGCCCCACCTAGTGTAGGTGCTTAATTTTCACTAGGATCAAGGATGTTGTTTCCGGATGCCAATTTCACTGTTTCTTGTTGCAAACTTCAACACTCCCTCTCAAAAATAAAGGAATGTCTTTGCATGCGACATGCAAATCCATGCATGCGACATGCAACTCCATGCATGTGCCATGCAACCTTTGCATGCAAAACTTCTCTAGTGTTTCTCGCACATGAAAACTTTGCATGCAACACTTATGAAACTGAATAGCCTCCAAAAAACTGAATCAATATAATGCATCTATCATCAAAGTCTTCTGACTTCTTCTTAGCTACTGCACATGTCTTTAGGAACCACTGCGCCGTTGACACCTACATCCATGCACTCTGCACTTGGTGCCAACTCTGATCAACGCTCTAGTATTTGACACTGTCAATTTGATTTCATGTCCTCACGACATCTGACTACATCAATCCAACTGATCCTATTACTGCTTCTCTATGGGCTCCTCGTAGCCAGGTTCTATTCATGAGATCCACACAATCTCGATGAATCATGCCTAGAAATTTCTTCTTGGGATTATTCATGCAAGTTGCCCCACCTCTCACCTGGTGGTATAGCTGCATGCACTCCCTCTGCCCATCTGGCTTGAAATTTCTCTGCATGAGTGGTTGCTCCCACTCCATGATCCTCATCTTGTGGCTAATCCACATCCTGAGGTTCACTCTTACCTGCATGCAAATCCAACTCCCTCTCAAGGGTCAAAATCATGCCTTTCTCACACTTCCCCATGGTTGGAAGCTCCATAGAAATCTCATCTACATCAAGTCTATAGAGATTCTTCATAGGAATCCCAATCTTATTGACTTTCTTTGTGGATTTATGCCGAAGGAAGGCTTTACCTTCACTATATACCACATCATAGCCTTTATCTTCCAACATTGCAACTGAAACTAAATTTTTCGTTAAGCCTGGTACATGCATTACATCTTTTAAAATTAAGGGTTTACCTTACTTCCTTTGGAAAGCAACAGTACCAATCCCGATAGCGCTATACCTTTTGTCATCACCAATTTCGAAATGCATCTTGAGGTCCTTCTCCTCCAAGCTACTGAAAATTTCTCTGTCTCCTGTCACATGGAAAGATGAACCACTATCCAAGTACCATATCGAACTCATTGCACTTGATACCATGCATGAAATAAGTGAGAATTCAAGCTCAAATTATGAGGCAAGGGCCTCACTAGCTGCAGATCCAGCAACCTTATTTTTCTTCTTCTTTTGTGGGCAATTTGTGGCAATATGTCCATGCTCGTGATAGTGAAAACACTTCACTTTAGACATGTTGTGCTCCTTGCCATCTTCACTGGCCTCATATTTAGAATGGAATTTCTTCCCCTTCTCCTTCTTCACCTTGGAAGCCAAAGTAAAATCCTCTTCATCATCATTCTTGGATGAAGAGCCATCTCCGGTGTTCTGCTTGAACTCATCCTACACCAGATCCGACCACAGTCGTTCCCAATCTGGCAATTTTTCTCGTCCGTTGACAGAGTCTTCATAACTATGCCAATTCTTAGGAAGTCCCAAGAGAGACAAGCTCACCAAATCATCATCATCAAGACTTATTATTACACTGCCAAGTTCATCCTGAAATTGGACAAACTTTGTTAAGTATACCAGAATAGTGTCGTTCTTTTCCATCTTGATCTTCCTCAGTTTATCTTTGAGCGCCAATTTCCTATCGTCCCTGCTGCTTTGGAATAGATCCGTCAGAGCCTTCTACATAGAATATGGTGTGGCTTTCCCATAGAGGCTTGAGACAATGTGGTCTCGTACTCCCTCCAACATAATCCTCCTCGCCTTTGCCACTTTCTTTTGCCATGCCTCAATATTGGCAACATCTGATGAAGCAGGCTTATGAACATCATCGTCAATGAATTCCTTCAAGCCATTATCTTTGAGAACTGCCTCCATCCTGTCCTTCCAATAAATGTAGTTCGAACTGACCTCGAGTGCATACTCTAACCACAAGCCATTTAAATCCATTTCGATCCTGAATCAGCTGTAGCACCAAGAAAGTATTTCTGCAAATTTGAATTATTTCCACCAACAAACTCAGCTCCTGCTTCACTAATGCAATTTCCTGTGCTTCGATACCATGAAGAAATTTAATACAAAATATGTATTGCCTGGATTCTCCTAATCTAGCAATAATATTCTATTGTTAAATACATAATCACTTCTACAAAATCTTCGTGGAATTTGAAACACAATCTCCAATCACAATATCATGAAGAAAGATCAATCACACATAACACAGATATTTAACCCGGGGAAAGCATATAGCTAAAAACACCACTATCTTCTATTATATATTATATCATGGATCATGAAACAATTACATACAAATCTCCAATCCAAGATCTCTCAGTACAATAGCTAATTATCTCACACTGTCATACAAAAAGTGGCAAGTTCCTTAGCCAATTTACTGTCTCCAGACAACCTGTCTCCACCACGCAATCCTTGGTGGAAAAGAACCTACGATTGATTGATTATAGCCTGCCTTGACTGCACAATCCTCATAGGCACATTCAATGTGTGTGTGGTTGCATGTGTGCAACCAGATAATGTCACAACTGATAGTTAACTTCCCTTTCACCTAGAACTCAACTGGGTCTCCACTGGATCTGACATGTAGGTAGTCAATAATAGTAAAAACATCAGTTGAATGTGAGACCACTAATTGTGAATTAATTAATAATTAATTCACTTGATCTCTCACTAGTGTTTCTTCAGTTACAACTAGCACAACTAACTTTAACTCACTTAACTGAGTCAAACTGATTTACAACTTGCATTACCTAATGCACCACTGCACTTCCAACTCTGTTACAACTAGAATCACTCTGTTACAACTCAAGTTAACCTGAATGTCCCACCAACCAACCTCTTAACTTGAAATTCCTATAGCTAACTGATTTTCCACTTTAGTTAACTATTTCCAAGTCCACATTGAGAATAGATTATTGTTTATTGTCCAACTAATATTAAGGGATAATAATAGCTGACATGCATCTATAAATAGACATGCAATATATAAATAGAACTTGCACATACATCTATAAATAGACATCATCTATACATATAATTTTCTCATGCATCTATAAATAGACACCCACCTAAAAATAGCCTGTGTGGGCCCCACCTAGTGTAGGTGCTTAATTTTCACTAGGATCAAGGATGTTGTTTTTGGATGCCAATTTCATAGTTTCATGTTGCAAACTTAAACAAATAATGACAAATGGGAGGAGTGAAAGGTAATGATGAATTATATTTACGATTTTGCATGCTTGGATGACACTAATAACTGATCATATGACCTCACCTTCACCCTAAACCACTAGAAAATTGACAACTCATCATCCCCTTTATTGCTGTAGAAAAACATGATTCCACAACATTTTCAGATATAAACCTGGAAGATTCGCTACAAAATGGTCATGTGATTTTGTAGCGAAATCTACCTGTTTGCAGTTATATTTGTTGTGGTATCGGGAAAAAACAGACAGGTGGACACTCTCAAAATCTAAACCAATGAATATGAACCTAAGGTGAATTTTGATGGATTTAACTCTAATGACATGACCCATGGGCTATTTTAAACTTAGGATAATGACTATTTCATGAGTTTTCATCAATTTCCTGAACCAATTCTTATGAGACAAAAATGAGACCTAGTCTAATAACCCTATCAATCAAAAATTGAAATTTTATGTGTGATAACACCTTTGTAGGACTAATAAGAGGATGGCATGAGTAGAATTAATCTACTGTGTATATAGCATTGTCACCTCCAATTTTGTATGAACCTCGAGTTGATAAAGTAAAGTAGAGTAGCTTCAGGGAGTTGCAGCACTCTTGGTGCAATACCAAGGCTCACCACTTTTTGGCACCGTTTCCAGGGAGGTGTCTAAGTAGATTATTTTATTGTGTTTTAGAATGATTTTCTACTTTTCTTTTACATTTAGTTCCAAAATATAGAAAAATACAAAAACAAATTGACTTTCATGCCTCGTAGGAGTAGGGATAACCAAGGATATTTTACCAAAAACCCCCACATCCCCACATAGTCACCCTTCACTCTTCTTCAGTGATTGTGAGGTTGAATACACTATAGGTGAGTCACTTGAAAAATTTGAAGAAATTATTGGAGAAGAGGAAGAAATTTCTTCACCTGAGGAACTTGCTTCACCAATTCACGCAATGGCTGAGTCTGGGACCCAAGGAGTCTTTCCCATTAGAGAAACAGATGGAGAAACTAGGATGAAGAACATCAATCCCTCAGCCCTTCCACATACACAGAGAGGTGTAGAACATGTTCACAACTCGTGAACCTTCATGAAGGAGAAAATTAAAATAGAAATTAAATACATATCCTGCTCGGATTGTTGTACTGTTTTTTTGTGGACTTCATTTCAGAATATATATAGTGGGGTAGGTTGATAAAGGTGGTGAAAATTCAGTGAATTTGTGGCAACCATATTTCAGATCAGAACATATTAACTCAGAACCTGTTTAGAGCCTAATTCTAACATCTTGTCTCGGTGCTGTTGCTTCAGACTGTGATCACAATGGTTCTGTTTTGCTAGTGGCTCGGTCTTCCTGTTTCAGTGCAGTGATCTAGCTTAAATTAGTTTGGATCTCTTGATTATAATAGAATTGAAGCAATCTCCTCTTCAGTAGCTCGATACCCTTACAAAACATCCTAGATTTGTCTTGGAAGGTGATCTAACTCCTCAAACTTGTTGTAGATTATAAACACACTCAAACTATCATCCTTGTGGAGAAGACTTGAACTGTTGGCTTTGGCTCAGTGTTGTAATTCTAAATTACTGTTGTTCAGATTTTGAAGGGCTACTATATATGAAGTGTGAAGGACTACCACAAACTCATGTAAATTGAGGATATTTCCTAAGATTGAAGAACTCACCAGTGGAGGATAACTCAAATTCACATTATCAGATCTAGATTGTGATTAAAACATTGTTACAATGAAGACATAAATACAGTGAAGGTTGGTGGTGGAGACCAATACTAGACAACCAAGCACATTTTTGGAGCTAATTTAACATATGAATAATTGAATGGTGAAGAACTTTGTTGGAGACATTCAAAGTACATCATTTATTTTTATCAATACTGAAGGATTGGTGTCCTTGGAGTAGGAGCTCCTAAACACAAGGTTGGTGCCTTGAGAATATAGGGTCAAAGCCCTAGAGGTCGGAGCCTCATCAAAGTCCAAGTTGGTGCTTGGAAATAGGTTGGTTCCTGATTCATTGAAGGGTTGGTGCCCTCACGCATCTATTGTTGTGAAACCAGCCCCAAAAATAGAAGAAAAGAGATATCAATGCCTTAGAAATAAGCCACTTAGAGGGGGAAACCTCCAATACATTACATGAATGAACAATTCTTGGATGATACAAATTACAAAACCTCCTTTCTATATATAGGACTCCATAGGGCCATAATGTAATCCTAGTGGGGCCACGATGTAATCCTAGCCGACCTAACAATAATAATTTAAGGGCACAATAATAACAATATGGGGGTTACAAGGGTACAATAATAACAATAAGGGGGTTGCACTAACAACAATAAGGGACTATACTAGTAATATAGGGACCTAAAATGCTCCCCTCCTTCAAAAAAGTGTTGTCCTCAACGCTTGAGTAGCTCTGGGTGCTTCTGTATAAAATTCTCATCCTTCCATGTAGAATATTCAGTGGGTAAGTTCTTCCACTTGATGAGATACTCTGAAATTGATCGATTCCGTAGCTGTCGAGTTCTGGTTTCCGTGGCCGCTTTAGGTTCCAATATGATTTTTCATTCCTCATCAAGTTCTGGAAATGTTGTTTGAACTGGAATATTTTCACCTATAACCTTCTTTAAGCATGAAACATGGAAAATTGGATGCACTCGTGAAGAAGCAGGAAGCTCCAATTTGTATGCCATAGTACCAATCTTTTGCAACACCTTGTAAGGACCATAGTACTTCGGCAATAATTTGTTATCCTTCTTAGCTTGCTTGAGGGACATTTGTTTGTATGGTTGTAGTCGTAAAAATACCCATTCTCCTACATCAAAACTCCTCTTGTTGCGATGTTGATCTGCCTGTTGTTTCATTCGATTTTGTGCCAAATTCAGGTTGTCCTTTAAGAGTTGGAGAACTTCTTGTTGATGCTCGATGTGATCTTCCACTGCTTGAACCTTCGGATTTTATCTTAAAGATGATGTGATGGATGGTGGATGATATCCATAAAGTGCCATAAGTGGGTTCATTTTTGCTGCAGTATGGAAGGAAGTGTTATACCACCATTCAGCGAGAGGTAACCACTTGACCCATTGTGTTTGTTTATCAGATACAAAACAACGAAGATATCCTTCGAAACATTTATTTACTATCTCAGTTTGACCATCAGATTGAGGATGATAAGATGAGCTATGAGCTAATTGAGTACCCAAACAAGAAAATAACTCCGTCCAAAAATTTCCAGTAAAATGGGATCTTTGTCGCTCACAATAACCCTTGGGCTTCCATGTAGCTTTTGAATTCTATCCATAAATGTAGTAGCAACTGTACTTGCTTTAAATGGATGAGATAATGCACAAAAGTGTGCATACTTGGTAAGTCTATCAACTACCACCATGATGACACTCTTTCCTTTGGACTTAGGTAAACCCGTGATAAAATCCATTGAAATCTCCTCCCAACGTTGACTTGGAATGGATAAAGGTTGTAGAAGTCCTGGGGTCTTAATTGTTTCCACTTTATTCTGCTGGCAAAACAAACATTCCGCCACAAACTTTTGAATATCAGATTTAAGGCCATCCCAAAAAAATTCTTTCTTCACCCTGTGGTAAGTTTTTAAAAATCCTGAGTGTCCTCCTAAAGGAGAAGTGTGCAATTCCAAAAGAATCTTTTGTTTTAGTTGGGAATTATTACAAATATATAAGCAATATTTGTACCATAAGGAATCATTTTTCCAACTAAATGTATCATATGTACTAGGATCTTGCTGCAACTTTTGAATGGGTGTCCACAATTCTTCCTCCTTCTTCCATTCATCTCTTGCTTTGGTTATCCAATATGGTTGGATAATAGAAATGTCACAAAGCAATGCTTCCACCTCTTCATTATTTCTTGAGAGTGCATCTGCAACAACATTTAGCTTCCCTTTTTTGTAGATTATTTCAAAGTCATAACCCAAAATCCTTGTGACCCATTTTTGTTGCTCTTCTGAAGATAGTCTTTGTTCCAAAAAGTGTTTAAGATTATCATGATCAGTTTTTACCTTGAAGTGTCTACCCATTAGGTAAGCTCTCCATTTCTTTAGTGCATGTAGTATTGCTAACATTTCCTTCTCATAAATAGGTTTCTGTAAATACTTTCCTTTGATTGGACGACTTTCAAAAGCAATGGGTCTTCCTTCTTGCATCAAAATAGTACCAATTCAATTTCCTGAGGCATCACATTCCACAATAATGGTTTTTGTGAAGTCTGGTGTAGCTAAGACCGGTGCTAGGCACATTGCCTCTTTAAGATGTTCAAAGGCCTTAGTTGCTCCAAGAGTCCATGAAAATGCATCTTTCTTCAATAATGTTGTTAGAGGTTCTGCTATTCTCCCATAATTCTTAACAAACTTGCGATAATACCCTGTTAACCCGAGAAATCCTCGCAACTGCTTTATGGTTGTGAGGACTTTCCATTCCTTAATGGCTTTAATTTTGTTAGGGTTTACTTTAACACCCTCGTGAGATACAATATGACCCAGATATTCCACCTCTTGTACTCCAAAGAAAAATTTGGATTTTTTTGCATATAATTGTTTCTCCCGCAATAGTTTGAGCACCCTGTCAACATGTTCAACATGATCCTTCCAAGACCTGTTGTAGATTAGTATATCATCAAAAAATACTAGCACAAATTCTCTAAGGAAGGGTTTGAAAATGGAATTCATCAACCCTTGAAATGTAGAAGGTGCATTGGTAAGGCCAAAAGGCATGACCAAAAATTCATAATGACCCTCATGAGTTCGAAATGTTGTTTTCGAAATATCTTTAGTCTTCATTCTAATTTGATGATATCCTGAACGAAGATCCAACTTGGTAAAATAAATTGCTCCATGTAATTCATCCAATAATTCATCAATCACAGGAATGGGAAATTATCTTTAATGGTGAGCTTATTGAGCTCCCTATAATCCGGACACATTCGCCATGATCCATCCTTCTTGTGTACCAATACTACAGGAGCAGAGAAAGAACTTTGACTAGGTTGAATTATACCTGCCTCTAACATTTCTGCAATCATACGTTCAATTTCGCTCTTTTGGACATAAGGATATCTATAAGGCCTGATGTTTGGAGGAACACTTCCTTGAATCAAATGAATAGCATGATCATGATCACGAATAGGTGGGAGTCCTTTGGGAGTTTCAAACACCTTGGAATGATTGTCCAAGACTTGTTGGAGATCTGCAGAAATAGATGATTTTGATGTCGGAACTTCTAGTGAGCATAATTGTGCAATTATGCCTTGTTGTTCTTTCTTTAGAAGCTTTGTCATGACATTAGAGCTTATTATCCTTCCCGGCTTCCCTTCAATACCCCGTAATTCGACTTCCTTTCCTTCTGAAAAAAATTTCAAGAAAAGTTCTTGAAAATTAAAAGCTACCGTCCCCAAAGATTGTAACCATTGTACTCCTAGTACGACATCAACACCTCCCATTGGGATGGAAAGCATTGGACTATTCAATACATATTCCCCCATGGATAGCTTGATATTATGGCATTTTCCAGAGAAATTTATAGTTCCTCCATTTGCAACCATCACTTGACATTCTGGTGCTAGGTATAGGAAAAAATTCAATTCCTTGGCTATCTTACAATGAATAAAATTATGGGTACTACCCTAATCAATCAACACTATTACCTTTTTCTTCTTGATATGTCCTTCTATCTTGAGAGTTTGAGGAGTGGTAATTCCTGCCAATGCATTACACGATATGGTTGGACTCATTTCTTCCTCTTCTAGGGTTGGTTCCTGGTGTATATCCTCTTATTGTTCATTTTCTTCTTCCTCTTCACAATCTATGTAGAATAATTTCTTCTTAGCACACTTATGACCTTTAGTGTATTGGCTATCACAATTGTAGCAATGCCCTTTTGCTCTTTTTTCTTGCAATTATTGCGGTGTCAACCTTGTAGGTTGTTGAAATCTAGGAGTAGCAACACTTCCCTCTTTATAGAAGTGAGTGATAGGCTTCCTTGTCGCCATAATTTTAAACTCAATTTTTTTTGCCAACCTGAATGCCTTCTCCAATGAATCAGGTTCCAAAACGTGAACTTCATGTTGGATGTTATCCTTTAAAGTACCTATGAAGAGATCAATTATGTGTTCCTCTGGAATATCAGTTACCCTTATATTCAATTTTTGGAAGTCCTCAATGTGTTCCCCCACTAAACCCTTTTGTTTGAGATTTATCAATTGGCTAAAGAAGGTGTTGCTCTTTGTATCCTCATAACGTGCTATCATTTCCTTCGTAAAAATTGACCAAGTGATAATTTTTTTATGGGAGCAAAGCCATCGGTACCATAAAAATGTATTTTGTTCTAGATGTAAAGTTGCAATGCATACCTTTTGTGTGTTTTGCACATTATTGAGATTAAAATATTGCCCCATCTGTAGTATCCTTGTTACGGGATCCTTGCCATCAAACTTCCTCATATCCATCTTTGGAATATGGTGGTTCTTCCTCCCAACATTAGAGTTTATGAAATCACGATTATCATTTATTTTCTTCTCATCATTAGTTTCCTCTACTATATTTTCACCATTAGGAAACATTTGTTGTATCAACTTTGTCAAGCCTTCCATGTTTGCTTTTAGATCATTTTTCATGTTTTCCATTTTTTCATCAATCTTAGCTTCCATGTCATCCATCTTAGCTTCCAAACCATTCATCTTAGCTTCCACGCCTTTCTTCAAACCATCCATTTCATTTTTTTTTGCTCTTTGCGATAGCGAAATTTGGTGCACTTGGTCATGGACTTTTGATATCTCATGTTGCATTTCTTCGTCTTCATGAGTCATAATATAGCCTTCTGAAGGCTTAATGGGTGTTGAATTATTTTTAGGAGGAATTTTAGAACCCAATACTGATAGCTATGCTCAATAGACCTTCGGAATCAACTAGAACTAATTTTTCAAACAAGACTTATGCAATTTGAAAAAAAATAAACACCTTTTTCTTGATTTTGAAGAGCTCGATATTGAAACTGAATTATCTCTGTGATTTCAGATCTTCAATATCTGAAATTTGGCCCTGAAGTCACCCTCTGAATCTTCTTTCGAATGCCACAAGTCTGACCTGATTTGGATTCTTTAAGGCAACGTTATGTCCAATCTCCCATAATGACTCAATTATGGACTAGTTCAGTATAGTGCACTTGTATGACTTGCCACGTGTCATTGTTTCCTCCTTTGGCTCTAAAATTGATAGATAAGAAACCACAGTCCGTGTACTTGTGGCCTATTTTTACAGAATTCCAATCTGATGCTCAGAGAGAGAGTTATGAAGGTTTTCCCACGATAACCTCTTTGAGATGAAATTCGGGAGCCTGAAAAGGACCTAACTTCCACAGATCATATCTTTGAAAATATTGCGAATCAAGCTATGAAATTTTGTGACGATGTTCTTCAGGATTTCTACTTCGTTCTCTAAAAATTTCATCTTCTGAAAATTTGTAGAACAAAATTTATAGCGCAAATTCCGCAATGACCTGTTTAGGTTAAATTCATGAGCCTACAAAAAGCCCTAACTTCCACAGATCATATCTCCGAAAATATTGCGAACCAAGATTTGAAATTTTGCGACAACGTTCCTCAGGATTTCAGCTTCGCACTCTCAAAATTTCAGCTTCTGAAACTTTGTAGAAAAAAAGTTATATTGAAAATGTCACGATGACCTGTTTGGGGCAGCGAAACCCTAGAATCCAAAGCTTTGATACCAAATGTTGGGAAACCAGCTCCAGAAATAGAAGAAAAGGGATATCAACGCCTTATAAATAAGCCACTTCGAGGGGGAAACCTCCAATACATTACATGAATGAAAAATTCTTGGATGATACAAATTACAAAACCTCCTTTCTATATATAGGAGTCCATAGGTTCACAATGCAATCCTAGTGGGGCCACAATGTAATTCTAGCCGACCTAACAATAATAATTTAAGGGCAAAATAATAAAAATATGGGGGTTACAAGGGTACAATAATAACAATAAGGGGGTTACACTAACAACAATAAGGGACTATGCTAGTAATATAGGGACCTAACACCTATTGTACTCAATTATTTGAAAAAGGATTGAAGTTCTTATTAATCCTTAATAATATTATTATTATACACCTCTCTATTTTTAATTGTGAAGAATGTAACTGGAAAAAATTAACAATTGAAAAGAAATATTGATTCACCCCCCCCTTAGTATTTCCAAAAATTTCCATGGATTTACCTCTGCGGATCCTGACGCCTTCATGTTTGAATTTGTTGTTGTCTGCAGGACCTATGACTATTCCTCAGATGATCAAAAGTTGAAACTTTTCCCATCCACCCTCAAGGATGCAACCTTGTGCTGGTTCATGGATCTGCCTGGGAACAACATCACTACCTGAGCATATATGCAAGAGTCATTTAACAAAAAATATAGAGACTATTGTAGATCCAAAGAAACTAAAGAGGAAATATTTAGGATGACTCTAGGACTTGATGAATCCCTAGAAGATTATGAAGAAAGATTCTAGCTAAACTATAAAAAAAGCCAACTTCACCCTTGATCTTGGATCACTTAAACCGGTACCTATTTGAGGGAATAAGGAGGAGGTGATAGAAACCCTTAATATTATGTCAGGAGGAGATATCTACTAGCTGCCTTATGAGGACATCAAAACTGTCTTTAGGAGCCACTCTAGGGTAGCTAGGAAGAAAGGTAGAGCTAGCCAAAGCATGATCAACACCCATTCCTCTTCCATCTCCATAAATCATGAGATTGGAAATACGTTGGAGGACTTCAAAAGTGAGATGCTTACACCTTTTCTTTGCAAATGGACATAATGCATATCAAGAGGAAGCAGAAAGGGCCTTGGCTATCTTCTACCCTAGATGTACTAGAAAACACCCTCGGAACAAATGTCCACTGAATATCATAGAGGTTTGCTTAGTCTGTGAAGAGAATCATGCCACAGATAAGTGTCCCTCCTTACTTGGGATCAAAGCTATATATCGAGGTGGGGAAGTAGGACTAGAGAAACTTTGTTTCATAAATCAGAGAAGGCCTCAAGGGCCTCGGTCATATCATCGGGGTATGCAAGGTGCAGCTTACTCCTACTATCATAGCAATTATAATGCACATATGCATTCATGGTACACCTCCACTCCTCCATCATGGCTTACACCTCCTACTTGGCCTTACAACCCTCCATATCACCCTCAACCTGTAAACCAACCATTCCAACAATATTTTCCTCAACCACCTCAGTGGAGCAACCCATCAAAATGGTGGAGGCCCCAACATAATCAACCACCTGCTTTAATTCCTCCACCCCAACCTCAACCTCAACTCACCCATTCTGCTCCACCCAAGCTACCTCATATGCCTTGTTTCGGGGAATTAACACCCTAGAGGTTGGTTGGGATTCAACCTCCACAGAGCAGGGGCGTACTACTTAACAGAGACTCACACAATCACGCACATTCATAAAAACGAAATAGAGCAGAATGAGAGGTTTACCCGTTGGTCCTACGTTTGAAGTAGATCCACGTGGAGTTCAAACTCCCTGCAACCGTCCTTCCTCCTTAACCTGAAATACAAGAAGAAACCAGCACAAAGGACAAGTTGTACAGTATATTTCTACTCTATATGTTAGTGAGATTCATATAAAACATTAAATAAAACATAATGAATGCATGTATAACAGATATTATTCATACATTAAAGCATACACTAACACGTTTATTTCAGGAACAACATGATACTTCTGTATTATAAATAGTACGTACAAAAGTAATCAAGAGGAGAGATCACCTGATCCTTCCAAGGCCTTCGCAGACCGTCGTCCGGATCCGTCCAGCCCTTGCCTCGCTAAGACTCCTTCCAACTGGTGCACGAGAGATAACATATAAGGGGATGTGTATCTCAAGGAAACAAGGGTTTCCTACAATGAACTGGGAAAGTGCAGGAGGCACGGGGAATCAGACTTGGATAGGGAACCAACAGAGTATAATATCAATACTTTCTCTCTCCCTTAGGCCATACACATGAGGTCTTTTTATAGTCCCTCCAAGTAGTTTCAGCAGTTGGAAACAGTTGGCCACGGGCTGGGGTGGTTGAACTACCTGAGTAACCATCAACCCAGCGCGAAATTGGGGATTTTTATATATTTTTTAATCATTAAAATGGCATACGCGGAAAAGTCTAGCTGTACTCGCGTATACACGCGGAAAAACACGGGCATAGTCGCGTATGGAGGATTTTCCACTGTTTTTAAGTGAATTTTTCCAAGTCTGTAGGAATGGGTGCCCAAAAAGCCATGTAGCAATCATGAATCATGTCAGAGTGAGAAATGATGCTATAACAGATGCCCCCTAATATATGAGGTCAGAAGGGGTACATGATGGCCGAAATGTATTATGCACATAGAAAGAACTTCGCAAGGACAGGAGAGGACTTCACCAGATTTCAGCCTGTCAAAAACCAATGAAAGAAACCAGAGAGTCAACTCATGCTGAGGCGGGCATACCCATGCTCAGTCAAAAATACATCATATGGAAAATACTGAAATAGATCCAATATGTATACGAGTATAACTGAACTGAAAGTACATAGTGAATCATCTGAGCAGGGCCCAGAAAGACAAGTCTGTATCAATGTCCAAGTATCACATATAGAAAGCTGATCAAAGATAGTGCAACTGGATATCTGATCAAGTAACTGAATCTCCAAGTACCGGATCATAAGTGGTGGATCAAACGGTACAATCACGCAACTCGGGGATCAACATATAAGATGCTGCTGTGCTGAACTGCAACATATAAGGGTGGACGGCAACACTGGCAGAAACTGAGAGAACTGTCAACAGTGAACCGAGAAATGCCGATGCAACCCAAGGTCTTCACCGATCACAACGGCACAATTCTACACACTGGGAATAAATGAGCTGAAGTCGACCATGTGAGAAATCGTTGGATTACCGGGCAATGATGTTTCCCGTTAACCAACGCGAGACAACCCACCGATAATGATACTGAGTGTCAAGGTGCCCCAGTACAATCTGACAAGTGTGAATGAATGAGTTGAAGTCGAACACAGAGTGCCTCCAATGAAAACGTTCTCGATAATGTTGGGATTCCTGGAGATGTTCACCGTGATAGTAGGAGAGATCACAGCCATGTTCCCTTCAGCATAAACCTGTGCTGGTGCTAAGGGGCTCAAGACTGGGTGAACAGGTCCAGGAGACTGAGGACTTGGAAAACTTGTTTCGACTTCGCTCAAGTCAGGTAGGAAGTAAGACCGATGATGCAAGTCATCCCACGGTCTATCTATACCCATCGCTTCCAGGATAGCCTCTTTAGATGGAAGAGTGGTATCTAGACAATCTTGGGCAGAAGAAGAAGTAAGCGTCCAAGCCGGAGCCACATCACCATCCAACTCTTCCGGCGAAAGAGGAGCTGGATCAGACTCTGCAGTGTCAACAACAGACTGATATGCAATCTCAGCTGCCGAAATCGGGAATGCCATTCCACCCACTTGCCCTTCCTCCAAAGTGGCAGTTGGGGAAGGTAAGGTCCAAGGGTCCGAAAAATAATGAGTTCGAAAGAACTCTCTTCGAAGGGGAGCCTTGGAGGATGAAATAGCATTAATAGACACCTTAGGAGGAGGAAGATCAAAGGAACCCATCAGGGAAGAATACATTCCAACTCCCAGATTCTCGACAGGCGCCTTAGTATTATCCAACTTAGGCACAGATGAGTCAGAAGGCGCATCCAGGTCTACAGGAGGACAGTCCAGTTGATCCACCGTGACTATCCTCCCTTCGTGGGGGAAACATACAATTCGAAATAGTGAGGATGCGATAGCATCCATGTCATATATCCAGTTCCTCCCCAACAGAAGGTTGTAGTCCAAGGCTGCATCTACTACCTCAACTTCTATGTTAACGGTTTTGCCCCCAACACAGATGGGCAAAGCCGGGACAATACCATGGGGTATGTGAGAATGACCATCGAATGCAGTAAGAATAGTGCTAGACGGAGCAGCTTTTGGAGATCCAAGTGTCTTCCAGCATGCAAAAGACATCACGCAAGTAGAAGCACCCTCATCAACAACCGTGCGAAAGATGTTAGTCTTTCGATACGATGATTTAATATGGAAGGCCATGTGATGAGGAAGTCTCTTCTTAAAATTCTTCATATCAAAGGTAATCAGAAGAGAATTTTTCGGATCAATAGCCCCAATGGCGGTGAGCAAAGCACTGCGCTGAGCCGGACAAGACTGGAGTACCTCTAAGGCAGACATAGCACAAGGACTCTGCGCCAGATCTTCTACAATCGAGTAGTTCTGGGCAGCCCTCATGTTCGGATTAATCGTTGACCGTTTAGAGGATGCCTTCGGAATCCGAGGCATAGACTCGATAGTTGGCTTCGTGATGTGAAGCGGCTCAGTAGCATCAGGAACTTCCTTAGCTTTCGAAGATTCCTCTCCGCCATAATCACGGGATCTCGTAGCGACATCCACGTGAGCACTCATCATAAAGATATTCGATGGAACTTCCCCTTCCTGAGCACCTCCAGAGGAAGTCCCAAGATTTTGGTTCGCGCCAGCAATTAATTGCTGCCCTTGGGGAAAAGGGTTTGTTAGCACAGCCTGGGAACTAGAAGAACCCTGCTGAGATAACATGCGCTGAGCATCCTGAATTTTCGGGCAAAGGTGTGTGAGATGGTCTCCAGTACAAAGCTTGCATGGAAACTTCACTTTCTTTTTCTCCTTTTGCCCTTCACCAACACGCTCGTTGGTTTTATTTGCATTGCCCTTCCCATCCTTGCCCTTCTTCTTGTTATTACGTCCCTTCTTCTTCCCATCGGACTGTTGATTTCCTTTGGGTTCAGAAGATTGGACAGCATTAATGGACAAAGATTGGGAAGGTGATGAATCAGCAGGCACAGCCTGACCAGAAGGAGCAGATTGTAAAGACAACTGCTGCAATTGAGAAAGCAGGCTGGCTGAACTACTACTGACCGATCCGACAAGTCCGTCACCATGCGGACCAGGTTTGGGTTTCGATAGATCCAATTTGGAGCGAGGAGCATTGGGCAAATACTTATAAAGCATCCCAGACTGAGAATATATCAACTCTAACTGCTGGGCCCTAAAGATGGCCTGCTCCTTGGAATATACCCCTGACATGGATACATCCTTTGAAATGTCTGACTGAAGCGATTTCAAAAACCACTCGAGAAGGAACTCACCTGGAATGTGGGCTTTGATAAGCCTCTTCCTTCTCCTCCATTCCTGAATGTGATCAAAAATGTGAGTTGCCTCATCCTGCTTAAAATTGGCCAGGAGTTCGGTCCCAGCCTCATATCTGACAGGCAACTGAAAATGGTTAAGAAAAGTGACAACCAGTTCTCCAAATGTGGCGAAACTGCCCCCAGTAAGCTCTATATACCACTTCGCGGCATTTCCAGTTAAGGTGCGCTGAAATAATCTCAATCTAATCGAGTCATCGATCAGAGAGTTCGACGAGCACCATAAGTGGAAAGTGGTGACATGATCTGCCGGGTCTTCACCATTCTTACCTTCAAACTTAGGAATGTCTGAAGGAAGTTTGGTTGGAATCGGAGGCCACCCCGGACTATACCGAATCGGGTCATTAGTTAACTTCGACAAGTCTGGCAAGTTTAACGTTGCCAGAAATGGTAATCGAGGCGGAGCCTGAGAATTCCATCCTTGATGGGATGGATTTCCAACATTCTGAAAAGAATAGCCTGGATTTGATGAGGCACCAAGCTGCCAGAAAGGACCCGTAGAAAACGGAGAAGAACCTCCTCCCCACGCCGAGTTACCAAAACCCAGACTAGTTCCCCCCGCTGAAGTATTGACTGAAGAGGAAAGCCCCTGGTAGGGGTTCCACGCATTAGATAGAGGAGAAAAAGACTGATAAGCACTCGATGCAGGGAAAGAAGCATTCCCTGGATGACTCGCGATGAACTGATTCCCTGCCCCAGACGTTGCAAACATAGGATTCCATCCCATAAAAGCGGTCGAACTCGGTCCCTGAGCCCAAGGGTTGAAACTCTGGGTCTGGGACGTGAAAGGAAACGACCCTAAAGAAGGATTGGGACTAGGAATATGCCCAGTCCCAAAGGGGAAACCCTGAAACGAAGCTGATCCACTAGCCATGTTAGACATGGGTGTAGATCCAGCTGCACCGGCGGTAAAGGAAAAAGAGGGATTTCCAGCAATGGACATCCCTGAAACGAAGGGACCAGATTGAGAAGCATGTGCTTGGGTGAACCCAGAGCCAAACATAGCAGTGCTAGAAGCACTCGAAGATAGAGCAAGAGTGCCCCCTGCCTCGACAGAAGCAGGGGTCTGAATGCCCGCAGCACTCACGGTAGAAGCCGCGTTCCCGGTCGTGGCCATCGAAAGATAAGAAAGATATGGAAGATCCGGCGGTCTCTCAGACTCCGGTCCGACGTACTGAATAACAAACGGATGATCAAGAGGAAGAGGAGATGGACCTGTAGCCGCAGGCTCAGGTATATCTTCTATCTGAAAATCTTCTTCTTGAGGAAACAATACTCTCGAGGTGAGCGGAACGCTCCTCTCGGAACCGACACCGGAATCAGCAACGAAACCTTCAGACCTTAGTGGAGGATCTCTCTCCACAGCGTCAGACTCTACAGGGTGAAAACCACCTGCTAAATTGCTCCTACGCCTTCTCGAAGAAGGCTCTGCACTCTCGGGAGATAACCCCCGGATTCTCCTCGAACGTCGAGGCGCTTGATCAGCCACTTTTATAGATTTATTATATTAGACTCAAAAAAGTGAAAAGCTAGGCAAGCTAGGAGCAAAGAGCACTCACTAAAAATAAAAATCCCTGAGAAACAACAAGCAAACAACCTCCAAGTATTTCCGCTCCGGGTGATGAGGACCGGACACCAAAATACAGGAAAGCGAAGTATAGGGCCTTCCGAAAGCAGTCTGGGATGATTAGGGCCCAAAACAACTAGCGAAGGTATCAGAAACAGTTACGCCGACCTCCTAACGACAGCCTTTGCCGGCTCAAGCACCCAAGCTTCGCAAGGGTACCCCCCAGAAGTACTGCTGAAAGTGATGCGACGTCTGCCTCAGGTACCACGGGTATTCCCCCCCGCAGTCACCTGTGTGGAACCTAGGAGTGGCAACTATGGACACCAATCCGTATCAGAAGCTGGGCGGAACGGTCTTGAGGTCAGATTTAGCCAATTGGAGGGGGGGTATCCCTCTTCTCAACCTTCACTTCCCCTCGCGCTTGACTCTCGGATGAGAGCTTTCCCAGTCCACCTCACGGAGTTGGATTTCGCTCGATTAATCAACTTCTATGTTTGTTTGAGCGGCCTTGGAGAGTTAACTCTCCTCTCACCTATTCCAAGGCCCTACAACCTAGCTAGTTGGTGATTGACACTTAATAAAACTTGCTAGTTGATTTTAGATTTAATCGCTTATTTTAAGGGTTGTTGTATTAAGTCACAAGGATATGGAGTTGAAACCAATGATGTTCTGACGCAAAAGAAATTAATAAAAACCTGACTACATGCACATGCAGTTCTTTGTCTTTCGATGAAGAGCAATTTCTATATAAGTTCTACGAGATTAAAAAAATGTATTTTTCTTTTCGAATTACAGACTCACACACACAAAAACTAAGAAGCTAACTAAATGATTCAATGCACCTAATGCAAATGATCACTAGCATGTAAATTCTAAGATGCAAAAAGTCCCTTGAAACAAGGTGAAATTTCCCACAAGGCTCCTTCAGTTTTAACTCATCTTTTTGTTATCCAGAAAGCCAATTCTTGAAACAAGAACTCTTAGTATAAGACAACAAAAATACTTGACAACAAGAAAAAGAAATCAATTGACAACTTTTCCTTAAAATCAAACCAAAAACTAGAAGCAAGAAACTTCACTAAAGCTCCAAAAGATAAGGCCAAACGAAAATGAAAAACGCAACAACAAAAACAAAAACAAGACCAAATGTTTTTTGAGTTTTTGATATGCAAAAACAAAAAGCAAAACAAATGTTTTTGGACTTTTTAGTTTTATAAAACAAGAGCTTCAAAAAAAAACCAAGCACAACTACCCCAATTCAAGCCAAAATGAGACCGAATTTTAAGCATAAACTTCAACTATGCCCCCAAACCTTATAAAGCTAATGATAGCAAGATCAATAAGAGCAATGGAAGACCAAAAACTCAGCCAAGCAGCCTAAAATAGTGCAAACTTTCCGCAACAAGAAACTCCAAAGAAGCAAGCAAAGTTCTTTGAAAATTGCAACAAAACCCTAGCCTATGAAACTCAAGAAAACCAATCGAAAACAAAGCAAAGAACGCAATGCAAGGCACAACACAAAGATAGGAGTGAGTCAGTGAGCAGAAGCTCTCTGTTCTGATAACGCAGAACAGCCAAGAATGCTCAGAAAGCAATCTTGGAACTCAATCCAGGAGGGCCAGCACCAACAAGGACACTTTGCCAAAAAGATCAGTTTTCGGACAAACGAAAGAGAAACAAGATTTGAAACCACTTCTGTCACACTCCAGTAAGTATAAAGACTCTGCAAACACAGGCCTCCACAGCCAGAAAAAACCCAAAACACCAGAATCTTAAAATTTCAAAATTAGCCTAGGTATACGCGACCTTGCAGTTATGCAACCAGCGTGTATACGCATCTGTGTGGAGGGAAACTCGCGTATACGCGGATCCTTCTACACAAACTCGCGGGTATACACGACTGTGTGCAAACAAAAAGGCGTATAAAAAGAAAGATAATGAAAAACAAAAAAGACAAGTCTGGGAAAGACACCAAGACTTCAGACTGACTGCAAGAAAGCAAACTGGACTGTAAAAGACAGAAAAAACTGTTGGTAGCCTACCAAACAGCTGAAACAACCCAACAGGAGAATCACAAAAATATTATCCCCAGTGGAGTCGCCAGTTCTGTTTCGAAGAATTAACACCCTAGAGGTTGGTTGGGATTCAACCTCCACAGAGCAGGGGCGTACTACTTAACAGAGACTCACACAATCATGCACATTCATAAAAACGAAATAGAGCAGAATGAGAGGTTTACCCGTTGGTCCTACGTTTGAAGTAGATCCACGTGGAGTTCAAACTCCCTGCAACCGTCCTTCCTCCTTAACCTGAAATGCAAGAAGAAACCAGCACAAAGGACAAGTTGTACAGTATATTTCTACTCTATATGTTAGTGTGATTCATATAAAACATTAAATAAATCATAATGAATGCATGTATAACAAATATTCTTCATACATTAAAGCATACACTAACACGTTTATTTCGGGAACAACATGATACTTCTGTATTATAAAAATAATACGTACAAAAGTAAGTGGAGAGATCACCTGATCCTTCCAAGGCCTTCGCAGACCGTCGTCCGGATCCGTCCAGCCCTTGCCTCGCTAAGACTCCTTCCAAATGAGTGCATACGAGATAACATATAAGGGGATGTGTATCTCAAGGAAACAAGGGTTTCCTGAAATGAACTGGGAAAGTGCAGGAGGCACGGGGAATCAGACTTGGATAGGGAACCAACAGAGTATAATAATAATAATTCTCTCTCTCCCTTAGGCCATACATATGAGGTCTTTTTATAGTCCTCCAAGTAGTTTCAGCAGTTGGAAACAGTTGGCCACGGGCTGGGGTGGTTGAACTACCTGAGTAACCATCAACCCAGCGCGAAATTAGGGATTTTTATATATTTTTTAATCATTAAAATGGCATACGCGAAAAAGTCTAGCTGTACTCGCGTATACACGCGGAAAAACACGGGCATAGTCGCGTATGAAGGATTTTCCACTGTTTTTAAGTGAATTTGTCCAAGTCTGTAGGAATGGGTGCCCAAAAAGCCATGTAGCAATCATGAATCATGTCAGAGTGAGAAATGATGCTATAACATGCCTGCACAAGAGAGATAGTGCAACACCTAAGAAGGTGACGTATAGGAAGCAGGTTGACGCAGAGCTATAAGGGGTGATGCAGTCACTGAAGCAGCAACACTGGGGTTTCTGTGGGGCAAATCAGGGATCAGTTTAGCAGATCAAGTTATGATCCAGGAAGTCTCAAGAGGAAGGGTGATGTAACTCCTAGAGGAGGTGACACAGTCTCAGCGTAGAGCTTGTTGCAGCACTAGGGATAACACAGTCACCTGTGGGGTTTCTTCATTCTGTTGCTAGATCAGCCGAAATATTTGTCTCCAGATAGAAGTACTTTTGTCGAGATTTTCTCCGTTGGGTGAATCAGATTCGACACCATAGATTGTATTCAGAAATATGCTTAATAATAAAACCCTTATATCTGTTGCACCAATTTTCCTCGCTTTGGGTTTTTCCGAGGACATTAGTCCAAAAATAAGTGTGTCCTTTGTGTGATTGTCCCATTTAATTTTCAATACTTGATTTGTATATTGGTGTAGGCTGTAGTGTATTTGCATTAATATTTACTAAAGGATTCATAAAATAACTTTTTAAGTAAAGAATACAAGTAGGAAATGCAAATCAGTTTACTTTAGTAGGATTTCTGGTTTTAGATTTAGAATTTTTCACACCAATAAAGGGAGATTTATCCAATTTTTTCTATTGGGTTGTTTCTCCATTTGAGAATTTGTATCTTTTTTTTTTCTATTTAAGTTCATGTGATTGTATGCATTACTTACCTTATGGGTTTTGTATTACCTTGTTTAGTCTGTTCACTATCAACAACATCATATTCTCTATGACCTTTTGCAGGTAGCAACCAACTGCTAGAGAGGTGCTTTTTGGTACACTTGTGTAGCAAAAACACCACCACACTAGGTGCACTTGGGAAGATGCAGGAAGCTCTAATTTGTAAGCCATAGTAACAATGTTTTGCAACACCTTGTAAGGTATATAGTAATTTGGCGATGATTTATTATATTTCTTAGCTTGCTTGAGGGACATTGTTTTATATGGTTGTAGCCGTAAAAATACCCATTCGCCTACATCAAAACTTCTTTTGTTGTGATGTTGATATGCTTGTTGTTTCATTCCATTATGTGCCAAAGTTAGGTTATCCTTTAAGAGTTGGAGAACTTGTTGTTGATGCTCGATGTGATCTTCTACTGCTTGAACCTTAGAATTTTCTCTTAAATAATATGTGGTGGACGGTGGATGATATCTAGAAAGTGCCATAAATGGGGTCGTTTTTTCTGCAGTGTGGAAGTAAGTGTTATACCACTATTCAACTAGAGGTAACCACTTGAACCATTGTGTTTATTTATCAGCTACACAAAAACAAAGATATCCTTCCAAACATTTTTTCACTATCTTAATTTTCCCATCAGATTGAGGATGATAAGATGAGTTATGATCTAGTTGAGTACCCAGACAATAAAATAATTCTGCCCAAAATTTTGTAGTGAAAATAGGATCTCTGTCACTTACAATAATCTTTTGGTTTCCATGTAGCTTTTGAATTGTTTCCATAAATGCAGTAGCAATTGTACTGCCTTTAAATGGATGAGATAATGCACAAAAGTGTGCATACTTGGTATGCCTATCAACTACCACCATGATGACACTCTTTCCTTCGGACTTGAGAAAAATTGTGATAAAATCCATTGAAACCTCCTCCCAATGTTGACTTGGAATGGATAAATGTTGTAGCAAACCCGGGGTCTTAATTGCCTCAACTTTATTTTGTTGGCAGACCAAGCATTCTATCACAATCTTTTGAATATCATATTTAAGGCCATCCCAAAAAAATACTTTCTTGACCCTATGGTAAGTTTTTAAAAATCCTGAGGGTCCTCCTAAGGGAGAGGTGTGCAATTCGAAAAGAATATTTTGTTTTATTTGGGAATTATTACAAAGATATAAGCAATCTTTGTACCATAATGAATAGTTTTTCTAGCTAAATGTATCAGATGTACTGGGATCTTTCTGCAACTTTTCAATAAGTATCCATCATTCTTCATCATTCTTCCATTCCTCCCTTGCTTCAGCTATCTAATCTAGTTGGATAATAGAAATGGCACAAAGCAATGCTTCCACATCCTCATCATTTCTTGAGAGTGCATCTGCAACAACATTTAGCTTCCATTTTTTGCTTCTCTTCTAAAGATAGTCTTTGTTCCAAAAAGTATTTAAGACAATCATTATTTGTTTTTATCTTGAAGTGTCTCCCCATTAGGTAAGGTCACCATTTATTTAGTGCATCTAGTATTGCAAACATTTCCTTCTCATAAATAGCTTTTTGTAAATGCTTTCCTTTGATTGGACGACTTTCAAAAGAAATGGGTCTTCCTTCTTGCATTAAAACAACACCGATTCCATTTCCTAAGGCATCACATTCCACAATAAAGGTTTTTCTGAAGTATAGTGTAGCTAAGACCAGTGCTTGGCACATTGCCTCTTTAAGATGCTCAAAGGCCTTATTTTCTTCTAGATTCCAAGAAAATGTATTTTTCTTCAATAATGTTGTTAGAGGTGCTGCTATTCTCCTATAATTCTTAACAAACTTGTGATAATACCCTATTAAGCTGAGAAATCCTCACATATGCTTTATGGTTGTTGGGATTTTCCATTCCTTAATGTCTTTAATTTTGTTAGGGTCTAACTTAACACCCTCATGAGATACAATATGACCCAGATATTCCACATCCTGTACTCCAAAGAAAAATTTGGAGGTTTTTTCATATAATTTTTTCTCCTCCAATTGTTTGAGCATCTTGTCAACATGTTGAACATGATCCTTCCAAGACTTTTTGTAGATTAGTATATCATCAAAAAATACCAACACACATTTTCTAAGGAAGGGTTTGAAAATGGAATTGATGAACCCTTGAAATGTAGAAGGTGCATTGGTAAGGCCAAAAGGAATGAACAAAAAATAATAAATGCCCTCATGAGTTCTAAATTTATTTATTTTATTTTATTTTATTTTTATTTTTATTTTTTATTTTTTATTTTATTTTATTTTATTTTTTCTAAGTAAACTTAAACTCTATTAATGAAACATATATTACATGGAGGCACCGGTCTCTGCGGAACTAGCCTGTTTCAGTGGCATTTTGTCTCAAAATAACCAAAAATGGAGTTGCCCGTGTAGGGAAACCAGCCCCGAAAGTGTCTGGAGTGCTGCCTCTAAGGAGGAAACCAAAATTATACAAAATTGAGTGTATGATCCAAGCATGAAAACAAACAGTAAGAAAAAGTAGAAGACTAGTATCCATGAGCTTAGGAAAACCTGAAAGCCTAGATGTCATGAGAATATGGAGGCGGTTCTTCGATGATAAGGAATCTATATTCATCCTCTTTTGCGGGAGGGTGACCTGGAGCCATTTGCTACTGTGTGACATCAGCCTCGCCTGTATCTGCATCTTGCTTGGTCCTTCCTTTGTAATAGTCCGAGCTGCTGCCGCTGTTTGAGTCCAAATATTGCCCAGCCAGAGCCTGATTAATTTGCATAGAACCAGAAGGGCCCGGGTCCCTGCAGGGGTGCGAGGGATGGGTGGGCAGGATACGGCAGGGGTCGTTGTTGGCCACCTCGTGAAATGAAATGGAGACATTTGCCACAACAAGGGGGCAATTGGATGAACATTGAAATTGGAAATGAGCGGTGGGGGGAGAGTGCACCGGGACAGGGGGTGGCGAGCGAGGTGGCGAGTGCATCAGAGGTGCCTAGGGGGGAGGCTGAGCAGTGGAACCACGCAAACGACCTCTACCACTGCGCGTATCGGGGTATCTGCCCCAGGAATGTGCCAGGGAGGAGGCCGATGAACTGGAACGAGAGGAGGATAGCGGGCGTGAGGCACGACCTCTACTACTCCCATGCCGACAACGCATACGGTGCCTAAGACGGGGCATACTGAAGCGAAGGGGGTGGTGCAAATGCAGATCAGGGGCAGAGAGCAGAGGGTCAATAGGTTGGCGCTAAGGAGAGGGAGCGAGATTGAAACCAAAGGAGGCCGAAAGACAAAATTGGCAGTGAGAATTCTGAGAGAAATGGTGCTCAGGAAGAAATTCAATGCAGCCGCCAAGATTACAGCGCTTTCCTATTGTTGTGCGAGTGATAGGCTCAATCGCTACTGAAGAGCAGTGGAATCACAAGGGAGGAGAGGGATTTTGCATAGAAAAAGCAAGTCGAGGATGGAAATTCGCAGGAGGATGAAGAGCCACACCAAAAGCCGAAGGAAAAATCCAGAGACAGCGCCAAAGGGCCGATGAAAGCTACTGTTTAAGCGCGCAGGAGGCCTCATTGTCTTGCTGAGGATGCTACTCCATTCAATGTAGTGGAGTAAATGCTGCTTGGGGTGGCGGCCAAACAGCATTAATGCAGGAGGAAGACGAAGTGTGAGCATGTGGGTGGCCATGTGGCCCTGCCGCGCGCCATCCCATGGATAGAGCACCCCATTAACTTTCTTGATCACCCGCATCAGGGGATTTTATTTTTTATTTATTTATTTTATTTTAATTAATTAATTAATTATTATTATTATTATTATTATTTTTTTCAGTCTTCATTCTAATTTGATGATATCCTGAACGAAGATCCAACTTGGTGAAGTAAATTTCTCCATTTAATTCATCCAATAATTTATCAATGACAGGAATGGGAAATTTACCTTTAATAGTGAGCTTGTTGAGCTCCCTATAATTCAGTCACATGCGGCATGATCCATCCTTCTTGTGCACCAATACTACTGAAGTAGGGAAACAACTTTGACTAGGTTGAATTATACTAACCTCTAATATTTCTGCAATCATACAGTCAATTTCTCTCTTTTGGGCATAGGGATATATGTAAGGCCTAATGTTTGGAGGAACACTTCCTGTAATCAAATGAATAGAATGATCATGATTATGAATAGGTGGGAGGCCTTAAGGAGTCTCAAATACCTTGGAATGATTGTCCAAGAATTTTTAGAGATATGGAGAAATAGATTATTTTGATGTTTGAAACTCTAGTGAGCATAATTGTTCAATTACTCCTCGTTGTTCTTTATTTAGAAGTTTTTTATGCCATTAGAGCTGATTATCTTTCTTGGTTTCCATGTGATATCCCTTAATTCAAATTCCTTTCCTTCCCAAAAAAATTTCAAGAAACATTCTTGAAAATTGAAATCTATCGTACCCAAAGATTGTAACCATTGAACTCCTAGTACAACATCAACACGACCCATTAAAATGGAAATAATTGTGCTATTCAATACATATTCTCCCATGGTTAGCTTTATATTATGGCACTATCTAGAGAAATTTATATTTCCTCCATTTGAAACCATCACTTGACACTTTGGTGTTGGATATAGGAAGCAATTCAATTGCTTGGCTATCTTACAATGAATAAAATTATGGGTACTACATGCATCAATCAACACTATTATATTTTTCTTCTTGATATGTCCTTCTACCTTGAGAGTTTGATGAGTGGTAATTCCTCCCAATGTAGTACAAGATATGTTCATACTCATTTCGTCTTTCTCTAAGGTCGGTTCCTAGTGTATATCCTCTTCTTTTGAAGTTTCTTGTTCCTTTTCTTCCTCCTCTTCACAATCTATGTAAAATAATTTCTTCTGAGCACACTTATGACCTTTAGTGTATTTTGTATCACAACTGTAACAAATCCCTTTGATATTTTCTCTTCCATTTTTTGTGGTGTCAAACTTATAGGTTGTGGAAGGCTAGGAGCAACAACACTTCCATCTTTATAGTTGTGGGTGGTAGGCTTCCTTCTTGCCATAATTTTTCTTTCAATTTTTCTTGCCAACGTGAATGTCTTCTCCAATGAATCAGGTTCCCAAAGGTAAACCTCATGTTGGATGTTATCCTTTAAATTTCCTATGAAGACATTAATCCTATGCTCCTATGGAACATCATTTACCCTTATATTCAATTTTTGAAAGTCCTCAATGTGTTCCACCATTGAACCCTTTTGTTTGAGATTTATCAATTGACTAAAGAAGGTTGTTTTTTGTATCCTCATAATGTGCTATCATTTCCTCCGTAAAAATTGATCAAGTGACAAGTGGTTTATGAGAAAAAATCCATCGATACCATACAAACTGATTGGGTTCTAAATATAAAGTTTCAATGCATACCTTTTGTGTGTGTTGCACATTATGGAGATCAAAACATTGCTCGATCTGTAGTATCCATGTTACTGGATCTTTGCCATCAAACTTCCTCATATCGATCTTTGAAATATGGTGGGTCTTAAATCCAACATTAGAGTCTATGAAATCATGATTAACATTTATTTTGTTCTTGTCATGAGTTTCATCTACTACATTTTCGCCATTAGGAATCATTTCTTGTAGCAACTTTGTCAAACCTTCCTTCAAACCTTCCATGTCTACTTTTAGACCATTCTTCATGTATTCTATGTTTCCTTTCAATTTTTATTCTATACCATCGATATTAGATTTAACTAAATTCTTCAAACCATCCATTTCATTCTTCAAACCATCCATCTTAGCTTCCATTTCATTTTTTGTTACTCTTTGCGAGAGCGAAATTTGTTGCACTTGGCCTCATTATTTTGATATATCATGTTGCACTTATTTCTCTTCATGCATCATAGTAGAGATTTATGAGAGATTTCTGGGCGTGGAATTATTTTTTAGAGGAATCTTAGAACCCAATACGGATATCAATGCTTCAATATGCCCTTGGAATCACTTCAAACTGATTTTTTAAACAAAAGTTATGCAATTAAAAAAAAAAAATACACACCTTTTTCTTGCTTTTGAGGAGCTAGATATTGAACCTGTTGTATCTATGTGATTTAGGATTCCCAAGATTTTAAATTTGGTCTTGTAGTATCCCTCTTATTCTTCTTTCCAATGCCACAAGTCAGACCTAATTTGTATTCTTCAAGATAATGTTATGCTCGATCTCCCAGAATGGCCTAATAATAGACTGATTCAATAGTGAACTTGTACGATGTGCCATGTGTCATTGTTTCAACCTTATGATATGAAATTGATATACAAGAAACTACAGTCCATGCACTTTCTACCACTTTTTTACAAAATTCAAATCTGATTCCTGAAATGAAATTTATGGCGATTTTTTCCTCGGTCACCTATTTGAAATGAAATTATGGAGCCTCCAAAAACCCTAACTTCCTCAGATCATATCACTGAAAATATAGTGAACCAAGATCTAACATTTTTACACAAATTTCACCAATATTTCAGCTCCACTTGGTAAAAATTCTGGCTTCTGAAGCCTTGTAGAAAAATATTTATTGCAAAAATTCCAAGATGTCTTGTTTGAAGAAGAGAAACCATAGAATTCCAAGCTCTCATACCAAATGTTATGCAACCAACTCACAAAATAGAAGAAAAGATAGATCAATGACTTAAAAATTATCCTCTTTGAGGGGGAGACCTCATTTATATTACATAAATGAATAATTATTTGATGTTTCAAATGACATTACCTACTTTCTATATATAGGAGTATAAGGGGTCTCAATATAATCAGAGCCAACATAACAATAATAATGTAAGGGCACAACAATAAAAATAGTGGGCTTCTATGGGGCACAATAATAACAATATGGGGACTACATGGGAACACCAATGACAATAAGGGAGCTACAATAACAATAAAAATAAGGGACTACATTATTATTATAGGGACCTAACACCCATTATGCCTTAGGCTGGTCTTCAACGGTGCAACACAGGAAGACCATAATGGGATGAAGTCTCTGAGTAGCTAGGGAGTAGCAGTGAGCAGATTGAGATTTATTCACAAGTGGAGTTGTGAACAACTCAACAGGAGTCTCGATGTGTTGTGGCCTTGATGTACTGAGGCACAACTAGAGATCAGATTGACAACTGAGCTTCAGTGGCTAGATGGACTTGGAGCATTGATAGAGGCAGGAGCTGCAGTTCAGGAGCCAAAGGGCCTATCAGGGACCCAGAGGATATGAGAGAGCATGCTACAACCTTATGGTCAAGGTATCTTGTTTTTTAGCTTTTACTAGTGGATGCACAGGGCCATTATCCCTGGTATGGGAGCCCTAGACTGTTGTATTATATCATTTGGATAATATAATGAAGTTGGGTTGAAAATTTTAAAATTTTGTTTATATTCTGTGCATATGTGATTTACTATTCTATATTTTCCGTTATGAAAAGTAGTTCCGGTTGAGATTCTTGGTTTGATAGCGTTAGTGATTTTAAGACTCTAACCTAGACCTAAGGTTCTGGAAATTCAATATGGTATCAGAGCGTATCTGAGCTACTTTGAGGGACAATGAATCAAAGTGTGCATAATGAAGCAACTCACAAGGAGTTGTGGGTGTCTAAATCATGTAGTAGAGGGTTAAGCTAAATACATGGAGATGTGTTATTGACTGGCTTGGCAATGAGATCGGCTGGGAGTTCTGGTGGATTTGTGGTGAGCCCGGTGAGAAAAACTTTTTCATAGGGAAGATTGCTAATAATGGACTTCCATTGATTCACCATGGATTGTTTGGAAATATCGAGGATTTCTTTCGCATGGACGAGATCATGTTGATCGATATTGATTCATGTGATGGAATACAGGTCGACAAGATAGAGTATTCATTAGATCATGATGTTACATATCCGATATTGGCGGTATTTGAATTAGTGGTATTTAATCCAAGAGGATGAGTTCCTGTAGGACTGAGCTAGTGGAGATCATGTAGGTTCAGAGGGAGTCTAGCCTCAGATGGAGCAACCCTATGGAGGTTCGGGATCTTCAGGTTCAGATGTGATGAGGCAAAGACACTACTGTGATTGACAGGTTCATATACAAGGTATGTTGCAGTGATGGATGCAAGATGGGCTAGTGTTGCCAGAAATGATGATGGTTACTTCCTAGTCTTGGAAGTACCTCCCTCGCTAAGAGGGAGTGTTTATTTTTTTTTGTAGCTTTGGAGTTACTCCAAGCCCTAGTGTTTGAGGGTTGGAGGTCGAAGTGCCACAAGTAGGCTTGTGGGCTTAGAACCCAAGCTTGGGGTTTTTCACCCATCGATGTTTGGGCCAAAACCATGATGATTTTTTGACATATGATGGGTGAGGATGCTAGATCTTAGTGAGACGATTCTAATGCAATGAGAAACATCCAATTATGAGTTTTTGTTGAGGAGTTATGAATTTTTGAAGTTATGCCATGGGGTTTTTCACATGTGTGTTAGGGTCGGCTTGGTGAAAATAAGCCTCTTAACAATTTTCAAATCCCCCAGGATGACGTTGTGGAGGAGCCCTTGTATGTGTATAAATACAAGGTGTGTTAGAGGTATTATGTCATCCAAAAAGTGCAATATCAAGGCATTGTTAAGGAGGGAAGATATCTTTGTTTTTTCGCTGGAGAAGAGGACATAACATCATGTGGGTTTAGGGTTTCTTTAGGTTCCTCTTTGAATGCATGGAGGGTTGTCTCATGCCGCAGGGAGGCTGTGAATAAACACAGGTGGTAGGAGGGTCTGTTGGGCAAAAACAAAGGCAAAGTTACCATGTTTTTTGTGGGTTGTAGGTGTTGGAGGTTGAATTTGGTAGGCCGTAGGCCATACCACCACAGGAAGGAATTTATGAAAGGATGTTTGGGGTGATATATGCCTAAAAAAACAACACAATAGGTGGGAATATTCCCATGGTTAGTCCGCATTGATTGGAGGTTGTTTGGGTGCTTGGTTAGGGTTATTGTAGTGTGCCTATGATGCCCTAACTAGTCACTAATATGATAGCAGTGTAACAGGCTTAAGAATCACATTGCGCCTTGTGTTGGGTCTGTGATTTATGAACCAAACTCAGATTGATTGATGGTCAGTTGTAGGTGGCATTAGGAGTTATTTGGTGGAGCCCAACATGGACTGTTGGGAAGCCTACCAGGAAGCCAAGGTGAGAACATGCACTTCATATGAGAGGTATGTATCTATGATGAGTTTGATGTTATGGATGGAGTGTTTACACATGTTGGATGACTATGGCAACTAGAAGAAAGAGTTTCTTAGTGGGAAGATGCTATAGTAGGAAGAACACATTCCTAAGCAAGAGGACAACATAAGAAGTTGCAGATGGCCTCTTGGATGATGAATTGATGGTGTCCTAGGTGAGGACAGATTGATGTGCCCATATTTTTTCAATAGCTTCTCTGTTGTAGAGCAAAGGGTAGATTGGAGAATTCTATTGGAATCCATGTGTAAGGGTCTCTTAGGTGTGAGGATGCCCAAACTAGGTGCAGATGCTACAACGTGGACTTAGCCACTCATGCACTGTTGGAGGGAAGTGTGAGAGTGAAAAAAGTGTGAACGTGGATTGGGAACTTATGGTCTATTGGAGGATGAAGTGATAGTGTCTAAGTTGGAGCTCGATGAGCAACACCTTGATGGACATAGGTAGTTGCAAGAGAGGTAGTTTATGAGCTCAAGGTTTTGTTCAATCAAGAGTAGGATTGTGGAGCCCGAGACTTGTGTGTGGAGAAGGACTTCTACACAAGATGATGGGTAGTCTTCCTAGCACATTTTCATTGTGGGAGATGGACATATTATAGTGATAGGTGGAAGTCCTGTGTACGTTATGTTGGTCTTCATCAGTGCAGCATAGGAAGACCATAGTGCGCTGAAGTCCCTAAGTAGTTGAGAAGCAACAATGGGCAGATGGAGTATTGTTCACAAGTGGAGCTGTGAACAACTCGACAAGAGCCTTGATGTGCTGTGGCCTTGATGGACTAAAGCACATCTAGAGAGCATATTGATAGTCGATATTCAGTGGCCAGATGCAGGAAGTTGGCACTAAGAGATAAGATTTGAAATATCAAAATGAAAATGGGCAACACAATACCACAGTACATGGGCAGTTTCACACAATGTCGTGATGAACTTGGGAGTATTGGTGTTACAATTGTAGAAGATAATATGGTAAGCCTAGCACTTCTAGGCCTTCCTAAACGTGAACACAACTATAAGGATTCAAGAATCTACCAAATTGGGAAAGATTATGGTCAAATTTGGTACAAGAAGAGTTCAGGCAGAACACCAGAGACATACTTCATCTAAGGTTGAGGATGAGGAGCACTATGCCTTAGATGGAAAGGAAAATAAAGGGAAAGGGAAGAAATCCCAATCCAAAGGAGATTCTAGTCTGGTAGGAAAGAAGAAGGACTTGTCAAAGATTAAATTTTTTCACTGCCATGAGTTGGGACACTATGCCACAAAGTGTCCACACAAGAAGGCTAGCAAGAAGCCCTCAGGAGGAGCAGAAGGTGAAGCTCTAGATTCACAATTCGAGTTCGATTTCACCCTCATTACGTGCATGGTTACATCGTTTATGGGTAGTGTGTGGTATCTGGCTAGTGGAGCCTCATTCCATATGATGGGAAACAAATATTTCTTTAGTGACTTGGAGGAGAAGGACCTCCAGTTTCACATTGAGATGGGAGATGATGTAAGGTATAAAGAAATTGGTATTGGTACAATTAATTTTCAGAGGGAGTATGGTTCTCCTCTCACATTGAAAGATGTCATGTATGATCCAAGAATGAAGGAGAATTTAATTTCAATTGTTATATTGGAAGATCATGGCTATGATGCGATATTTAAAAAAGGAAATGATTTCCTTCGTCACATCGCCATGAGAAAAGTGAAGCAGATCTGAGGGTTCAGGTGAAGAACCTCTACAAAATAGATGTAGAATATTATGTTGCTTTGAGCACGAAAGCAGAGAAGGAGCAAAGCCAAGACATCGGTGAGTTATGGCATAGGCGACTTGGCCATTTGTATCTTGGAGCCTTGAAGATCAAGCGATGGATTTCTACATCACTTCCCAAGGGTGCACTAGAGAAATGAGATACATGCAAAGGGTGTACACTGGGGAAGTACACCAAATCCACCTTTCATAATGAGGATAGTAGAGCCCAAGCGGTCCTTGAAAGGGTTCACTCAAATGTGTGTGGACCTTTTTTGACAGCCTCAGTGGCCAAGAATGGGTATTATGTTATATTTGTAGATGATTTTTCACTTATGTGCTAAATTTTATTCATGCAAAAGAAAGACCAAACATTCTCCAAATTTTGTGAATTTAAAGCACTTTTTGAGAAAGACACTGGTATGAAAGTGAAGGCGCTCAAAAGTGATAATGATGGTGAATATGTTTCTAATGAGTTCAAGAAATTTTGTGCAAAAAGAAGGAATTTTACTGGAGTTAATAACACCCCATAAACCACATCAGAATGGGGTTGCTGAATGGAAGAACAAAAGTATTGTGGCAGCTGCACATGTGATGTTGTATGACCAGGGCCTGCCGTTGGAAATATTGTCATTGATGGCAAAGGAGCATAAAGGAGCAACACCATAACTATCATTAAGGAAAATGAGCAGAGAAGCAACATCAATAAGGAAAAGAAGCAGATCGGTCAATAATGCAGTAAGAAAGAACAAAAGAGAGGCAGAGGAGTAACAGAGAGGCAAGGAGAAGCATTAGACCATTAGCAAAGGCAAAGGAGCAGAGAGGAGAAAATTTAGAATCAAAGGAGCAAAGGTAAGGAAGAAAAGGAACAAAGGTAGCAAAGGAGCAAAGGCAGCAAAAAGGAAAAGGCAATAAAGAAGAAAAGGTAGCCAAGGAAGTTAAGGTAGAAAAGGAGAAAAGGCAACAAAACATAAAAGGCAGAGTTGTGAATGTGCTGGGAAAATTCGTGAATGGTAAGCGGGTCAAGTCGTGAATGGTAAGCGGGGCAAGTCGTGAATGTGGGAAAAGTCTTGAACGAGTCAAGTTTTCTACGAACAACAAGAAATAAATGAACAGGCACAACCAAAGAAGCAAAGTTAGCAAACCAGAGTAAAGATACAGCGAGGACCGTTGGATCTGGGCAGAGATCAACAATGGAGATTAAATCACAAATCCTGCGGTATTTTTCACTTCGGTGATTTTATTGTTTATGTTTAAAGACATGGCATGGTAAGCTATTTTATTTGTGATGCAAAATAGATCAACAAAGGAGCAATGAGGATTTTTAGATTTGGGCGAGATCAACAATGGAATTTAAATCGCACCCAGCAGTATATCGCACATCGGCGATTTTTGTGTTTACTATTAAGACTTCGCACAATAAGTTATTTAAGTTGCGATGCAAAGTGCGGGCGACGACAAGATGACATGGTAGTGGCATGGATATGACGTGGAAGTGACGTGGCAGTGACATGGCAGGGTGACGTGGAGATGACGTGGAGCTGGCCCACATAGCTCACATCGCATATCACAAAAGGTAAGAGATACATGTTATTTCTATAAGATAAAACTTGCAAAGTGCGATAAAGAGGAGTAGACGTGATGGAGCTTCAAAGCTAAAGTCTAGAGAATTTAAAGTCTAGTGTGAGATCCACTTGCCTACCGCACATTGCAATTAGTGATTCTTACAGTTTAATGTTAAGACTTCGGAAGTTATATGTTTTAAGGTGCGACGTGCGATAAGGAGTTCGCTGTGATTTGCGAAATCACAGAATCGCAAGTATTGTGAAATCTATAAATTGGTAAATTTGCGAAGTGCAATAAAGAGGCCTAGATGCAATGTAGTTTCAAAGGTGAAATCCAAAGGATTTCAAATCCGTATGTAAACCTTTTTCTGTGTTAAATCACATTGGAAGAGGAAAAGGAGATTATAACGTAAAATCTATGGAACGCCGAAGTGCAAAGTGCGATTTGTGAAGCATATGTGATGCGACTCAGAGGTGAATATTAATATATTTCAGGTCCAAGTTTTAATGTGTTTGCATTGGTTTTATGAAGAAAACCATGGAAGTAGAGGTTGAATTGGGTTACAAAGGAAAGGCCTGAATGCATGAGAAAAGACCTGGAGCTCATGCAGAACAGTGTTATGTGGTTGCGGCTATGAGTTAAATGGAAAGGCTAAACACCAGAGAATGGACTAGGGTAGAGAGATGTGCAGTGCGTACATAGACTGTTGAACGTTGCGATTAAATATAATAGGTAGAGTTGGGAAAAAGAAGGGTATAGTAGCATTTCTTGAAACGTAATAAATGGGTCAAGTCGGGCTAAGATAGTAATGTTGCAACACAGTTAGAAATATAACAGTAGGTAGAGAAGACAAAGGGACAACAGGAAGAGAAGAAGAGATGAGCAGAAAAGAAAGAAGCTAAAAGGGTTGAATTGAAGTATTTTTGTAACTGTAAATGTAAATTCATTGATTATTTTATATTGTTTGTGATGCAAAGGCAAGTCTCCGTAGGCATAGGTAAAACTCCATGAGTGTTTTAATGATTATTTCTAATGTAATAACCTGAACTGAAGTGTAAGGAATCGAATGGGTGGAAGGCAAAGAGTCATTCCTATTCACTTCATATTACCATAGAGAATGAAAACATTCATGAATTTATCTGTATAAAACAGGTAATATCCATGGGCAGAAGGTTACGAAAATAGAGAGAGAGAGAGAGAGAGAGAGAGAGTGCAGTAGAATTGAAGAGAGTTGAAGATTGTTAGAAAGCTGAAGAATGGAAGAGAGCAGAAGAATATAAGAAATTTGCATAAGGTTGGAGAGTGAAAGAATAAGAGAGGACTGATAGAGATGTTGTCCATATCAGGAGCTCATATGAAGCAGATATGAAGGTTGAAAAGGCAGCAGTGAAGAAGGAGTAAAACAGAGTTGATATCCAGGTAAATCAGCATATGATTTTATTGTAGTGTGAGGGAGTTGGTGCTTCCATATCAAGTTGTATCTTGATAGATGTCTAGTTGTAGCTGGTTGAGGTAGGAGCCTCCTGTGGGTTGTAGCCTGTAGAAAAATACATGGGAGTTGGTGCTTCTGTTTCAAGTTGTAGCTTGATAGATGTCCACTTGGAGCTGGTTGAGGTAGGAGCCTCCTGTGGATTGTAGCCTGCAGAAAAATACATGGGAGTTGTTGCTTCCGTTTCAAGTTATAGCTTGATAGATGTCCATTTGGAGCTGGTTGAGGTAGGAGCCTCCTGTGGGTTGTAGCCTGCAGAAAATATATGGGAGTTGGAGCTTCCTTGCAAGTTTTAGCTTGTAGAATTTGACGTTGTAGCCTCCTGTAGGTTGGAGCCTATAGAAAATAAGTGGTGAGAGTGAGTTGGAGCCTGCCTTTGCATCACAACAATAATAAAATGTGGTTATCTCCCTTATGGGTTTCCACTTATATATGTTGTCTATGTGCTTGATGATTATGTGTTGATGTGATGTTTTAATATGCTTAATTACTTACTCTACACACATTAAGTTTGTTGATTCATTATGTATTAAGCTGCTTATGAACTGAAGGTGTAATTGAGTTGAATGAAAAGAGTTTTAAATGTCCATGAATGTACTAAACTGATTCACCTCCTCTGTCTCACTTTAGCTAAAAATTCATCAATTGGTATTAGAGCTGGTTCCTTTGGTGTAAGCCTAATAACTTGAAGGAGATCTGGTTGAGTCATGGACTATAAAAATGTACCCATGTTGAATACAACAAAATTTCCTGAATGGAGAGATAAGGTTAAAACATATTTAATGGCTTATGAACCTGAGGTATGGAAGCTTGTATGTGATGGTTACTACATAGAATCTCCCTCTTTGCAAGAATAATAGTGGAATGCTAAGGAAAAATGTGTGATATATAACAGTCTTCATAACAAGGATCTTGATTCAATAATGGATTTAACTTCTGTAAGATGAATCTGGAATAGATTGCATCTCATGCATGAAGGAGACACTAGTGGATGAATTATCAAGAAGGAGAAGATAAACAAGAAGAAGAAGAAAAATTCCTAAGGAAAAAGCTCAATAAAATGAGATACCTACTAGGGTGAATGGATGTGAGTACCATGAAGAAATTACACTTGAGGAAAAAGCCAAACTTGACAAAACCATGAATGAAATAGAAATATTGAAGAATGAAAACAAAAACCTTAAGACATTGGTGCAAATATGTGATGAGAGAGAATATGAAGATAAGGAAGAAATTGTTGCCCTGAAGGCACAACTTGAAGAAGCATGGAAAGTAGAAGACACTCTGTTGTAACAAATAAGAGAGAAAAGTTTGGAATGTGGATGATTGGAAGAAGAGTTGGTAAGCCTGAGGATTAAATCAGAGAAGGCCCAAATTGAACTAATTATGAATATTCCACAAATGAAAAGCTTTGGACAATTGGACCAGATTCTAAATGATTAAAGGTCTCCTCTCATAAAGGCTGGGATAGGCTATGAAGGAGAAACTAGTAATTCCAAGGTAGAAGATAACAAGAATATCATTTTTGTAAAAGCTGTAAAGTATAATGGAGTAACTCAAAAGGTTCCTATAGAAGTAGAAGCCAACAAGAACATGATTCATAAAGAAACAAACAGAAACAAGCAACAACATGAAAGGACAGAGAATGAGAGGAAGAAATAGTCAACTGCTGAAGGCTCATACGCTCCTAAGGATGAATTGAAAAAATTCGGAAGATGTCAAAGGAGTTTCCTTCCTCCTGTGAGAAGTGTCACTTGTTTTGACTGCCACAAACCTGACATACTGCGGCATACATTAAGACAAAGAAAATTCAGTCCAACCAACTAAATATGCAACCAATGAAAATACTACCTCAAGCAAACAAATGGAGAAGTCAATCTATCACCAGGTACACAAATCATTCCATGGCTACTGTTATGCATGCAATGATTTTGGACATAAACCTGTTGAATGTAAATTATGTTCATAATGGACCAAAAAATATTATACATTAGCTCAAACATACCTTAGTAAAATAAAATGTTATGTATGCCACAAGCTTGGTCACAAAGCAAAAGACTATAAGCTGTAATATACATTAAATAACTCTAGACAAATGATGGAATCCAATCAAATCAAACAAAAATGTGAATAAAAAAGAAGTGCATACATTATGAAGAAACCCAATAAAGTATGGAAGGAAAAGAGAAAGGGGGAGGCTGTTACTTCAGTAACATAATGAATCCATCATAGTCTCAGGGGGAGATGCTCTAGGAAGAAACAAAAATATCCAGCTAGTAATAGGTAAGAAGCAACATCCCAGGGGGAGATAAGGTCATAAAAATTCCCCATAAAAGTTGTCTAAGAAGAGCTCCTTGGAATAAGAACAACTAAAAGTTCAGGAAGGGAAAGGACAATTCCTCTAACAAAGAACTATAGAGGAAGAAGGATACTTGAAGCATTCAATAGACAATAGGTTGATGGAAGGAGATAAGGCAGCAAGCAGCCATGGTGGTAGAGGGAACATCAGCCATGAACATGTAAGCTAAGAAGACAACAACACAATAAGTGATGAATAGTTAAAATCACAAAAATTATGTTTCGAGCTATAGAACTAGAAAGATCCATAGAGGATGATCACACTATGCATCACACTATAAATGTTAACAATGAAACAAAATTAGGAAGGATGAGTAAGAGAAATGTTTATCATCATTATATCATTACATCATTCATCAGTAGAAGGTCTCCATGGAGGAAAGAAGTTAAATGAGCGATAAAACTATGAGTTGTCTGCCATTTTAGATTCCAAGTAAAGAAATTGAAGATGTCTTCCCAAAGATCATTATGTTAGAATAGTTGAATTGTATATAGAGCAACAATGGTTCTGGAGCAGTCCTAGAAAGGAATATGTAGTGACATTCTTTTGAAAACAGAATGACATAATAAGAAAAAGGTTAATGTTTCCAGAATCAAATTCTATATATTGATTATTGCTGTTGAGAACAATGGAGAGCTCAATAGTAGAAACTATGAAGGTTGTCTTAACTATGGGTGTATGTGCGAGTTGAAGTGAAACTACTGCATGGATTATCAATTGGTATCAATTGGTATTTTGGAACAAGCAACTTGTCTATCAGTAGAATACCAGGTGTTATTAGTGGAGCAGTGGTATGGTATAGGTCCTCAAGATCATAGTATTATGGAAAAAGTACATCAAGGTAGTATTCATAGCGATTATCATCATTATAGTATATGTGGATTAAGCTTTGGCTGCTCTTATTATTAAAAAATATTTTTTGATTGTAAATATTGGAGAATCTCGAGCTGGATTATTAAAGCATGGAAAGGCCAATGAAAATGCCAAAGGATCATTACCTTGTTTGAATTTGAAGTGTTATATTGAGCATTTAAGAAATATCTATTCTTTGATATAACTGCATGCCTTCCTCAAGTCACTACAGATATATCTTCATGGCCTTTTTCTTAAGATTGTTCATAAAAATGTGTGAAGTCTATTTGCTGAGATTTCAATTAAATAACTTGAAGATTTTTTGTTGAATATCATTATGATAGAACAATTGAAGTATTTGAATTATGAAGAGCTAGTTGTGTTAATCTTACTATTGAAGCTCAAGAGTCTTTTATTGATTCATCTAAAGCCTACTTCAGTAGAAAGGAATTGCTGGTATTTCACCATTGCAGAGAGGTTGATCATTGACATACATACCCCCTTATGTCATAAATAAAATTGCATAGTTATTAAGTGAGATTGACCAATGCATTGAATGTATCTAGCCTCAAGGGTTTGTTTTGAAAATACTATGTGTAGTATTAAATTCATTTTGTCTCTTAGATTGAAAGATATTGTCTAATATTACAATACGTTGTAAGTTCTGGTTTGATTCATTGTTCACATCAGCTTCAAGAACTTTTGGCTTGTAGTGATTATATCATCAGAAGTCTAGCACATATCACCATTATCAAGCTGTAGGAGATAAAAATACAGAACATCCTACCTTCCAGCATTCTCATGAGTTTGGGATAGCATCCATTTGTTGAGTATATTCGTCCAATCTCAATGATTTTCAAAGTGTTCTCCCAACAAGTATTATACACCAGTCTGGAGCAGCAAGGTACCTATAAAGACAGAATGAAGAAGGCCTATACACAACTCAGAGAGAAGTAATGCAAAGATGGAAACTACACTGAAAAAATGTGTAATGTTGGACATTGGATATGCCAACGCTCCCTGTGTGTTTCGTGACATGGACTAACCACCTCTCATGGATCCTTATCTTTGGCGATGCGATCATTGACTAACACCTACGGGTTTTGGTCTAATGGCAATCGTGATTCCCAACATGTAACCCTTTTCCATTGATGTCAAAGGGGGAGGAAAAGCAAGTAGAGGAAGAAAGAAAATTCTCATAATGAAAGGGGGAGGAAGTCTTGGAGGAAGTATTGGAGTGTTGGAGGAAGTGTTGCCATCAATTCCAAAGGGGGAGATTGTTGGAAATATTGTCAATGATGGAAAAGGAGCAAAAAGGAGCAACACTAGAACTATCATCAAGGAAAAGGAGCAGAGACGCAACATCAATAAGGCAAAGAAGCAGATCAGGCAATAATGTAGTAAGAAAGCGTAAAATAGAGGCGGAGAGCCAAGGAGTAGCATTAGACCATCAACAAAGCCAAAGGAACAGAGAGGAGAAACTTTAGAATAAAAGGAGCAAAGGTAGCAAAGGCAGTTAAAGCAGAAAATGAACAAAGGCAGCAAAGCAAGGAAAGGAACAAAGGCAGAAAAAAGGAAAAGGCATCATAGGTAGCAAAGAAGCAAAGGCAGCAAAGGAAGTTAAGGCAGAAAAGGAGCAAAGGCAACAAAACAACAAAGGCAGAGTCGTGAACGTGTTGGGTAGAGTCGTGAACGTTAAGTGGGTCAAGTCATGAATTATAAGTGAGGCAAGTCATGAACGTGGGCAAAGTATTGAACGAGTCAAGTGTTCTACGAACAACAAGAAAGAAACAAACGGGCACAACTAAAGAAGAAAATTCGGCAAATCGGAGTAAAGATACAGCGAGGACCATTGGATCTAGCCATAAATCAACGATGGAGATTAAATTGCAAACCCAACGGTATTTCACACTTTGACGATTTTATTGTTTTTGTTTAAATACATGGCATGGTAAGCTATTTTATTTGTGATGTGAAGCAGATTAGCAAACGAGCAGTGAGGATCGTTAGATCTAGGCACCCAATGGTATATCGCACATCGGCAATTTTTGTGTTCAGTTCTAAGACTTCGCACGATAACTTATTTAAGTTGCAATGCGAAGTGCGGGCGATGACAAGATGATGTGGCAGTGACATGGCAAGCTAACATGGTAGATGACGTGGCCCCGACCCCACATATCACATGTAATTTATGATGACATGGCAAGGTGACGTGACGGTGACATGGAAAGGTGACGTGGCATGATGACATGGAGATGACGTGGATCTGGCCCACATATTGCACATCGCGTATCACAAAAGGTAATAGATACTTGTTATTGCTATAAGATAAAACATGCGAAGTGTGATAAAGAGGAGCGGACACAATGGAGCTTCAAAGCTAAAGTCTAGAGATCTTAAAGTCTGGCGTGGGACGCACTCGCATACTGCACATCAAAATCTGCGATTATTACAGTTATATGTTAAGACTTCAGAAGCTATATGTTTTAAGGTGCGACGTGCGATAAGGAGTTCGCTGTGATTTGTGAAATCGCAAAATTGCAAGTATTGCAAAATTTGTAAATTGGTAAAGTTGCAAAGTGCGATAAAGAGGTCCAGATGCAATGTAGTTTCAAAGGCGGAATCCAAAGGATTTAAAATCCATATGTAAAATTTTTTATGTGTTAAATCGCATCGGAGGAGGAAAATGAGATTATAACATAAAATCTATGGAACGCCGAAGTGCGAAGTGCGATTTGTGAAGCGGATGCAATGCGGCTCAGAGGTGAATATTAATATATTTCAGGTCCAAGGTTTAATGTGTTTACGTTGGTTTTATGAAGAAAACCATGGAACTGGAGGTAAACTCGAGTTACAAAGGAAAGGCCTAAACGCATGAAAAAAGACTCAGAGCTCGTGCATAACAGTGTTATGTGGTTGCGGCTGTGAGTTAAACGGAAAGGATGAATGCAAGAGAGTGGACTCGGGTAGAGAGACCTGACAGTGCATATAGAGAATGTTGAACGTTGTGGTTAAATATAATAGGTAGAGTCAAGAAAAAGAAGGGTATAGTAGCACTGTTTGAAACGTAATAACTGGGTCAATTCGGGCTAAGATAGTGATGTTGCAACACAGTTGGAAATATAACAGCAGGCAGAGAAGACAAAGGGACAGCAGGCAAAGAAGACAAGATGAACAGAAAAGAAAGAAGCTGAAAGGGCTGAATTGAAATATTATTGTAACTGTAAATGTAAATTCATTGATTATTTTATATTGTCTGTGATGCAAAGGCAAGTCTTTGTAGTGATAGGAAAAACTCCATGAGTGTTGTAATGATTATTTCTAACGTAATAACCTGAATTGAAGTGTAAGGAATTGAATGGGTGGAAGTGAAAGATTCATGCATATTCACTTCATATTCCCATAGAGAATGCAAACAATCATAAAGTTATCTGTATAAAACAGGTAATATCCATGTGTAGAAGGTTACGAAAATGGAGAGAGATAGAGAGAGATATAGAGAGAGAGAGAGAGTGCAAAAGAATTGAAGAGATTTGAAGCTTGTTAGAAAGCTGCAGAATGGAAGAGAACATAAGAATCTAAGAAAGCTGCAGAAGGTTGGAGAGTGGAAGAATAAGAGAGGAATGATAGAGATGTTGTGCATATCAGGAGCCGATATGAAGCAGATATGAAGGCTGAAAAGGAAGCAGTGAAGAAGGAGTAAAACATAGTTGATATCTAGGTAAATCAGCATATGATTCTATTGTAGTGTGAGGAAGTTGGTGCTTCCATATCAAGTTGTAGCTTGATAGATGTCCAATTGTAGCTGGTTGAGGTAGGAGCCTCTTGTGGGTTGTAGCCTGCAGAAAAATACATGGGAGTTTGTGCTTCTGTTTCAAGTTGTAGCTTAATAGATGTCTAGTTGGATCTGGTTGAGGTAGGAGCCTCCCGTGGGTTGTAACCAGCAGAAAAATACATGGGAGTTGGTGCTTCCGTTTCAAGTTGTAGCTTGATAGATGTCCAGTTGGAGCTGGTTGAGGTAGGAGCCTCCTGTGGGTTATAGCCTGCAGAAAATAGATGGAAGTTGGAGTTTGCCTTTGCATCACAACAATAATAATATGTGGTTTTATCCCTTATGGGTTTCCACTTATATCTGCTATCTATGTGCTTGATGATTATGTGTTGATGTGATGTTTTAATCTGCTTAATTACTTGCTATACACACATTAATTTTTTTGATTCATTATGTATTAAGTTTCTTATGAACTGAAGGTGTAATTGAGTTGAATGAAAAGATTTTAAAATGTCCATTAATGTACTAAACTGATTCACTCCCCCCCCCCATTTTAGCTAAGAGTTCATCAGTGGGATGAAGCATGCAACATAACGATATATGTGCAAAGCAGAAGTCCTTATCAGATTCTAGGGCTGAGTACACCAGAAGAAGATTTTTTGGGGAAGAAACTAGATGTGTCACACTACAGGATCTTTGATTCATTATTTTACTATCATGTTTCCAAGGATGCAAGGAAAACGTTAGAGTAAACAGTTGAGTTGGGAATATTTGTGGGGTACACTGATACATCTCACAACTATCGGGTGTACCTTCCATTTCATAGGATGATAATTGTTCATAGATATGTGAAGTTCGATGAAGATAATTCCATGAGATGTTCCCTTGAGAGGGAACTTCAGTTGTATGCAGATGAGGAGATTTTAGCTCCAAAGGAAGAAAATCAGGATGTTGTGGAGTATCCATAAGCAGAGGATAAGAGAGAGGAAGAACCCACTCATGCAGAGACATCCAAAGACGGAAGGAAGCGCACCAAGAAAGTTGACAGATTATTGAATGATGCTAGAGAGAATGTTGGAGTACCCACATCTCAACGCAAATAAAGGAGATAACTAGATTGGTACACTGGGTACATGGCTCTAATGAGTGATCTAGTTGAGATAGAACCATCCTTATTCGAGGAAGCAATGTAGAATCCAATATGGGTTGATGCCATGGTAGAGGAATTTGGATCCATAGTTAGAAACAATCTTTGGGAAGTGGTCCCAAGACCAGAGAATAAGTCAGTGGTAGGTTCAAGGTGGATCTACAAGGTGAAGCAAGAAGTAGATGAAAGCATCGAGAAACACAAGGCTATATTTTTGGCAAAGGGGTTCTCTAAAGTGGAGGGAATTGATTACGAGGATACCTTTGCTCATGTAGCAAGGTACTCTTCTATTAGATCAATTCTAGCACTTACAGCGTAGATGATATGGAAGATCCATCAAATGGATGTGAGGAAAGTATTCCTTAATGGAGTGATTGAGGAGGAGGTGTTCATTCAACAACCAGAAGGATTTGGGACCTTCTATAGAGATTCGCATGTGCACAGGCTCAAGCAAGTGTTGTATGGATTTAAACAAGCATCATGTGCTTGGTAAACCAGGATCGACAACTATTTCACCAGGTCGAGTTGCAACAAAAATGAAGCAGATACATATACCTTTACCATATTATTGTTGAAGGTAAATTATTTATTATAGTATTATATGTCAACGATTTGATTTTAACTGGTGATGAGAAGTTGATAAAATTTTGCAAAGAGGATCTTGCAAGAGAATTCAAGATGAAGGACATGGGACTCGTGCATTATTTCCTTAGTTTGGAAGTATGTCAAGAAGATGGGGAATTGATTGTCTCTCGGGCCAAGTATGCCAATGAGATACTGAAGAAGTTCTGCATGGAAAGTAGCAAACCCATGGACACTCCTCTAGTAGGTAGTTGGAGGAAAGAGGATGCCAATTCAGGTGAGGAGGTCAAGGCCACTATTTATAGGCATCTTGTGGGTTCACTCATGTAATTGGGAAACACATGACCAACCACGTGTTATGTAGTTAACCAAATTAGTCAAGCAATGGTTAAGCCAACCAAACTATATTGGAAGGTAGTCAAACATGTGTTGAGATACCTCAGAGGCACTACTCATTATGGTATTTGGAACATACAAACAAAGGGGGTTAAGATTTAAGGATTCAAGGATGCATATTGGGAAGGTAGTCCATTAGATCGAAAGAGCACTTCAGGAGGAGTCTTTAGTATTGGGTGAGCAACAATTTCTTGGTACAACAGGAAGCAGAGGTCAGTTGCACTTAGTTTAGTAGATTTAGTATACATCGCTGTTATTCAAGAAACTTGTGAAGCTATCTAGATGAGGTAGATTCTTGTTGGGTTATTTGGTCAGATGATGGATCCTGTCGTGATTTACTGCAACAATCAGACTATTTGAAAATCCAATTTTTCATGATCGGTCCAAGCATATCGACATCCAGTATCACCATCTACGAAATTGTGTGCAGAGGTAGATTATGTTGTTGAAATACATTCCTATAGAGGAACACGATGCATATATTTTGAAAAAGGCATTGTCAAGTGGAAAATTTGATTTCCATAGAGACATGATTGGGGTATCTAATAACCCCTTTCTTGTTGAGAAGGAGTTTTGAAAATGGCAACAAGAAAATCCTGATTTAATTTTCCCTTGAATTAAATTAAGAGAAAATTGTAATTCCACATCACAAGACAACAAGAATGTGTTAACTAAGTTAGTTTGACTTAGTTTGCTCAACTAATTCTATTTTAGGGCATAAATTGAGTCATGTAGAGTAGTTCCTACTTTTTAGGAGCCTAGGTTGAGTTTAATTTGAGTTGTAATAAGTTAATTCAGTTAAACTAGTTCCAACTATTGGAGGAACTAGTGGGAGGTCTAGTAAGGGGTGTGTACTCAGTGATCAACCAATTAACTGATAAATCAAACATAATTAGCTCATGCATGCATGACATACGAGTTACCCAGTTGAGAATGGAGTTCAAGGGCAATGTACTATCAGTTGTATAATTATCCAAGTTGTACATGTGGTGCATGTAGTCAAAGAAGGACCTATAGGGATTTCATAGTTCAGGATGGGGATTTCCATATTTAATAGGGGGCTAATTCCTTGAGAAACAACACAAGGAATAAGAGCTCTTTAGACAACAACATTGGTTAAGTATTGACTAGATTCAGCTTGTGAGGCAGGAAGATAGATTATACTTGTGCATAATTGTTCTGACTTGAACAACCATTGTATTTATTCTATATTTTCTGATTAATGAAATATAGATTGGAAGGGGTTCTGAACAGTGTATTTCCCCTATATATATCCTCATATTATGTGTGTTAATTTATTCATGTCACATGTTTTTGATATTGCGTCTCAATCATGAATTTCTTTTCGCAGACCAGTAGAGTAGATTCAAGTCTATTGTTTTAGTAAATTACATTAGTGTAGGTTTTAACCTTGTACAAAAATTATCTACAAATGAATCTTAAAGATAGAAAATAAATAGTAGCGAGAGCATAAAACATAAAACAAATAAACACAAAGATTTTCCCCTGGATCCCAAATCGGGACGACCAACTTGATTTTTCATTATATTCCTTTTTATGTTACAACAAATATATATACATGTCGAAGCATACATAAACCCCAATCCATTAACCCTTGATTAGAACATAACTGTAGTTCCCTTGACCGGATCTAAAAAATACCAGGGGTCGAAAACCATCATGCCCCAAAACCATGTGCAAACCCATGCAAAAAACAATGGGCGGGTCCGTCCACCGGAAAATAAGGACCAAATTTTTTTCCCGGGGTGCTGCTCCAGACCTCGATAGGGGGGGCTACTGCCCCCCCTGTGACCCCCCCATACGTTGCACCCAGCGCAACGTATAGGGGGGGCTATCACCCCCCTTGTTACCCCCCTGCGCATGATTAGTCGTGGAAAGAATATAACACAAACCCAACATTCTCCCACTTGTTGTTTTCTTTTTGCATGGGGCCACAGGATAGCTGAGTCATTAGCCCACCTTTGCAACACCCATTATTTCTCTACACTAAGAGAACTTCTGAGTGCTCACAAACTTTTTCAATGCATCTGCAACATTCTTCAAAGTGTCCACCTTTACCAACAACACCCTTTTAGCCTCAGCCATATATCTCACAAAGTGATATTGAACATCAATGTGCTTTGTCTTTGAATGATAAGCAGGGTTCTTAGTCAAGAAAATTTCACTTTGGCTATCACAGTCTATCCTTATAGCTTGCTGCACAAACCCCATACTTGAACACAATCTCTGCAACCAAACTGCTTCCTTGCTTGCATGAGTGGCTGCCATGTATTTTGCCTCTGTAGTTGAAAGAGCCACTACAAACTGTCTTTTACTCATCCAACTGACTGCACCTCCAAATAGGCTAAACACATACCCACTTGTAGATATTCTTTGGTCCAGATCTCCAGCCCAGTCTACATCAACAATACCATGAATGTCCAACACTCTTTCCAATCCTGGTCTTCCCTGGTAGCACAAGCCATAATCACTAGTGCCATGCAAATATCTGAAAACCCACTTCATTGTTGTCCAATGCTCCTTCCCTGGGTTTGACATAAACCTGCTCAATACTCCCACTGTATGTGCAATGTCTGGTCTAGTACAGACAATTGCATACATCAGGCTACCCACTGCACCTACATAAGGAACATGGGACATATCCTCCTCTTCTTCTTGTGTCTTGGGACACTGTTCAGCAGACAAATTTGTACCTATAGGAATCGGAACATTCATCGGTTTACTATCCTGCATATTGAACCTCTGTAATATGGTATCGACATACTTCCTTTGGTTTAACCAGAGCTTCCTCTTTGCCCGATCTCTCTTAATTTCCATGCCCAAAATATATTTTGCAGCACCAAGATCCTTCATGTCGAATTTGGAGAACAGTTAGTTCTTCAAATCTTGGATAATTTCTTTGTCATTTCCAATCAACAACATATCATCCACATACAAGACCAAATAAATAAAATGGTCACCAATTAATTAAAAATAAACACAGTGATCCTTTTTGCTTCTAGTGAAGCCAAGTCCCTGTATATAGGTATCAAATTTCTGATACCACATCCTTGGTGACTGTTTTAACCCATACAGAGACTTCTTTAACCTACATACCAGCTCTTTCTTCCCCTTCACCATAAAGTGTTCAGGTTGTTTCATGTAGATCTCCTCTTCCAGATCCCCGTGAAGAAATGTTGTCTTCAGATCCATATGTTCTACCTCAAAATCAAATGCAGCAGCAACAGATAAAAGTAATCTAATAGAAGTAACTTTGGCAATAGGAGAAAAACTATCACCAAAATCAATTCCCGGCACCTGGGAATAACCTTTTGCTACCAACCGAGCTTTGTATTTCTCCACCTTGCCTTCTACATTCATCTTCTTCTTAAACACCCATTTTCTCCCGATGGGCTTCCTTCCAGCCGGCAACTCCACCAGATCCCATGACTCATTTTTATGCAAGGATGCCATTTCATCAACCATGGCCTCCTTCTAGAGTTTTCCATCCTATGAATCTACTGCCTCCCTGAGGCTTCTGGGATCATCATCAGTTATAGTTAAAGCAAAATTTGAACAGAAAACAGATGAACTATACCTTTCTGGTTGTCTTATTTCTCGAACTGATCTTCTCACAACTGGAGTTTGTGGCTCTTCCTCTTATGAGTCTTCTTCTGTTGTAAATTTTGATTCATCCTCCTTTAGCTCAAACTCTATCTTCTTAGGTTCCTTTGGTAAGACTTCATGTTTAACAATATATTTCACCTCTCTAAACACCACATCTCGGCTGTACACAACCTTCCTTATTTCCGGGTTCCAAAGCTTGTAACCCTTTAAACCATCCTTATACCCAATAAAGATGCACCTTTCAGATTTATTATCCAACTTGGTCCTTTTTTCCTTTGGAACATGTACATATGCATCACATCCAAATACCCTTAGATGTGAAAGAGAGGGTTTCTGACCAGTCCATCCCTCATGTGGAGTCTTATCCTCCAACACTGATGAAGGTGATCTATTAACCAAGTAACATGTGGTCTCCATTGCCTCTACCTAGAATTCTTGTCCTAACCCGGTACCACTGAGCATGCTCCTTGCCTTTTCCATCAGCGTTCTGTTCATTCTTTCTGCAACTCCATTTTTCTGAGGTGTGTATGGAGTAGTATTCTTCCGTGCTATACCACACTTCTTACAAAACTCTTCAAATTACTTCTTGCAGAACTCCCCACCATTATTTGTCCTTGACAACTTTATCTTATTCTCTGTCTGGTTTTCCACCAGAGCCTTAAATTCTTTAAATATGTCAAAGACTTCAGATTTCTTCCTCAAGAAATATATCCATGTATTCCTTGAGAAGTCATCTTATGAATGAAACATAGTACACGAGACTTACCCGGTGATGAGCAGACATAAGGTCCAAACACATCAGCGTACAAGCTCTAATATCTTGTTCGCCCTCTTAGCACCGAGGAGAAGGGAAAAACTCACCGTTTAAGCACCCATATACACAATGTTCATAGCAATCCAAAATCCGAGCTTTTGGACATACATACTGCCACCACCATTTTATATAAGGGATAGAGAGCCCCTTATCTCCAATATGTCCAAGCCTTTGATGCCATAGCATGGTCTTTTCTCCAAAGACCACTAAGATTTCCGCTCCACTTTAGGGAACCATAGAACTGTTGCACCCAGCAATAACAGTGCTGCCATGAAGCTTGTATAGAGTTCCAATCTGAAATCCCCACATTAATATCAGTGCTCCCCAAACCATCTTACAAGTATCTTTCTAGAACACTGTTTTTACACCTGCATCATCCATCTTGCTTACAGAAATCATATTTTTGGCCAATGCAGGAATGTGCAGAACACCAGGAAGTGTTCTAATACTTCCACCTTGCAGCTTCAGCTTGACGTTTCCACGTCCGATGATTCTGGCCTTCCTATCATCCCCTAGGAATACATCACCACTATCATATTTCTCATACTCGTAGAACCACTCCCTATGGGGAGTGAAGTGAAAAGATGCACTCGAGTCGATCAACCATGACTCATGATCTACATGTGTATTTGAAGAAGAAGCCAAATGCACATCCCCACCTTCATCCGAGGTGGATTTTGCCTCTACAGAAGGAGCATCATTAGATCCATTTCCTTTCTTAGGAGCCTTAGACCTGCAGTCCTTTTTGTAGTGCCCTTCCTTTCTGCATTTCCAGCACACCTTTACAAAATTTCCAGGAGATTTAGATCTCCCACTCGAAACCTTATTCTTGTTTCTATTTTGGAACCTTCCTCGTACAGATAAGGCATCTCCATTCTGACCCTCCATATTTCTCCGTCTCATTTCCTCCAACAGCAAGGCTGAGACAATATCATCAAAATTCAAGGTAGTTGTATTGCTACCTATTGCAATAACCAGATTGTCCCACGAGTCTGGTAGAGAACACAACAAACTGATGCACTTATCTTCATCTGAGATTTTAATATCAACAGATGACAGCTGACTTACCACAGTATTGAAGGCATTTAGATGCTCTGTCATCGAGTCTCCATCCTTCATCCTCAGGTTATACAAATTTTTCCGCAGGAACAATTTATTCACTATAGACTTAGATTGGTACAAAGTCCCTAGCTTGTCCCACAAGGTCTTCGCCGTAGCTTCCCTAGATACATTCACCATACTGAATCCGAGACACACAACTGTATTGTGCTCTTTGCCTTCCAATCTAGTTTCTTCCAGTCTTCATTTGACATTGTCGTTGGTTTAGTACCCAGATCTACTGCGATCCACTGATCTTTATCCACTAGCAGATCCTCCATCTTGAGCTTCCACAACTCAAAACTTTGACCATTAAATTTCTCGATCTCTATCTTCCCGCCGCTCGCCATCTTCTTTCACCGCAAGAATCGATCTCCCAGATCTCCCATTGAACAGGGTCTACCTCAGGCCCGAGCAAAAAACCCCTCAGCAGCAAAGGCGTCCCCTTGAAGCCGAAACTGCTTTGATACCAAATGTAGGTTTTAACCTTATACAAAAATTATCTACAAATGAATCTTAAAGACAGAAAATAAACAGTAGCGAGAGCATAAAACATAAAACAGATAAACACAAAGATTTTCCCCTGGATCCCAAATCGGGACGACCAACTTGATTTTTCATTATATTCCTTTTAGTGTTACAACACATTTATGTACATCCCAAAGAATACATAAACCCCAATCCATTAACCCTGGATTAAAACATAACCATAGTTCCCTTGACCGGATCTGAAAAATATCAGGGGCCGAAAACCATCATGCCCCAAAACCATGTGCAAACCCATGCACAAAACCATGGGCGGGTTCGCCCACCGAAAAATAAGGACCAATTTTTTTTATTTTTATTTATTTATTTATTTTTATTTTTTATTTTTTTCCGGGGCACTGCCTCGGACCCCGACAGGGGGGGCTATCGCCCCCCCTGTTACCCCCCTGCACATGGAAAGAATATAACACAAACCCAACAATTAGTAGTTTCAATCTACAAGGGATTTCTACAGATTGGATCATTTTATTATTTTCATCCATCTCGATGCTTCAAGTGTGCAAAAAGTAGATGAATCAACTCAGAGGACCATTTTGCAAGAGGGACCCAATTTGGAAGATGGGGGTTTGAAAAATTATGGAAGAACTTTGAGGCATGAAACAACATTTTTTTTGGGGTAAAAATTTGCCTCCTTAATGTTATAAGTTTTTTTTTTAAACATAGATACGTTTGCAATGACACAAGAATTTCCTCAATCAGAGTCTGAATGAAAAAATTATGCCACTTAGAGGTTGACCTTTTTGTTTCTACCACCATAATTCTAGAGGATGCAACATCAATCTCCATTTCTCATACAAAAGGGGATATCCAGACAATCATGATGAAGATGTATCTAGAAGAGTCAATATTGTAACTCTAGTTAAGAGATGAAAGAGTAAAACCTAACCAAGCGTAGGCTATCGAGCTATGTTATAATTGGGCCACTAGGATGAAAATAAGCTCCATTCCTTTCAAGTACAATTTGTTACATAGATGAGTAGATTAGTCGAAGGTGATATAGAGAGAAAGAGCACATAGAGAGGATTTGTGTATTGTAGTAGTCCATTGGCCACACGCTATTGAACCCTTGGTTAAATTGAGAGGGGTGTGAATAAGTTTAATGCAGTCATGGTCTTGTAAAACTTTCTTTTACACTTATTTACATCTTCATTTCATGATCAACTTAATATACAATGGAACAACTATCTTAATAAGTGAGTAGCAGGTATTAAGCAGATTAAATACAGAATATCAACATATAATCGTCATGCACATAGACAACAGATATAAGTGGAAACCCATAAGGGAGAAAACCACATCTTATTATTGTTGTGATGCAAAGGAAAGCTCCAACTCCCTCTCACCACTGATTTTCTGTAGGCTCCAACTTACAAGAGGCTACTACCTCAATTCTGCAAGCTACAACTTGCAAGGAAGCTCCAACTCCCATCTATTTTCTGCAGGCTACAACCTATAGGAGGCTCCTACCTCAGCCAGTAACGACTTAACATCTATCAAGCTACAACTTGATATGGAAGCACCAAATTATTCACTGTACACTAAATCATATGTTGATTTACCTGGATATCAGCTTTGTTTTTCTCCTTCTTTACTGCTGTCCTTCCAGCCTTCAAATTTTCTTTATATCATCTCTGGATCTTTTCAACTCCTCTCTCTGCTCCTTCTTCTTCTTACATTCTCTCACCTCTTTCTCTATTTCCACTCCTTATGCATATGCTGGTATTTATAGAGATCACCTCATAACTGTTTGCATTCCACAGGGAATTCAAAATGAACAGGTATGATTCTTTGCCTTCCACCTTCTTATTTTCTCACTCAGCATATTCAGGATGTTACAATAATATATACAACCATTACAATATCAAATTGGAGTTTTGCTTTGTCTGCGGAGACTTGCCTTTGCATCACAAACAATATAAATTCAATAATACATTTACAGTTACAATCAAACATTTCAATTCAACCCTTTCAGCCTCTTGCTTTTCCGTTTATTTTGTCTTCTCTGCTTGCTATCCCTTTATCTTCTCTACCTGCTATTGTATTTCTAACTGTTCTGCACCTACACGAGCCTTTCCTTTTTGTGTTCAACCTTCTCTTTTTTTACCCGACTCGACCTCTTCTTCCACTCTTTTCTTCACAAACAACACAAAATACATTAAGCCCGGACATGAAATTCATTACTATTTACCTCTGAACAATATCGCGTCCACTTTTTTATCGCATTTCGGTATTTCCATCGTTCTTTGCTATATGGATCCTTTGCTCTCTGTTGTGATATACAAAGAGAAAATCACATACTTCCAGACTTGAAAACTTTTAGGTTTCGACTTTGATCTTCATCGCGTCCGCTCTCTTTATCGCACTTCGCACTTCGGCGTTCCCATGTTTTGTGTATGGTTTTTCTCCTGCCTCAATTGCGATATGCAATGGTAATATCGCATCGCTACTTCGCGGTATGCGATGAACTTCGCATCGCCGATGTGCGATATTGCGCTGTGTCGCCACGTGTCCCTTCGCATCGCCACATTGCATCACAACGCATCTTTGCATCACATCGCATCTTCTCATTGCATCGCATCTCATTGCTACTTCGTGGTATGCGATGAACTTTGCATCGCCGATGTGCGATATAGCGCCATGCCACCACGTGTCCCTTCGCATCGCAACTTTGCATCCATCTAGTGACTATCGCATTCGCTTGAGATGTCCAATATGCGATCGGGTCCCACTTGTTTCCGATGTAATTTCTTCCGTCTATCTCTTTTAATCTCATCTGTTGATCGCGTCAGTCCACAAATGTACTTTTGGGTTTTACGAAAGCGAGTCCCAGTTCACGGTACTGCGGAGGCACTCCTCGGTATGAAAATATCATCGGGCTTGTGCTACCGCAGTAAATGACAACCGTCGATCTTCGGTCAATTCCTGATGGGCGGGTCAACTGCGGAGGCACCCCCTTGGGTTAATCATCAGAATGTTTGTGCCCCTACGGTACCATTGATCCCATATCAACGTTAACCACGCTCATATGATGTGCACGAGGTTTAGCCTTCGCTGGTCCCACACCTTTTATCATTCCGCTCTATAATCATATAAACGTTAATATATAAACATTTGTAAAGGTTTATCTTTCTGCCAGTCTTACATGTATACCGATGCCGCATCCCCGATTAAATGACTACCATCGATCCTATTCGCAATCTAACAGTCTTCATCATATTGCAAATGTCAAAGTTTATTACCCGACTTAACGTAAGTCATAAATACAATATAAATTGCCCTTCCATACTTTGGTTTAAATGTATTTATGAATTTACTTTGGTTAAAACCCAAAGCACCAAAATAATATTATATTCGGGTCCCACAACATATAAAACTTACATATTCATTTATGCAGTCCAATCTCCGTCGTCCATTTAACTACTCCAGATCCGACGAACATCGCTTGATATCACGCTCCAAATAGCACGATGGGTAAGACTTTAGAACTTACATGAAATTAGTGGTTTTTAATTGCCACGCATCGGCCCACGACCACTATCGCATTCACTTCAGCAATTACCGCTTACCATCTTTGAGCTATGCAAAAACCACTGGTTGGTTTTCAAAACCATCCATTTTTCTCCTTTACTCCATCGTTCTATTTAACTCGGGTTTCTAAACAAAACTATGGTTCCAACTTGAAATAATTCCACCACGGCTATGCCATATATCTTTTGTTTTAATGATATCAACCAGTCTTCAAACCCTCTCTAGCATTCATTCCACACATTGCTTTAACCTCTATTATTCATTGTCTGTGGTTTTATAATCGTTTATAAATATAATAAAGCCCCCAAATGTGACTTCAAACTATGGATATCCTTCACTTCAATAATCCCATAGCTCAAAAATGACGGAAATTCTTCTTCCATTTTTGTCTAATTTGCTCGTAGGCTTACAAAACAAAACCCTAACTATTCAAAAAAACTTCTTCCTGTCTAAACCCTCCTCTTGTAGCCTCTGCCACTTTACATTATTTATCTGCAACAATTCCATCTGAATCTGATCTACTCCCTTGTCTTGGTGTTGTTCCTTTGTGCTCCTTTGCCATCAATGACAATATTTCCAACAGTCTCCCCCTTTGGCATTGATGGAAATACTCCAATGCTTCCTCCAGGACTTCCTCTACTTGCTTTTCAGAAGACCCTTTCTTATTTTGCTTGCTTTTCCTCCCCCTTTGACATCAATGGCAAAGGGTTGCACTTTTCCTAGTGTAGTTTCTATCTTTTCCTGGTGTGGTTTCTATCTTTTCATAATACTTTGATCTTGAGGACCTGTTCCATGCACTCTTCCATTGCTCTAGCTATTTTGTGACAATTTTATTGACTGTTCTCCCCTTGGAATGATGCTTTCTTGACTGATATAGACCATCACTTGACTTCTGTTCTGATCCCATTTCTTGTATGCAACCCTTATTATTATTTTGTTTTTTGTTTTTTGTTTTTTTTTCATCATATCAGAGAGTAACATCTACAGACACTACCCCTAGCTTGTCTCTTAGATATTCGAATGGTTCTTTAGAAAGAGGTTTTGTGAATATGTCTGCTGTTTGTTCCTTAGTTGGTACATATTCCAACTTCACTAATTTTTGTGCTACTTGTTCTCTGAGGATGTGCTTTGTTTTTGAATGAAGTATAGGATTTTTTGATATGCTTATTTCACTTGTATTGTCACATTTGATAGAAATGGGTTCATCAATTCTTACCTTCATGTCTTGGAGAGTTTGTTTCATCCACATTACTTGTGTGCAACATGCAATTGCTGCTATGTATTTTGCTTCTGCTGTAGATAGAGAGATAGAAGTTTGCTTCTTGCTTAGCCATGCCACTAGACTTTTTCCCAAATAAAATGCACCTCCACTTGTGCTTTTCCTATCATCGACACAACTGGCCCAATCTGCATCTGTGTATGCTGTCAATGTGAAGCTTTTTCCTTTTGGATACCATAGGCCATAATGTGAAGTTCCTTGTAGATATCTAAATATTCTCTTGATTGCAAGTAAATGATTTTGTTTTGGTGCTACTTGATATCTTGCCACAAGTCCTACTACCAACATAATGTCTGGTCTAGAAGCAGTTAGGTATAGCAGATTTCCTATCATGGATATGTAAGGTTTTTGATCTACATCTGTTGATCCATCATTAGCACATAGTTTGCATACAATTATCATGGGAGTTGACACAGGTTTGCAGTCTTCCATTTGAAACCTTTTCAACATTTCTCTTAAGTATTTTTCTTGCGAAATGAATATTCCTATGTTCTTTTGTTGAATTTGAAGTCCTAAATAGAAGGTGAGCTCTCCAATCATTAACATCTCAAACTCTGATTTCATTTCTTCAGAAAATCCTTTTGCTAACTCATCTTTGTTGCTTCCAAACATGATGTCATCTACATACACTACTACAATTAAGAGTTCATTTTCATTAGCCTTTATGTACAAATTGCTATCTACTCCTCCTTTCTTGAACCCTTGTTTTTGCAAGTATTTGTCTAGCCTTGAATACCATGCATGAGGAGCTTGTTTAAGACCATATAAGGCTTTCTTTAATCTGCACACATAGTCATGTTTATCTGTTAATGAGAATCCTTCAGGTTGTTCCATGAAGACTTCTTCCTCTAGATCTCCATTCAGGAAGGCAGCCTTCACATCCATTTGATATACCTTGAAATCATGATAACATGCAAAGGCCAAAAACATTCTGATTGATTCCATTCTGGCTACAGGGGCAAAGGTTTCATCATAACCAAGACCTTCGATTTGAGAGTATCCCTTGCATACAAGTCTGGCTTTATTTCTGATTACCTGACCTTGTTTATTCATCTTATTTTTGAATATCCATTTTGTGCCAATAACATTTTTCCCAGTGGGTCTTGGAATTAATTCCTAGGTATTGTTCTTCTCAATTTGGTCTAGTTCTTCATTCATAGCATTTACCCAGTTTTGGTCTTTGTTGGCTTCTTCGAACTTCTTAGGCTCTATTTGAGATAGCATGGCTAGGTATACTTCTTCTATCTGTTCAACAAGCTTTCTTCTTGTCTGGACTCCCACACTCTTGTCCCCAATGTTTTGATCTTCTGGATGGTTCTTTTGAGTGTGTCTTGAGGGGCCTTTTGAGTTTAATTCAGTATATTCTGTTGTCTTTCTATGTTCATCATTATCTTGGTTCTCAGCGTCATGATCATCTGGAGGATTGGCACAGCTTGTGCTTCTTGTTCTGTTTGGTAGATCTTCGTCGAATCTTACATCAATGCTTTCCACAATTTTGTGCAGTCTTTTGTTGTAGCACCTGTAACCCTTACTCTTGGATGCATATCCTAAAAATATTCCTTCATCAACTCTTGCATCAAACTTCCCCAGTTTTTCATCATTATTTTTTATGAAACACTTGCTCCAAAAGACTCTAAAGTGCTTGATTGATGTTGGTTTACCATGCCATAATTCCTAAAGAGTCTTGTCACAATTTGGTCTTAGATGAGCTTTGCTGAGAATGTGAATAGCTGTGTGTACTGATTCTACCCAGTAGGTTTAGGGAATGTTACTTTCTTGCGTCATAGCTCTGGAAATCTGTTGTACTGACCTGTTTTGCCTCTCTACCACTCCATTCTATTGAGGTGTACCTGCAATTGTAAACTGTTGTTTTATCCCATTCTCATTGCATAGGTCTGCAAAATCATAGTCTGTGAATTCACCTCCTTTGTCTGATCTGATGCACTTTAGCTTACATCCTGTTTGATTTTCTGTCAATGCCTTGAATATCTTGAATTTCTCAAGTGCTTCCAATTTATATTTGAGAAATTCTACCCACGTCAATCTGGAAAAATCATCTATTATCAGCATGAAATAAGATTCTTCGCTTGGTGCTTTAGTTCTTGAAGGTCCACACAGGTCCATGTGTACAAGCTGAAGAGGACGACTTGTAGATAGTATCTCTTTGGTCTTGAAAGATATGCGGGTCTGCTTGCCCAGTTGGCAGGATTTACATATGGTATTTGAAGGCTTCTTTATTGCAGACATATCTCTGATTGCATTCTTCTTGCTTAGACTGATGATATGGTCAAAGTTTAGGTGTCCCAATATTCTATGCCATAACCATGATTCATCAAGTTTTCTTATGTGACATGCTTCATTCTCTTCTTTCACTATATAGAAATTACTTTATGTTCGAACACCTTTGATCAAGGTCTTTCCTGTGGTGCTCGATCTTACTTCACAGTCTTGGGCTCTAAAAAGGACCTCACAGCATTTATCACACATTTGACTAACGCTTAGTAGATTGGATTTTATCCCATCCACAAATAGTACATCTTGGAATTTTCCTCTTCCATTATTCAGACTGACTGAGCCTTTTCCTTTGATTTTCCCTGCTTTATCATTGCCGAATGTTACATTCCCAGATTTATTTTCATCAAAGGTTACAAACTTGCTTCGATCTCCAGTCATATGCTTTGAACATCCACTATCCAAATACCATTAGCTTTTCTGATTTGGGCTATTAGAGCCAGGTCACACTTATTCAACTTCTTTTTCCACTGCAGGCAGCTATTTTTTTGGCACTTTTTCTGAGAAGATGGACCACATTATTTGAGAGGACATTTGGAAGACATGTGTCCGATTTGATGGCATACAAAGCATTTGATTATGTTGTTAAATGGATTATGTGTACGAGTGAACTCTCCATTGTTCATAAATCTCCTTGGGGTTTTAAGCATTAGTCTTTGTTCATATGTTTTTCACTCCATGGCTTTATGACCGAACCCCTTACATCAAAAACAATACCCATGGAAACGATTGGTGTACCTAGTGTAGGGTTGTCCTCTCCATTTGTTTGCTTGAGGTAGTATTTTCAATTTCTGCATCTTTTGTTGGTTGAACTCGATTATCTTTGTCTGACAGTATGCAGCAATATGTCCTAGTTTGTGGCAGGAAAAACAAGTGATATTTCTCATAGGAGGAAAGAAACTCCTTTGAGATCTTCTGAACTTGTTCAATTGATTTTTAGGAACAATTGATATTTTTGCAACTGCTCGCTTCTTCCTCTCATTCTCTGTCTCTTGATGTTGCTACTTGTTTCTATTTGTTTCATCACACATCAAGTTCGTGCTGGATTCTGCTTTTGTGTTTCCTTTTTGAGCTGTTTCATTATCCTTTACAACTTTTACAAAAATGACATTCTTGTTATCTTCTACCTTGGACTTACTGGTTTCTCCTTCATATCCTATCCTAGCCTTTATGAGAGGAGACCTTTGAGCATTTAGAATCTTGTCCAACTGTTCAGTGCTTGTCATTCGAGGAGTGTTCATTGACAATTCCCTTTGGGTGTTTTCTAGTTTCTTTCTCAGGCATACCACTTCTTCTTCCAATTTCTCTTGCTCCTGATGTTTATCTTTAATTTGCTTAAGCAGAATGTCTTCCACCTTCTTAGCTTCTTCAAGTTCTACTTTCAATTGAAGGAAATCTTCTAAATTTGGTACCTCTTTTACATATTTGAGGAGAATGCCTTTCTGTTTTCTGCACTTGAGTTTAAGTTTGTCTATTTCTTCCAGGGCACTTTTTAGCTCCCCCTCAAGATCTACCTCACCTTCTTTCTCATCTTCTAGAAGGAATCCTTCAGAATCTTCCTTGGCCATCAACACAAATTCAGAGGTTCCTTCTTCATTTGAGGAATCATCTGAGTTTTCAGATGCACTGCTATCTTGCTGAGCATAAAATGATTTTTTGTTGAATCTCTTCCCTTTCTGCCAGTTATTTGTTTTGGTTTTCTCTGTCTCTTGAGTCCGATTCTTTTTTTTCTTGTAAGGACACTTTGAAGCATAGTGCCCAACTCTTCCAAAGTTAAAGCATTTAAATGGAAGCTTACCTTTATACTTTCCTGAGCCTCTACCCAATCTTCTGAAAAATTTGGCCTCTTCTTCATCAGAGCAGGAGCATGTATCTTCCTTTGCTCTTCTCAGCCTTAAAGGCTGCCTCCTTCACATTTGATTTCCTCTGTGGAAGTCTCATCTCATAGGCTATTAATTTTCCAAGTAATTGGTTCATGGTCAAAGTTTCCCAATCAGTTGTTTCTTCTATGGCAGAAACCTTGGGATTAAAACTGGATGGTAAATATCTCAATATATTTTGAACAATTACATATTCTCTAATGGTTTCTCCTAGAGCTTTCATATTATTCACAATTTCTGCAACCTTTAAGAAGAAGCTAGCAACATCTTCTTCTTCATTTATTTTTATATTTTCAAATTGAGCTTGATAGACTTGTAGTTTGGCCATCTTCACCTTTTTATCTCCCTCATGGATACTTTCTAATGTATCCCATATTTCTTTGGCAGTCTTGTTGTGCATTACTTTGATAAATTCTACCTCACACATACCACTTAAGAGAGAATTCATGGCTTTGGAATTAGCTATAAAATCTTGTTTGGCTTCTTTCTCTGTGTCAGAATCCTTTGGGGCATATCCCAAATCCACAGCAGCCCAAACTTATATTCCTAGAGACATTATGTACGTCCTCATCCTTATTTTCCAGAAGGCATAATTTGTGCCAGTAAACAAAGGGGCTTTATTTGTTGAGCATCCTTCTAGACTAGCCATCTTGGGGAACTAGGATCTTCCTTCCAGTTGTTAAACGGATACAGAAGGAACTCGCTTTGATACCAATTGTTGAACCCTTGGTTAAAATGAGAGGGGGGGTGAATCAGTTTAATGCAGTCATGGTCTTGTAAAACTTTATTTTACACTTATTTACATCTTCATTTCGTGATCAACTTAATATACAATGGAAAAACTATCTTAATAAGTGAGTAGCAGGTATTAAGCAGATTAAATACAGAATATCAACATATAATCATCATGCACATAGAAAACAGATATAAGTGGAAACCCATAAGGGATAAAACCACATCTTATTATTGTTGTGATGAAAAGGCAAGCTCCAACTTCCTCTCACCACTGATTTTCTGTAGGCTTCAACCTACAGGAGGCTACTACCTCAATTCTACAAGCTACAACTTGCAAGGAAGCTCCAACTCCCATCTATTTTTTGCAGGCTACAACCTATAGGAGGCTCCTACCTCAGACAGTAACAACTGAAAATATTTCAAGCTACAACTTGATATGGAAGCACCAACTTCCTCACTGTATAATAAATCATATGCTGATTTACCTGGATATCAGCTCTGTTTTTCTCCTTCTTTACTGCTGTCCTTCTAGCCTTCAAATTTGCTTTATATCATCTCTGGATCTTCACAACTCCTCTCTCTGCTCCTTCTTCTTCTTACATTCTCTCACCTCTTTCTCTATTTCCACTCCTTATGCATATGCTGGTATTTATAGAGATCACCTCATAACTGTTTGCATTCCATAGGGAATTCGAAATGAACAGGTATGAATCTTTGTCTTCCACCTTCTTATTTTCTCACTCAGCATATTCAGGATGTTACAATAATATATACAATCATTACAGTATCAAATTGGAGTTTTTCTTTGCCTGAGGAGACTTGCCTTTGCATCAAAAATAATATAAATTCAATAATACATTTACAGTTACAATCAAACATTTCAATTCAACCCTTTCAACCTCTTTCTTTTCCGTTTATTTCACCTTCTCTGCCTGCTGTCCCTTTATCTTCTCTACCTGCTGTTGTATTTTTAATTGTTCTACACAGGAATGGGTCCTTTTAACTGCGTGAGCCTTTCCTTGCCATGTTCAACCTTTTCTTTTGTTACCTGAGTTGACCTCTTCTTCCACTCTTTGCTTCACAAACAACGCACAATACATTAAGTCTGGACATGAAATTCGTTACTATTTACCTCTGAACAATATCGCATCCACTTTTTATCGCATTTCGGTATTTCCATTGTTCTTTGCTATATGGATCCTTTGCTCTTCGATGCGATTTACAAAGGGAAAATCACATACTTCCGGACTTGAAAACTTTTAGGTTTCGGCTTTGATCTTCATCGCGTCCGCTCTCTTTATCGCACTTCGCACTTCGGCGTTCCCATGTTTTTTGTGCGATTTTTCTCGTGCCTCGATTGCAATATGCGATGGTAATATCGCATCGCTACTTCGCATAACATCGCATCTCCACTTCGCAGTATGCGATGAAATTCACATCGCCGATGTACGATATTGCGTCGTGTTGCCACGTGTCCCTTCGCATCGCCACATCGCATCACAACACATCTTTGCATCGCATCGCATCTTCTCATCGCATCGCATCTCATTGCTACTTCACGATATGCACTGAACTTCGTATCGCCGATGTGCGATATAGTGCCGTGCTGCCATGTGTCCCTTCGCATCGCCACATCGCATCGCAACTTTGCGTCCATCCAGCGACTATCACATTCGCTTGTGATGTCCGATATGCGATCGGGTCCCACTTGTTTCCGTTGTAATCTATGACATCTATCTCTTTTAATTTTATCTGTTGATCGCACTGGTCCACAACTAAAACTGTACTTTTGGGTTTTAGGAAATCGGGTCCCAGTTCACGGCACTGCGGAGGCACTTCTCGGTACGAAAAGATCATCGGGCTTGTGCTACTGTAGTGAATGACAACTGTCGATCTTCGGTCAATGCCCGATGGGTGGGTCAACTGCGGAGGCACCACCTTGGGTTAATCATCAGACTTTTTGTGCCCCCGCAGTACCATTGATCCCATATCAATGTTAACCGGGCTCATACGATGTGCACGAGATTTAGCCTTCGCTGCTGCCTTCGTTGGTCCCACACCTTTTATCATTTCATTCTATAATCATATAACCTTTAATATATAAAACATTTGTAAAGGTTTATCTTTCCGCCTGTCTTGCACATATACTGATGCCACATCCTCGATTAAATGACTGCCATCAATCCTGTTCACAATCTGACGGTCTTCATCATATTGCAAATGTCAAAGTTTATTACCCGACTTAACATAAGTCATAGATACAAAATAACTTTCCCTTCCATACTTTGGTTTAAACGTATTTATGAGTTTACTTTGGTTAAAACCCAAAGCACTAAAATAATATTATAAACGGGTCCCACAGCATATACAACTTACATATTCATTTGTGCAGTCCAATCTCCGTCGTCCATTTAACTACTCCAGATCTGACGAACAATGCTTGATATCGCAGTCCAAATAACACGATGGGTAAGACTTTATAACTTACGCGAAATTAGTGGTTATTAATTGCCACGCGTCGGCCCACGACCACTATCGCGTTCACTTCAGCAATTAATGCTTACCATCTTTGAGCTATGCGAAAACCACTGATTGGTTTTCAAAACCATCCACTGTTCTCCTTTACTCCATCGTTCTATTTAACTCAGGTTTCTAAACAGAACTATGGTTCCAACTTGAAAGAATTCCACCATGGCTACGCCATATATCTTCTGTTTTAATGATATCAACCGATCTTCAAACCCTCTCTGGCATTCATTCCACACATGGCTTTAACCTCTATTATTCATTATCTGTGGTTTTATAATAGTTTATAAATATAACAAAGCCCCCAAAAGTGACTTCAAACTCTAGATATCCTTCACTTCAATAATCCCATAGCTAAAAAATGATGGAAATTCTTCTTCCATTTTTTTCTAATGTGCTCGTATGCTTACAAAACAAAACCCTAACTGATCAAAAAAACTTCTTCTTGTCTAAACCCTCCTATTGTAGCCTCTGCCACTTTACATTCTTTCTCTGCAAAAATTCCATCTGAATCTGATCTGCTCCCTTGTCTTGGTGCTGCTCCTTTGTGCTCCTTTGCCATCAATGACAATATTTCCAACACACACCTTCTCACTTGTAACCATTTTTCTATATAGTTTGTTACTTTTCTCTTAGGAGAATTGAGCTCACTCCAAATAGATCAAGGAATCATTCTAGAGAAATATAGTAGAGCGACCACACCTTCTAGTGGGTTTCTATACCAAAAGTGTTTCCTAGGACATATCTTACATGTCAATTGTGGTTTGTAAGTTTTTATTTCACTGTTCTCTATTTTATGTATACTTATAATTTGCATACATACAAAATAAATACTAATTAATTTCCAAATATTAAAGGAGAAATAAACCCACTATTTTTAGAATATATTTTAGTAAATATTTTGTAAAACTGCCTAATAAAATATCCACAACAATTTACAAATCAAAATAGAATTGATTTACACCTCTAAAATTATTTTTATTATTTTTTCATAAAGTTTAAATACATTTGTTAACACTAGAAAATCGTACAGGCAAAAGACATTAAAAATGTCAAGCATAAAGTACAAATGAAAATTTTCAAAGAAGAAATACATTAGATCAGACTAAAATTTGATTTTTCCTAAGGTTCAGAAGGCAAATTAAATGACAATGCGCCTCCATCAAAGGAATTTTACAAACATCGCGGCTATTCCTTTGATAACCACATGGTCCTGAAGTTGGAGAAATGTCACCATCCGTGACCACTTGGAATGCTTGGTTAAGATGATTCTCCGCTTAATACTGTCAAGGTCAGTTGGATTTGAGCCACCTTGAGGAGTAAATGCAGCTCACAAAAGAATACCTCCTCCACTCTTGTGTCACTATCCATCTTGGGTCAAGAGAAGAGGGAATTCAAAAAATGTCTATATAAGCTAGAATTTGGAAGAATAATTGGAGACACATTGTTATGCTAGCCAAATTGCTTCATAGCAAACCAACTTGCATAGTCTAGTAGCAGAGGGATTGGAAGGACTCATATGTTGGCCAACCAACATCTTAGTCCAAGAGAGAGAGGTTCACCACTTGATCTTGATCTACTATCCTTTGAGAGAGGGAAGAGACTATTGTAGGAAGTCGAGGGAAAGAGATATCCTTGCTTTGGGTATTTGAGCTCTATAGCTCAAAGGACCCTCTTCAAGTGTTTAACATTGTATCTTTTTCACCACCAACACCTAATAAATGGAGAACTCTCCACTTGTGTTATTAGGTTGTTTGCTCTATCGAGCTTTTGTATTTTGATTTTTTCTTAGTGTTGTATGTTTAGTTTTCCCTCAAACTTAGTTTACATTGTGTCGAATTTGTTTCACTAACAATAAGCAATCATTTTTCTCTGTGACCTTGTGCAAGTAGCAACCAACTTACTAGAGAAATATATTTTGCATGCCCTTGCACCAAATACACTACCACAACATTTATTAAACACTCATATTATAACTAAACTATTCAAATCAATTATATAATTTAAAACTTATATTTTACCTAATATAAATATTATAGTTTATAATATTATTTAAAAATATATACTTTTACCCAACCATTTGAAAGCACAATGTGAACAATGCATATAACATATCAAGTTACAAATCAATTGTCAATAAAATGTACTTACAACCACCATTTTTAAGGATGGGTTTGATGTACTTCTCACCAACCAATTTTGATGGCCAACATAGGGACATTATCTATATTCACATGCGTATGATTTATTAGACTAATTAAAATGGAATATTAATGTGAAAAGGAATCCTCAACACTATAGTTTTGTGAAAGAGAATCCTCAACAGCGTAGATTTGTCCCATCTGGATAAAAAAGAGTGTAAGGTACTTTCACAATGTAGGATATGTTCATATTTAATATAATAACTAAATGAGAAAAATGAAATTGTTGAAAAGGAAACGCAACTTCATAACTAAATGAGAAAAATGGAAATGTTAAAAAGAAAACGCAACTTCATGTATTATAAACATATGTAAAACATAAAATACTAAATTAATAAATATATAGTTTTTAGAAATTAATATAAATATATACCCATAAGTATCTAAAATCAGCTAGATTGATTGGAACACTTTTCAGAGTCATGATTCTTCAATAACTTTATTTATAAAAATCTGTTCCAACCGGTCATATCCAATACGAATATTAATTTCAAAAGATACAAGCAGAGCAAGTTCCTTTTTCACACTGTATGTCCGGTCCGTATTACGAGGCTGGTGAGATGTCATTGACATGGACATGCATTATCGACATGGCTCACTGTATATCTCATCAATGGAGTTACTATTATATATATATATATATGTCTGTGTGGGGTTTCTGAAGAACCACGAATTTGTGTTCAGTGAATAGATATATTATACTAAGTTTAGGAAGATCATAAAAAGTAATGAATATCTACCTATCAGAACCGTAAAGTGTGTAGATTTTGTGAAATAGCTGGATGTAACCTTGATGAGATTTTGTGGAGTAGATGGATGTATTTATAACTTTGTGAAAGTTTAAATTATTGTATATATAGATTTAGCATCTTAAAAATTTATGAGGTATTTTGATTGTGTTAGGTTATTTATCAAATTTTTGTTTTCAATGAATTTTTGTTAAATTTAGAGAAATTAGACCGGAGAATTTTACCTGGAAAGCTTTCAAAATGTTGTACTAAAGACAACTAGTTTATATATATACAGTGTAATTAATTAAATTTAGTTTTGTTTTTTAATTAAGAATTTAGATATTTTGCTGAGATTACAATGTTTTGTCATCTAATTTTTTTTAATTGTAAAAATAAATTTAAACTCTTAAATTACATTTTTGAATATACAAATAAAATCATAACTCTACAAAACTTTTAAACCATTGATTTGAAAAACTGGATAACATAAAATTCTAAATTTTTTGTTTTCTATTTAAAATCTAAGCTACCAACCCATGATATTTGTTAATTACTAATAAATTTGTATTAATTTTTTTTAACCATTTTAAATATTCAATAAAGTTAAATGAATATTGATATTCTATAAATTAGAGAAAAACAAATGACTAGTTATTGATTACTGTGCTATCTGATAATATTAGAGTTGTTTTTTAGTAACACTGTTTGGAAGTATTTTTGGTCTAATTTCTCTAAAATTCAGCTGAAATTTATTGAAATCACAAACTTGGATAACCCCTGCATAATTGAAGTGCGTTAAAAGTTTTCAAAGTACTGAATCCATATATACAATAAAAAAATCAATTTAAATAACACAAATCAAAATTTCACAATTTCAACACCTAAAAATCCAAAAATCTCATTAAAAACAAGTCTGATCCTCGAAAAAGCCTCTATTGACTTGTCCATAGTCTTAATATTGCACGAGAAAATTCATTTAGATTACTTCTAAATGCACCGCAATCATGTAGCCCACGAAGTATTGTTATGATTTATGGCAGAAAGAGAAAGTGGTGTCGTCTAGCTTTGAAGAAGTTGCTTTCAGCATTTATTGGGTTTTGAAATGAGGCAACCTGAAATCTAGAGTGTTAAAATCACTTAAAAGTGAACGTGGCCTCTTCCTGTCCATGTACAGCTGAGTGAAAGTGAATGGCCCATTGAAGAAAGCAGCAGCAACAGGTATGGTCCTAATTTTGGGGCTCGCCCCACCATTAAAACCACTTTGAGAATAAAACTGAACTCCATGTCTGGCAATTTGCAATTTAATCACATGGTCCCCCACCTAAGCTTCAGTGATTGATGTGCTGTCTCTGAAATATTCACGGCCAAGGTATCTACGTGTAGTAAGCACATGCTCATTATGATGGCTCGGTAATAACAAAAAAATTTGGACCAACAAAAATAGATTTTGCCTTAAGCAGATGAGGTATTTATTAAGGATCAAATTACTATTTTAAACTATTCATTTAATATAAATTTATATCGTTTTTTATTTAAAAACAAAAAAAAAAAAACAGATTTACGTTCAAGGTATAAAGGTATTTGGCAGGAGTGAAATTTTGTTGCCTTTACCATTATTCATTGGTTATTTTAGATAGGTGGTTTTGCTTGATAGCAGTGTGCTGAACTGATTTAGATAACAGGTTTTGGGAATATTTTAGAATCTGACATAGTTGATCTCACTCCTAATTATAACTAAGTTGTCTAGCTACCCTATGTTTTGGAGTTTTTTTGCCAAACAATTTTTGGTAAGATTGTGATTTTTTGTTATTTAAAATGAACTTTTGAATGCATAAATAGATTCAATGCTGTAAAAAACCCTAATACACTAAAATAATATAAAACTTAGAGCTCAAATTTATAATTCCAAAGCTCTACGAAATTTTGAATAAATTTTAATACAAAATATATTTAAAAAAACTTCTAAAACATAAAACCATTAAACTATGATAATACTATCATGAATTAAACTAGAGAATTATCACTCTAATAACTGTTTGATTAGGATAAATATAATCTAAATAAATATATTAAAAAATTAAATAAATTTAATATAGAAAAGCAAATCACAAATAACAAATTTAGTTGATCATATTCAAATCAAAGTGGATTATGGATAATCCATAGAAAGTTCTACATTTTTGAAACATTTGCTTCAGCGTGGCCTTTCCAATATCTATTGGTTGGCATTATGTACAAATTCGCATGTGAGATATGGTCGAGAAATCCAAAACAGTACATACATGAGGAAGACAACCTTATCAAACTCTAAACAACAAAATTAGTTTATTAATTTCCTTTCAAGGTGCATTGTGGGTAATCCATAGACAGGTCTATCCACCTTATTGAGGGATTTGTTGCAGCGTGGCATTCGCTTTCCAATCTCCAATTTTTTTGTTATTTTAAATATTCCATTTAACATGTAAAAGCCTAGATCTAAAGGATTTAAACAAATAGATTAATTCTCTGACATCTGGAGTAAAAGTTTATTTTTGTTTTTAATTGGTTAATTATTTTAAATGTTATAGTGTTTTTTTATTTATCAAAGGTAATGAATTAGCTTGCATTTGTTGATAGAAATAGTTAATATTATAGTTAATGTTAGTGATAATTTGTTTTTAGTAGTCAACAATAATTGTCTTTGTCTCACTAATTTGATATAGTCTATATTGAAAGCAGTAATTGTCTCTGTTGTTAGTTTGATATTATCTTGCTAATTTGATATAACTTATATTAACCAATAACAATCAAGTATAGTGTCACCACTGCTAATTTGAATACTAATCTATCATATATTATTTCACTGTTTAAAAAATGTATTAAACAATTAAATGAGTTATTATGAAAGAAGCAAAGCACAACAACAAATTTAGTTTCCTAAAATTATTTAGGCTTAGCTGTCCTAAGAAAACATGTTAAGAGGATTCAAACACAAAATAACACAAGTAGCATATGGAAGAGGATGATGTAACATAAAAGGAGCAGCAAGAATCAAGAGAGTAGACACCAAACATAGTCACACTAGCAAGGACTCCAAGAATTCTTCATTCAGATAATGAATCAAGTAATGGTAAGAAAAATATGAGAATTTTAAAAGGTATTTATGATGATTTGGATGTTAGTTCAAATTTTGCATTGTTGGCATTCCAAACTTCTTCGTTTGAAAAAGCAATCAAAGATGAAAATTGCGTGCAAGCCATGGATGAAGAGATGGATTCTACTGAAAAAAATGATACATGGGATTTGGTTGATTTATCAAACGATAAAAATATTATTCGTGTGAAGTGAGTGTACAAGACAAAGGTGAATGAGAAATGTGAGATTGACAGATTTAAAGCGAGACTTGTAGCAAAAGGACTCTTGCAGCAATAGGGAATAGACTTTGGGGAAACATTTTATTCAGTAGCCAGATTGGATACTGTAAGAGCAGTTCTAGCGACAATAGCTCAGAACAAGTGGAAAGTATATCAGATGGATGTCAAAGTAGCCTTCTTGAATGGAATTCTAGAAGAAGAAATTTATGTGCAGCAGCCTTCAGGTTATGAAGTTGAAGGTAAAGAAGATAAAGTTTACAGATAGAAGAAAGCGCTCTATGGACTTAACCAAGCACCTAGAGCATGATATAGTAGAATAATTAAGAATGGATTTTGCAAAAGCAACATTGAGCCTACCTTATACACAAAGGTAAATGAGCATGGACAAATTCTGATTGTTTTCTTATATGTTGATGATATGCTTTTTACAGGTGATCTTGAGTTAGATGAGTTTAAAGCAACCATGATGAAAAAAATTTAGATGAGAGATCTTGGTCTCATGAAATATTTTCTTGGCATTGAAGTTGAGCAATCTGAAAAAATAATTTTTATTTGTCAAAATAAATATGCAAGAGATTTGTTGAAAAGATTCAGGATGGATTATTGCAAACCTGTACCTACACCAGTTGCAACAGGTACAAAGTTAAGCAAGGATGATGAAGGCGCAGATGTCAATCCAAATCTATTCAAAGGATTGGTTGATAGCCTCATGTATCTCACAGCTACAAGACCAGATATTATGCAAAGAGTGAGTTTGATTTCCAGATTTATGGAGACTCCAAAATACACACATTGGAGTGTTGGAAAAAGAATTATGAGATACATAGTAGGAACTAGAGATTATGGCATAATGTATGAAAGTACAGAAAATAAATATTTGATTGGAATCACAGATAGTGATTTTGCCGGAAATTTGGATGATCGAAAGAGCACATCTGGTTATGTGTTCCATCTTGGTTCAGGTGTGATAGCATGGGCATCTAAGAAGCAGCTTATTGTGACACTATCATCAACAGAAGCAGAATATGTAGCAGCAACTTCAGCAACATGTCAAGCAGTATGGTTAAGAAAAGTATTGGATGGACTCAAGCAGCAACAACAAGGATCAACAACGATATACTGTGACAACACATCAACGATTGCACTATTCAAGAATAGTGTGTTTCATCAAAAGAGCAAGCATATTGATACTAGATATCATTTTATTAAAGAACTTGTGAGCAATGAAGAAGTTCACTTGAAGCCTTGTAAATCTAGTGATCAATTGGCTGATATCTTTACAAAGCCATTAGCAGTAGATTTGTTTGAGTTTCACAAAAGAAACTTGGGTGTTGTAAGCCTAGTTGAGACATAGACGAGCAGGCATGTTTGAGTTGTCATGAGTTATGTTTTAGTTTAGCAGTGGTAATTAAGGGGTAGTGTTAAAATATATAATTACCTCCCGCATGCATTGTTAGACAATTAGTTAAGTGAGTTAGTTGAGTTGAGTGATAGATAAATTTGGTGAGTAAATTAGAGAGTGAGTTAAGTGAGAGTTCATCAAGTTGAGTTATGTGAGTGTGTGCATGTCAATTTAGGTTAAATACCCTTCACCTGGTTCATTGTATTCATTGTGATTGAATGAGATTGAAGTTCATTGATTAATAGAAGAGCCACAGCTTGTATGTGTTTCTTGTGTGAAATACTTGTGTTATTTTGTGTTTGAATCCTCTGCCTATCCAATACAGAGGAGTGAAATCCTATCCCTAGTGTCATTCCAGATGACTTGATGTTCTTTGAATAACGATGATGAATCATCATACATTCCTGAATAACAAACAGAAATCACTGTCCGACTTAACAACCTAACAACCTAGTTATGATAAGTTTCCGGCTATTTAAAAAAAAACAAGAAATTTAATTTATCATATTCCAATCAAAATGGATTATGGATAATCCATAGAAGCTCCACATTTTTGAAGGATTTGCTGTAGCGTGGCCTTTCCACCATCCATTGGTTTCCATTCAATGTTAACCATATGTACAAATTCACATGTGTGACATGGCCAAGAAATCCAAAACTGTACATACCTGGGAAAACAGCCTCGTCAAACTCCCAACAAAAAAATTTAGTTTACCAAATACCTGTCAAGGTGCATTATGGATAATGCATAGACAGCTCCACCTTATTGAAGGATTTTCTGCAGCGTGGCCTTTCCAATATCCATTAGTTGCCAATCAATGTTCACCATATGTACAAATTTCACATGTGTGATATGGTCTAGGAATCCAGAACAGTACATACCTGGGGAAAACAGCCTTATCAAACTTCTTTTGGCAAAGGAAGGAGAGAACCTCGTAGTACAATCTCATTCCATAATTACAAGGTGTTTATTATTTTGGTCCACAGAGGGCATATTATATTTATCCAGCCTTTGAACTCAAATACCTGCCACCACTCTCTCTGCCTGCCCTCCTTTACCTTTGAGGACGTACAGAACTAAAGGAAAATCAGTGTAGCACATGGTCTTTGATTAATTCTCAGTACAGTGCCCTGTTTTCATTTCTTTTCTCCAGCTGTTATCTGGCCTGAATTTTCATGTACTGTCTTCGGTTCTTAAAAATTCAATATGTCAATGTTAACCAGTGCACATGTTACCCCATTTCCAATACAGACACCGGTGCCATACGTACTAGAGAGGACCTTTTGGTGAGCATATTTGACAACCCCTGTAATATTGTTGGCACGTCCACATATACAACAACGAGAAATGCTGATGTATCACAACTGTATCAGAGCTGACTGTGTCGTGAAACCTGCTGTCTCTTTTCAATGTTTTTTGTTTTCAATTTATCATAGGGTTTGTGTCTCTGGTTATGGGTCGGCTCATGTGCTCGCTTTATTCACTGTCTTTACTGATGGTGTACTCAGGGGGCAGGCCCAGCACGTCTCCACTGGTAAGTGGGCTGTACGTTGGAGGTGGAAACTGCAGTCCCAGCTCACCTGCTATATGGTAGTGGGAAGAATGAATTGTACTGTTTCGCTGTGCTTCAGTAGATGAGAATGTCAAGTTGGATTTTTAACAGTAACCTAATATAGTTATTGTTTGATTTCTAGTTGTGTTTTTAACAAAAGCCTGAAATACTTATTCTATTAAAAGATGAGTTCAGTTTCTATATTTCTATATTAAAAGATAGGTGTTTAGTTTATATATACAATTTATATAAGGTAAGTTGAAGTTAGTAGATATGGTTGGAATGGAATATTTCAATCAACATTACATAATTTTGACCTTGAAATTTTTAAACAAAAGGTCATAATATTTACGGTGTTCCGCTTCTACATTAGTAAATACTCACTTAATAAAAATTAAAATTTACAAAGCATCAAAATGTTATATTAAATCAAGAGGAGTTATTTCTTACATTGATTTCTGTTTTATTATTAACTATTAAAGGCTGGGCATACTTTTTTTTTATCTTGCTACCAAAATTGCCCTTGATTTAGCCATAGCCCTAAATTAATCATGTGATCAGCCTTTGAGTTGTTTGATATGAGAACATGGAGACATTTCTTTTTGGGAATAGACTAATAAAACTGATAAATCTGCTTGAAAATGTGACATAGCTTTGTGTATGAGAGGGGAAATAGTGAATATAAATGGTGGATTATATTCAATGACTCACCAAAAACAATCACCTCATAAGTTTCTAGATTCACAATTTGTCTCAAACTCTGAAATAAAGCATAGACTCCCACAAAGTTGTTAGAAATGTGACTGAAACCCCAAACATATCTATATTCTTCTTGATTCAAAAGGAAAAAAAAAAAATGCCACCCAACTGCTACACTCTAATTTTTTTTCCTTTTTAAAATTTTTTTTATAAAAAAAATATTAGTATTTTAAAATAAATATATATTAAAATTCTATTTTACTTTTAAAATATTTATAAATTTGGAAACATTCACTCAGAATAATAAGCATTTCAAATTATTATTTAAACTTAAAAAAACACACCACTCTTACTCTCTTAAATATAATTTAAGAATAGAATAGATATCTGCTAATTTTGGAAATGACTTCTTTATTTTGTATTTAACAATAATTTCTCATTATTTATTAATTATTGATTAAATTATAATAAATTTTATATCTTTACAATAAAAATATCATATAAATAATAAAATTGATTCTTTAAAAGTATCTTTACATGTTAATTTTTAAAAATATTTTTATTATACAATACTTTTTAAGGTATTGCAAATGGGGCAGCAAGCTAGGTGGGCTTGATTGTGGGGAGGACTCCACACTTAAGAGCCTTTGGTTCTAGGATGGGTGACCTCTAGGAAGTCCTGGTTACACGGTGCAATCCTAGGAAGTGATGATTGATGCTATGTGATTCATTTCACTAGTTTCAATCCCACTTCTTCACACATCACTCATGCAATGAGGGCTATGTGGACTATTCAAAAATCATGTGAACCTCTCATGGAAATGATCATAGATGAATGACTTACTTAACACAGTTGAATCCTAAAAATAATATCTAATAAAAAAAACTTGTTAAAAATAAATAAATAAAATCTTATTACACAATATAATATTTACAAAATAACCTCCAACAAAGAGTTTTTTTTTTTTTTTTCCCGAAAAGGAAATTAACTTTGGTTAACATGACAACACAACTCATTTTCCCATTTTTAATGAACTTTAGTTAACATGACAACACAACTCATTTTCCCATATTTATGTTTGTGTCCAACCAACATAAACAATGAAAATTTATTTTGTATATGACAATAGCAACTTGCAGGAAGTGTCTTCTTACAAGTACCTAGAAATTGATATAGCATTGACAAAAGGATTAATGGAGGGTGGAAAGCTTATTTGGTCTTGAAAATAATTGTAAAGTGGCAAACCTTGAGATGTGGGATAAAAAGAAGCTCCTCTTTGAAACTTTAGTCACTCCTGTTATCTTGTATGGATGTGAGATTTGGGGTTGTAGCATCTCTAGAGAATCTTGGAGGAAGAGCCTAGCTATGACTAGGCTCATGTTGTATAAGCACAAAATCAATAACATGGGAGACCATAGAATTTAGAGGGAAAATTAAGATATTATAATGAGGTCATCAACCCTACTCCAGAAGATCAAAAGTATCTCTCTGTTTTAACTAGCTCAAAGAAAAAAATTAATATAGCCAAGATAAAAACGAACTCTCATGAGCTCCATAGTGAAAAAGGTCATTGAACAATTCTTAAAACACCATGGGTGGAAAGGATCTGCCATCTCTGTGAAAATATGAACATTGAAGATCAAAATCACTTCATCTTAGAGTGCCCTGCGTACACCCACATTAGATCTCAGTTTCATAATCTTTATTCCAATACTGACCTTCCTAGCCTTTTAACATGTCAAAATTATAATAAGCTCGAGAGATTTCTTTTCAAGCTCTTTAAGCATAGGAGTACAATTTTAAAACAAACTAAGTAATTAGTTTCTTTAGATTCTATAAACCAAAATTTGATCTCAACAAACATTATATATATATATATATGATCTCAACAGACATTAATCATCAATATACACTAGTACTCCAATATTTTCTATGAAATTTCATTCATCAATATACACTAGTACTCCAATATTTTCTATGAAATTTCATTTAACTTCACAATTTTCTTACCATCAAATCATTTTCCCCTCAAAATTTTTTATAGTATTTCTTTAAAAGTATGTAATATTTTAATATTTCTCTACTTATATAATATTTTAATAATATTTTAATGATAAATCTTTTGCTTTGACTTCATCAACTTTTCCTTAAAATATGAAATGCTAATGATCATCATTTTTCCAATGAAATTTAGTCTTGTTATTTACGTTTCTGTGCAACAGCTACCAACAAAATTCTGACACAAAGAAAATGTCATAAATTGATCAGGCAAAGATGTATGAAATAGCCAGAACAACCGGGCAGTCATAAATATATGGCATATTTGATTTGAATTTTTAAATATTTGATAAATTTAGAGGGTAGGAACGAGGATTTTTATTTTTATTTTTTAAAAGATTTTTAATGAGGTTTTAATGTTTTGTAGTTTAAATTATATTTTTAAATATAGATTTAACAATTTAAAAATTTAGACATTTCAATTATATAAATTTAATAATTTAAAAATTCAAATTTAGGTTAGGTTAATTAGTAAAAGAAATAATTTTCTTTTAGGTATTTTTGGGTTAATTTTGCCAAAAAAATTTAAAAACTATAAGTTTAAATTATTTAATTTTTAAAGTAGAGATGACATTAATTTTACAGATATATACTAAATTCATTTATGTATTAAAAAAACATTTTAAAAAATAATATTAGAAATTGTTTTACACTATTTAAAAAAAACTATTTTATCTATTAATTAAACTGCATCTTAAAAATTTCATATTTCAAATTGAAATGCACAAAATCTACCCAAATTTTCTTAAGATAAACCTAAAATTAAAATCATTAACAAAAAGTAGCCTGGTTACTTTACAGTTTATCATTAATCCATGGATTTGGAAATTAAAGTGACTTCACAGGTCATCAATAACAATAGGACAAATAAGACCTACAGCTAATAAAGAATCTAAAAATTCATTATCTCGATATAAGTTGAGTTAAACATATTGTTGTGAGTGTTTGAAAAAATCTGATATTTTCAATATTGGAAATATTCTGAACCCTGGAAAAGTATTGCTCGGAGACTGCTCATGTCAAACTATATCACACTTAGTGCAGTGCACAATGCTGGGCTAAAATTTATAGCTAACTAGCATTTAAAACGAGCTGGAATTCTGATATAATGCAAAAGACATATATCTAGGCAGGATTGTATTCCGATTTACTTACGATAACGATGTATATTCAATGTAAATACGCCCTTTTGCAGCCTGCCCATGACAGATACGCATGAAGAGTTTGCAGGTAGAAAACCTAATCACCTTGACTTTAATGATATATACATTCAGTGTGAATACAAAGGAATAGTGTGCCCATAATGATATACACATACAATTTGACTGCAAAGGAATAGTGTGGCCGTATGTCCATTTTAACCATGGATCCATTAGTCGGATGGGTTCCTTGGCACTAACATCAATGAGGCAACACAGCAAGCCGATCTCCTTCTACTATAGATCTGACGTATTGTATGTGACGTTCATTGGCAACGCCTTTATTTTTGTCTACCTCATTTAAAAAAAAATATGATTTGTGTCTCCCTCACCAGTGAATTCTATTAAACATGGGTCACCTACACAAATGAATATATGAGAAGATATATACACAGCTGAATACATGAGCAGATATCTATTCCGGTTTTGAAAAAAGTTCCCATTTCAGCTCCCAGGGTCTGTTGCATCTGAAGACCAGAAAAGTCTATGCTGAATAATATGCTGCACTTCCAGAGTCAGCTTGCAACTGCCCCAAAGCTTGAGCCATTTTCAACAGTAAACCATCCTGATGATCCTCTAAGATCTGTAATCAACATATCATCCTCTTATCAATCTCCATGGATGAATCCTCCTTGTTTTTCTACACCAGAATCTGTTCCATTTGATGAGAAGGCCTTGGAGTTATCAGAAATGGATACATTGGTTCATCAGATGGGTGATATAGAGAGTTGGGGAACCTTGGATCAAGTTCATGGCTGTGTAAAAGCATTGAATGCAGGGTCCATGCAGGCTTGCAGTATTGTTTCTGATCCCCAGCTTGAGATTCTGAATGCATTTCTGAAGAAACACAATCCAGCAGATGATGTTCATGTTAATTTAAATCCTGAGACTGACTTCTTACCACAGGCTAGGTCTGCTAATGTTCTTCATATGGATGCAGTAGTACAGCAGGATGCATTTGGGTCAATACTTTCAGATGAACAAGAGCCCATGGAGAATAAATCAAAGGATCACATGCTCAAAGTGCCTGCAAAAAGGTCATCAGGAACAAGACCAGCCCAACTTCGTCCAACCAAGAGAGGAGGAGCAGCAACACCCCAACAAGATGTAACTGGAATTTCTCAAAGAGAGATTCATATTCAGTCTGAGAGACAGAGGAGAAAAGGAATGAATCACTTATTTGAAAGAATGAGATCACTGCTGCCAAATCCAACCCAAAAGGTAACACCATCTGCAATAGGATTCCTTTAATTTAGCTCAGCTATGATTTTTTAGATTCAAAGCTATGGAATTATCAGAAATATATATATATATATATATATATATATATATATATATATATATATGAGTAGTTTACAGATCAGCCAAGCCATAGTGAGAATATGAGTGTGTACAGATATATGATGTTTAAGACTTTGGCTCAGCAACTTTAAGAAACAAACACTTCCCATAGGCCAGAAGCAATAGCGTTTTTCTGGAATTGTAGCCGCTACTTTCTGATAATAAACTTGGCATAAGGTATATTTTTGCTGTAGACTAGGGATAAGGCATATTTTTAGAGGAACCTGATATTCATATGTCAGAAATCTATGCAATTTTTCTATCAGATTCGCTGTTCTGGTGTTATACTGTAAACTTGAAACTTCCTTAGAAGTGTCTAGTGAAAAAAGAATAATTTAATCATCAAAATTTACTGGTGTGAACAGGCTGATGCCATAGTATATTGTATCATTTGGACTGGAAATCACTTTGAAATGTTTGATCAATAAATATTAATTCAAATGGTGTTACAGTGGTAGTTATTAGGATTCATCTTTAATTTCATTCAGATTACTCCAAAAGATATATACATATCAAATGATTAAAGAAAAAAAATCTTATTATTATATTTAAAAACAAATATCTATATATATATTTAAAATTTTACAGTGGTTTGAGTGTGAAGCATTGCTCTCAATCTGGAAAATAATCATGTCATTCCAAAGTAGCGTTCATTATGGCTGTGGGTGAATTTGCTGGCATGTTTCATGTAATCTTTAAGATAGACTGTAAGATTCAGAGCGAAAGTATACCATGCTTACATAGTTGAGATTTACAGGTCAATATTTATTTTGATATATTAAAATTTCAATAAGTCTGACTATCATAGTAAGGTTAAAAATCATGGAATTAAGTAAAATTGTAAAGATAACAACATTTTATGCCTAACTTTCAAATTATATTTGATTAACATTTTATTTATTTATATAGTAAATTAAGTAAGTTATATATATTTGTTTATTTTGCGATTGTTTTTATATAGTGGGAAAATTTTATATGGTGAGAAAATTTATTATAATTTAGTTGGTAAATCAATAGTGGGGATAGTTGGCAAATTAATAGTGGGAATAATAGTTATTGGCTACTATTAGCAAATGCAGGTTGACTGGTCATTATTATTCAAAAAAAACAGGCCACTTGTAATTACCCACTGATAATCCATTTTAACTCTTATTATTCAAGAAAAATCAAACTACTTGTAATTACTTATTGATAGTCCATTTTAACTATTAGATACCTCTAAATTTTAAACCAGTAATCCATTTTCTTAAATCCCAAAAGTACCTAACTCTTAACTAAACAAAACAATTTGAAGAAAAACTCAAAGCCAATCTATTTCATCATTTACAATTTCAAGGCCAACTCAAAGCCAATCTATTTCATCATTTTTATTAATACTGCTGTCTTATTTTTTCATATTATTTCCATTTTTTAATAAAGCAATCAGATGAAATCCTGTTGGCCTATTTCATTATTTTTTATTTAACTACTGCTGTCTTACCTGGTCACATTATTTAATAAACTTTTTCTCCGCCTTTTGCCTCCTGTTAACTACAAAATACCTGTTATGTTCTAATTGTTATATGTGCGCACCATAGCTTACATGGTCTTCTTCTGCAGACAGATAAGTCTACAACAGTCTCAGAAATCATAAACTACATCCAAGCTCTGCATCAAAATCTTGAAGATCTCAACAAGAAGCGGGCTAAAATGTTGCCTACTCCAAGAGGAGGCACTGTCCATATAAAAACTGAACCAACATCTGCAGAATCTATTCAATCAGACTGTACAGGATCAGAGGATAGTCATCCGGTGTCATCAGAAGAAGATTGCACAAGAGAGACACCTCAGGTCACTTTACATTTCAATGGAAATGATATTTATGTTACAGTGAGCTGTCTCAACAAGACAAATCTCCTAACTGCCATTATATTTGTTGTGGAAGATCATAATCTGCAAGTTGTCAGTGCAAATTTTTCAGCCACAGATACAATGGCATTTCATTGTCTCCATGTCAAGGTAATCACACCATTTTGTATCTATAGTTGCATTTAAATTTGTTATCCCTCTGTGTTTAATCTGTGTTTATTAAATGAGTGCCACATTTTCACCCAGCACTTTGGCTTATCTGGTGCAATGACACAAATGAGTGTAATGTTATTAATTATATCGTTCCTTTTTACAGGCTTTGGAAACACCGGACGTTGTGACTAGACAAGATCTCAAGTGTGCTCTGCAAAAGTTTGTTTGTTCGCATGCACAAATTTGTTTCAAGTAGTATTACACTTCTATGTTAGCAGCTACTCCAGTGTGCTAATTGTGTGGCTAACTACAGAGGAGAGATTTGGTTTGGAGTAGATGAAACAATAAAAATATCACAGCAAAGCAAAGAGATAGTCAAGTTCCTAGAAAGATGATATCAAACTCATGTTTTGTTGTATGTCCAAATAAACTTCAATGTTCCTTGTAAATTAGTAGAACCTATGACATGATGGCCAATGTACACAGTTTTTATTTTTCAAACTAATCACAAAGACTATTGGCCACTATATGATCAATATACAAGTTTTAATTTTTCAAAGTTGATCTAAAGATTATTGGTGGGTTATGTAGTGTAGTCAATTACAAGCTTTAATTCTTCAGAGTTGATCTTAAGATTATTGGTGGGTTATGTACTGTAGTCAATTAAGAAAAAAGAAAATAGCAAGTTGTTCATGTGCTTACAACAAATATATTTGATATATTAGTTTAAATTAATTGTAGTTAATTAAGTCAAATATATTTGAATAAATTGTAATTTAAAGAGACTGTTGTTTAATTTCAAATGTATACAGTAGTAGAATAAAGGAAGAATTATACTAGTTTTTATTAGAAGTGATATTAATAGGATTTCAATTATTTTTCACATTTTAATAATTTATAATCTTTGTTATTTTTAATTTCAAACATATTTCTTCATTATTGTTCAAATCATTTCTTTTCTTATTTCGAAAATGAATATAAATATGATAAGAAAATTTTAAGATATGTAAAAATATATTCTAATTATAGTTAATTATTCAAAGTGACGTCTTAACTTTGGGTTATATGGAGGAAAATTGACCTCTCCTCTTTATGCCATCTAGCTTTAAATTGTCCTCAAATAATTCTCTAATCTTCTAACTAGAGGGGCTAACCATCAAATAAGAGTGTTTTGAACAAATTTTCTTTGACTTAAAGAAATATAATGGATCAAAATAAAAGTTATGAAATTTAGCAACTTTCCTTGCACATTGAAAACACCATGTTCCCTCAACAATACAAAATAATTTAAAAACATAATTTTTTTCAAAATAATATAGCTCACTATATATAATACAAGATAATTTAAAAACACACACACACACACGCACACGCACACGCACACGCACACGCACGCACGCACGCACACGCACACACACACACACACACACACATATAAAAGTGTAATGCACATAAATTTAAATTAATCCAATAACCATGAGTAATTATAAACAATGAATACAACTTCATAATAAATTTATGTTCAACATGATATGATAATTACCTTAGCCTCCTATCTGGTATCATGTGTTAAATGCATGTTATTGTTGTTATATTAAATCCATAACAAAAATAAAGAAACAAAATTGAGAATACTTTTTTTTGAACTATCTATTGATTTAAAGAATAGAGTTTGAAGTATTAAATTTTTTAACAATGCAACACAGATAAACTTAAATTAGATGCATAATAAATTTAAGTAGAATTGGTTGATTAAGGGTTGGATTCTTAGGGAATTCAAAAGAATTACCAAATAAAACTTTTAGGTAACTCTTATGTGATGGATTGAAGTTTAAAAAATCTCTAATAACCAAATAGAAAATAAAGAGAAACTTAATTAAATCCAATTTTTTTTTTCAGTAGAATTGGTTAATTAAGGGGTGATTCTTTAGGAAACTCAAAAGAAGTAACAAACAAAAATTTCATAGATATCCTAGGTGATGGATTGACTAACAATAGCAAGTCCGTTTTTAGTGTATAAAACCTCAAAAGAGTTGTCTTTTCTAAAAATCATTTTCCCCACAAATCTTTACAACTTCTCTACCTTATCTCATATTTTATCTTTTCCTACTAGGCATGGATGAATTTGAAGCAACTTGAGATACTTGAACTATTGATGGATCTTTGCTTTAGAGTGTTGACATTTTAGTCTATCTGTTTTCTCTTTGAAGCAACTTGAGACACTTGAACTGTAGATGGGTTTTTTATTTAGAGTGTTGATATTTTAATCTATTTCTTTTCTCTATGAAGAAACTTGAGACACTTCAACTGTTGATGAATATTTGATTCAAAGTGTTGCTATTTTAATATATTTGTTTCCTTTTTTGCTTGCAACAAAATATGCGATTCAATCAAGTGATCAAATAAGTAAGTGGTACATTTTGGTATAGATTGACAATATTGAACTCAAATCAAGAGATAATTTATCAAAGATTATTTTTTCCTTAAGTGAATTGATAACCTCCTCTCATGGTTTCAAAACCAATTATCATTCTTCCATGGAGAATATAAACCAATTTTAAGTGAATGGTTAATTTTTTCTATAAAACATTGATAACGTTTTACTTGCTAATTTGCACTTGTTTTGTGATATCAATATCAATCTCATTTTCATATTAACTATACTAGTTGAAATTTTCATAAAGTTTCAGTCATTGATACCTATAGTGATCAACTCACATTGAGTTATACTATTCAAAAACTTAATTACCTCTTCTACTAAATGTGTTTTATCTCGTAACTATGCCTAGGGTTTGCTAATTTAAATTTATACCTAACATGAAAATGATCCTTGAACTTATCCATTATCATTATAATATGATCACAAATTACATGTCTTTCTTCAAGTAAAAGCTTCTTTCCAAATTCTTTCCTTTTAGATTCCTATAAGAACTTCTTTAAGTCACAATTCTTTATGTACTTTCAAGTATAATTTTTTCCTCTTCAGCTAGAATTATATATGGCATCACTATTATTGTATTAATTCTTTGATTTGTGATTTCAAATTCATACTCTCTACATTATTCCACTTGATATTTTCTCAATATATTAATAGTTCTTGTGAAACTTGAGAAACCTTGTTTTCAAACCTAATCCTTGCTCTACTTAAAGTCCTTTTGACATGAAATATACCTTCATGATTTCCACTCCTGGGGTGGATGGATGTTGATTTAGGCTGCACTATTTCTTCCTATTTTTATTTTAACTTGTCAATTATATGACCTAATTTAACATGTTGTTGCAACTTTAAAACTCAATCTATTAATTGTTCTTCTTTGTTTCTATGCCCCAACCAAATTCTTAGTTTTAATATGCTTTGAGCCTTGTATATTCAATTTTTATTCTAGGAGATTTATGTTTGGTATAATCAATTTTTATTTAAGTAGTCATATTTATTTATCCTTTTTTAATGAAGGATTTAACATCTTTATCATTTGAATTTTCAACTAGAGCAAACACCTTATTCAAGACCATAAATACTTACTAGTATGCCTTACTAAAAATCTTCTCCTACAACTTAGTCATCATCTCTTATCTTCTTGACATTGAATGTGGCTCACATTCAATACAACTTTTATCAAATCTCTTGATACTATATTACTACTATGATTGTACCATTTGATCTTATTAGCCATAACCATCTTGTCTAGATCAAATTTAATATTGGTGACAACTTACTCATGAGCTTATAATTCATCTTTAGATTTATTTTCATTTTATTGTAAATTGTCTATATCAAATGTGCCTTATCATAGTTGAATAAAATTAATAATCTGAGGTGCTAATGCTTTAGGACTTGTTTGAGAAAATCATTTTTATTTTGATTGTTTGGATTGTTTCTTAGTTATGACCATCTTAGTAAATCTAGTAGTGTCCTTATCACTAACTAGATTTTGTTTTCGACTCCCCAAATCTCATCACATTTCATTTGACTAGATAGTTGTTGGAATCTAAATAAAATAAATCATATATTTCCCAAAAATCAATTTACCAACATTGTTGCCATCATGTTCTGTATTTCAGTCATTTATACTTATGATTCTTCCTATAACTCTATTGTTATTCTACTAGGTCCTTATAATACTAGTGTATTCCCTTACTTTTATTGTTAGTGTAGCCCCCTTATTGTTATTTTTGTTCCTATGTAGTCCCCATATTGTTATTGTTATGCCTTATAGAAGCCCACTATTGTTATTGTTGTTCCCTTACATTGTTATTGTTATGTGAGCTAGGATTATATTGTGACCCCTTGGACTCCTGTATATAGAAAGGAGGTTTTGTCATATGAATCATCCAAGAAATTTTCATTTATGTAATCTAAAGGAGGTTTACCCCTTGAAGAGACTGATTTCTCAGTCGTTGCTCTATATTTTCTTCTATTTTGTGAGTTGGTTGCATACCATTTGGTATCAGAGCTTGGGATTCTACGGTTTTGCTTCTTCAAATATTTCATCTTGGAATTTTCACTATAATTGTTTTTCAATGAAGCTTCAGAAGCTTAAATGTTCACCATATGGAGTAGAAATCTTGATGAAATTCATGTAAAAATTTCAGATCTTGGTTCGCTATATTGTTAGAGATATTATCTAAGGAAGTTAAGGTTTTTCAAGCACTAAAATTTCATCTCAAACACGAGACCGAGGGAAAATCGTCATAACTTTTGTTTCAGGCATCGAATTTGAATTCTGTAAAGGTGGTTGAAAGTGCATGAACTGTAGTTTCGTGTGTATTTATTTCAGAGCCGAAGGTCGAAACATTAACACGTGGTACACCGTAGAATGTTTCTCTACTAAACCAGTCCATAATTAGGTCATTGTAAGAGATCGGCCATAACTTTATCTTAAAGAATCCAAATTAGGTCTGGTCTATGACATTGGAAATAAGACTAAGAGGGCTACTATAGGGCCGAATTTCAAGTCTTGGGGATCCGAAATCATAGAGATACATCAGGTTCAATATCGATCTCCTCAAAAGAAGGAAAAATGTGCGTAATTTGTTTTTTAAAAATTGCGTAACTTTTGTTTGAAAAATGAGTTCAAAGTGATTTCAAGGGTATATTGAAGCATATATATCGGTATTGGGTTCTAAAATTCCTCCATAAAAGAATTCCACACCCATTAAGCCCTAAAAAATCTCTACTATGACACATGAAGAGGAAGAATTGCATCATGATATCTCAAAATTACAGGACCAAGTGCAACAAATTTCGCTCTAGCATAGAATAACCAAAAATGAACTAGAAGGTGACATGGATTGTTTAAAAGCAGGCATGGAAGCTAAGATGGATAGTTTGAAGGATGTCATGAATGGGTTGAATAATGCCATGCAAGCTAATATTGATGGTACAAAAATAAAATTGAAAGGAAACATGAAATATTTAAAGAAAGACATGGAAGGTTTGAAGGAAAGTTTGACAAAGTTGCTACAAGAAAAGATTCCTAATGGCGAAAAGGTATTAGAGTAAACTCATGATGAGAACAAAATAAATGTTAATCATCATTTCATAGACTCTAAATTTTTATTGAAGAGCCACTATATTCCAAATATCGATATGAGGAAGTTTGATGACAAGGATCCCATAACTTGGATACTACAGATGGAGCAATATTTTGATCTCCGTAATGTGGAAAACACACAAAAGGTACACATTACAATTTAATATTTAGAACCCAATGAATTTGAATGGTATCGATGGATTTTCGCTCGTAAAAAAATTGTCACTTGGGTCCATTTTTATGGAGGAAATGATCGCAGGTTATGAGGATACAAAAAGAAACACCTTCTTTAGCCAATTGATAAATATCAAACAAAAGGGTTCAATGGCGAAGCACATTAAAGACATCCAAAAATTGAATATAAGGGTAAATGATATTCCAAAGGAGCATACTATTGTTGTCTTCATAGGTACTTGAAAGGATAACATCCAACATGAGGTTTTCCTTTGAGAACCTCATTCATTGGAGAAGGCATTCAAGTTGGCAATAAAAATTGAAAGCAAAATTATGGATATAAGGTAGCCTACCACTCACAACTATAAAGATGGAAGTGTTGCTACTCCTAGCCTTCCACAACCCACAAGGTTGACACCACAACAATTGGAAGGAAAAAGAGAAAAAGTGCTTTGCTACAATTGTGGTAGAAAATAATTGTAAGTGTGCCGAGAAGAAATTATTTTACATAGATTGTGAAGAGAAGGATGAAAAAGAGAAAGAAACTTCAAAATAAGAGGATATACACCAGGAACCAACCCTAGAGAAAGAAGAAATGAACCCAACCATATATTGTAATGCATTAGCAAGAATTAATACTCCTCAAACTCTCAAGATAGAAGGACATATTAAGAAGAAAAAGGTAATAGTGCTAATTGATTTGGGTATTACCCATAATTTTAGTCATTGTAAGGTAACCAAGGAAATGAATTGCTTCATATACCCAACACCATAGTGTCAAGTGATGGTTTCAAATGGAGGAACTATAAATTTCTCTGGAAAATGCCATAATATCAAGCTAACCATGGGGAAATATGAATTGAATAGTCTAATGCTCTCCATTCCAATGGGTGGTGCTGATGTTGTACTAGGAGTCCAATGGTCACAATATTTGAGGACAAGAGTTTTTAATTTTCATGAACTTTTCCTGAATTTTTTTTGCGAAGGAAAGGAAGTTGAATTATGAGGTATTGCAGGGAAGCCAAGAAAGATAATCAACTCTAATGTCATGGAAAATATTTTAAAGAAAGAAAAACAAGGTGTAATTGCACAATTATGCTCACTAGAGGTTCATACATCAAAATCATATATTTCTCGAGATCTCCAAAAAGTATTGGACAATCATTCCAAGGTGTTTGAGACTCCCAAATGACTCCCACCTATTCGTGATCATTTTTAGTGTCAGTCTAGTCATATTGCCATCAGTGATCAAAATTTCTCTTTTGCATTTGCATATTAGGAGTCCCATACCAATAAATTTCACCATTCCGCTAGGTCATGGATTCATTGATGGTAGTGATTTTTCATCATTTTTCCCTCATGTGAAACTTGCTGATTCTCCTCTCTATGGTCTTTATTCATGAGTCACTTTCACTCTCAAAATCATGTCAGTAGGTCATAGGATGGGTCTCATTAGGTTCTAGGATCTCATCATGGTCAAATTAATGAGTCAAGTGTCAATAAATATCAGCAAGGTCATGAGGAAGTCAATAAACTCAAAGTCACAGTACCTGGAAGATCAAAGAAATATTTTATTCAGTTTGATGTAATTTTCACCTCAAAACCATGTTTTGATGTGAAAACATGATACTTTTCTTTTATTATCATTTATTATGTAATTTTATGCCAGCATATGTAATAAGTCAAAATTCAGAAGCTGCTATCTCCACAAAGTCATCACCCTGCCTTCAGAGAAGTTTTCTGCAGAATTTTTATTTCAGAACCATGTTCTAAGTATGTTCAACGGAAAGAGCCTAGAAAGAGCTTTCCAACAGTATACTACACTCTCAAAACTGACTTCTGGATTGAAATTTATGCCTAAGTGAATAAAGTCCCCTATACCCTAACCCTTCCCCTTTTTCCCACCTTTCCCTTAAGCTTTATGTTATTAAAGTTTAATATTTTCTTTTATAAATCCATTTTCCCCCCCTCCGATTACATAATCGCATTGCAAAAAGTCTCATATAAATCTGATGTGATTTAAACAAACCACTTCCCCTCATGCCCCTTTAAAACCTTATAATAACGTTATAAAGTTTGTTATTATAAAATCCCGATTTAAACATAACCACTTCCCCTCATGCCCTTGAAACTTTATTATAAAGTTAAAGTTTCATATAATAAATCCCCTTCCGCTGCAATTGAAATACATAAAACACTTCCCCTCCATACTTTGAAACTTTATAATAAAAAGTTTTAATCTCCGTTCCAAAACCTTCCCTTTCCCATTGCATCGCAACATTTTATATGTGCGCTCCGATTGGCCCTCGCTTTCACAAAAACTCTGATGCGATTGAGAATTTATGATTGTATATCTCCGATGGCAAACCTCTGATTGACTTCGCCCGATGTTGTAATGGCCGTTGATCTTCCCATCCGATCGGACGACCCATACTTGATCGACGCGTTCAAAGAGTCCCTCCCGATTTGCCTCCGCCCGATTATTCCTGAGCCATCAATCGCCCCATCCAAATAAGATGGCTCATACTCTGTCTCGCCATCGCAATCGGTGCAATCACAAAACCTTTCCTCCGCCCTCCTCCGATCGCCCGATCCTGATTGACCCTGGGTCCCGCCATGTAGTCTTCCACCCATTTATAATACCAAAGGCCTTCTCCCTTTGTAAGTTCCAAATCACATTTTATTACGTTTTATAAAGGATTTTCCATGGTTTAATCCCATCGCATTGGAGGAATTTCATTATGCAATATGCCCGCCTCGATCTCCCGATTCCGATTGTGATTCATGCCCCGGTACCACCTTAAAAGCCCTCCGCCCTTTCAAATAAAAAATCATTCCTCCCTTTGTAAAAAGTGAAAAACTGTTTTCATTTTTTTTAAAAGGGGATTTCTCCGCTTTGAATTTTCCAATCGCACCGGAGCTTTTGTGGCTTGTTTCACATATATCCAACTCCCTGATCCCCGATTGCGATTGCTCCATCGCAACGCATATTTTAAATACTCGACTGTATATTGTATTCACTTTGCCTATTGGTTTCGATTGCGATTGTGACCCGACCCCACCTCCTCTCCCTTTGATCCTTCCATTGGTTTCTCCCTTCACTAAAGGCATCATTTCATTTTATTTTATTTTCAAAAGCATTCTATTAAAGTCAGTTTTCTTCAACGAAATAATGGAAATAGTGAGAGACAGTCAAAGGGTCGAGAGCTACACTTTCTACAACAGTAGAAAAAATAGGATCAACTCTTCAAATTGCCTATGGTTATTCAACAACGTAACAGTGAATCTGCCAAAGTGGTCAAAACATATTGTTGTTCCTTAGTTTCAGAGGCAGATCGTTGGTTCTATTTTCTATCTTCAGATTTTAGTTATGAGTTGTTAAAACAACTCCATTTTTCTGTGGATCTATGTTCCCACATTTCAGTCTATTTAATGTAATTGTAGATCATTTGTAAAGCACTTTGTAAATTAGTAAGTAGGGGAATAATGTGGAAATCAAGAAAAATGCTCTATGCTCCATTGTAACAGTTTTCGACAGAGAATTAATAAGAGACACAACTCTGATTTGTGGGATCCATGTGGTATGAGTTTTATCATTTGTTCTCTCCTTAGTGTTCATATGTAAATTGCTATGTTTCATCATTCATTCATAAACATTTCTAGTTGAATGATTTCAAGATAGAAAGGTAGAATCCATTTTTTATGCTCTGCCTTGGAAATCATTCAATATTCTGTGTTTTTCTTCTGTTTAAAAAGGATCCATTCTTATGCCCTTTTCAGCTCCTCACTAGTCTGTCCATTCCATCCTTATTAAATTTAATTTGTAAAATTTCTTGCCTACCTTGCCCCATGAAATACCCTGTATCCTGATTTAATTTCCCAGTTTCAAATTGTCCCATTTTGTCCCACACATCCCTAAAAAATTCATTCATTTCATTAAAAATTTTCCCATTATTATACCTAGCCTAATATCAGATCATTATTTTACTTTGTTGAATATATTTCACGGAGAGAGCCTTCTCCTGTCCTTGTAGGGCTAGCTACAAGGCTGAGTGTGGTTTAGATGTTACCCTGTTTTACCATTTTTTAGCCTGGGGTCCAGATTAGGAGGTAACATTTCTGGCGACCATACTGGGGAACATATGATCTAACTGTATTCTAGCTTATATTCTCGGCACTTTGGATGTGTTTATTCTGTTTTGAAGAAATATCAAAACAGAGGCTCTGTAGAGGAGCGAGTCATACTTAGGCCCTGTGCAAAATAAAGAGTATTCAAACCTCTGTCTAAGTTTAAACCTTGGTTACATTGAACGCGACACTTTTAAAGAAATCTCTATTGTCGAAAGTAAAAAGCTTGGTTCTGTTGATCAGCGGAGTAAATATCAGTGGGACTCAGCTGTTGAATTAATGCCAGTAGTTAAAGTGTTGAACCTGAGTTAAAGTGCAGTTCATTTACCACCGGCGGGTTTTGGAAACCAAAACCACCTTTGTCGCGTTGATTTTGGCCCGGAGCAAAACCACTTCAAAAAAACGTGATCCAGTAATATAAGGGCACGTCATCTCCCCAATACTGCCCATATCGTGCAAATTTCATGCGTTAACCCTCTGCCTTTGAAAAAACACGATATTCACAAGGATCGTTCGATCTGGAGGATGTCAGATTTTATGGTAATCACGCGGTGAAGAGCACGAGCGATAAATCAAGGTATGATTTGACGGTTTTACATTATTTAATTTTTATTTGATTTATAAAAAGGTGAAATATGGATGTGTGGGGCCCCTGCTGAATGAAATATATGTCGTGCTGGTAGCATAAATGGGTTTTATGGTATAAAGTTCGAAGGTTGGTGTTTTTTAAAGAATCGAGCCACTGTTATGACATTTTGACATTACGACCAGAGTGATAAGGTCGCTTAAGTATTTTAAAGCGTATTCCCCTATATAATATGAAATATTTGCTTAAGAAGTTTGAAATATTATTACAAAGCGAATATTGTTGCGGTGCTTTGGGAAGGGAATACAATTACAAGCATTTATTCTAGACGTTCCACAGTCATAATATTTTTCTGGTATCAAAGCATAAAGTCAGATCACCCCAGTAAATATTCTTCTTGTAAATTCCTGGATTCTGGAAAATGATGTTCAAAGTCTGTTAGGTTGAAATAAATATTGTACAATAGAAATTTCCACCACATTGGCTTCAAGAAGATATATAAGGGCTAATCCAGATCCAAATCCTCCCCCTGTGTTTGAGAATCCTAATATTATCCGAAGAATAGTCAGAAGACAAGAGGGATCACTAAGTCCCAGACCTATCTTTAGATCCCATACTTGGCCTAGTGAGTGGTTCTTTGTAGAATATTTTTCTTTTGATGAGAGTTTTAAGCTTTCTTTGTTTATAAATAAGTATGAAACTGTACTTGATGACACAGTTTCAGATCCAGAATTCCTTGTATATATTGAAGTTCAAATAGAAAATTCCTCAATTGTTGATTATATTCTGAATTCTCCTCAGTCATCTATCACTATGACTAATATCCCTGAGCCTTCAGAGTCATCAGGAATAACATTCCCTCCTCTTGATTCATCAGCATTCCCATCAGTCAATTCTCAGTTATTATCTCCTCCATCAACACCTCCCTTAAATCCTAGTAACACAAACACTGTTGTAAATCCACCTAGAGTCATGGCTGCCCGGTATGCACCCCTTGTTTTACCTTAGGTCCTGAATGATATGCTTGCTGTATGTCAAAGTAAAATTCCTATCTTTGATGCCACTCAAAGCATCACAGCCCAACAACATGTTGATAAGATCAATGATTTTTTTGATCTTCATGAGGTAGAGGCAGAGAATTTAACTACAAGGTTGTTTGTCCAAAGCTTTGGAGGTGAAGTTAGAAAGTGGTTTAGAGCCTTACCAGCAGGCTCTATCCACACTTTATAGGAGTTACACACATAGTTTTTAGACCGGTGGGAGGTAAAGAAAAACCCACTCCAAATTTTGTTTGCGTATGAGAATATTAAAAGAAATGTGGGTGAAATGGTATAGGATTATTTTTTAAGATTCAATGCTATATACAATGCTATTCCAGCTAACCTAAAACCTCATGTAGGATTAGCCTTGCTCAAGTTTCCAGATGGTTTCGATGCCGACATGACATATTAACTGCGAGAGAGAGATCCCACTACTCTTGCAGACATGCAGAAGATAGCAGTAAGTGTAGAAGCAAATTTACTAGCTAAAAGAGCACGAACCAAAGCTGAAAAGAGAGTCATGGTGAAAGAAGAAGCGTCCCCTTCAGAAAGTAAGATGGAAAATTTTATTCGGACAGTGGAAAATATGGTTGATCGATTGACCATTTCAGATAGACCTGAACCTCAAATAAGGAATCCGAATTCCAGAGGGCAGTAGCCACAATTCAGAATTAAGCAGAGAGAACAGAGAGCGCAGGACCAAGTGCCACCACAACAACAAATCAAAACTCCATTGCAGAAAAATTATGTTCAAGGAACAGACACAGATGATGATGGTCCTCTGATTGAAGCCAATCATTTCTTCACTGCAGATGGCTTGCCAATTTTTCTCACCTAAGATGAAGAATACACAGTGGCTGCAGAAATTCAAAAGGATGAGAATTTCATTTTGGCCAAAGATGCAGTATTAGAATAAGAATCCGATGATTACCAGAGAGGGTACATGAACGCTTTATCAGCCCAAAAAAAGTAGTACTCTTTGAGGAATAGAGATGTTCTGATTAGTCCCATTCAGAAGAGAAAAGAGCTCCAAATGAAGAACGATGCTTAGAAGAAAGGGAAAGAGTTGGCCGACCCTTCCTCCAGCAAAACACATTCAGCGATTAACAACCCAAATGAGAAGAACTAGTAGAGCAAAACAAAGGAGAAAATAGAGAAGAAAGACCCTCCCATCCAAGAGGTAGAAAAAGCTCCTTTTAATTTAGAAAATAAAATTTCTATGCTGAAAGTGTCTATGCCCTTGACTGAGTTGGTGAAAAATAACACTTATAAAAGTCAGGTGTCTAGAATTTTGCAAATAGACTCTGTTTCTGATATGGTTAATGTTGAGGATGACTATTTGGAACTCATCTTTGGTCCAGCTACTAAAGATCAATAAGAAGAAAGTGAAGTCCCTCCCTTTTACCCGAGTCTTAGATTACATGAGTTGATCTTGCATAATGCTATGTTGGACTCCGGAGCTCACATAATTTAATGCCCAAGGTCATCATGGAGAAGTTAGGACTTGATATTACCCGTAAATATCATGATTTGTATTCTTTTGACTCAGGTAGGGTCCATTGTATTGGTCTTATCAAAGAATTGGTAGTGTCTTTAGATCAAATCCCAGCCAAGAATGTTTTGATGGATGTAGTTGTTGCCGATGTCCCACCACAGTTTGGAATGCTTCTATCTAGGTCTCGAGGTGCAAAACTTAAAGGAACCATGTAGCTTGATTTCTCTTATGCCACCATTCCCATGTTTGGCCAGCTTAGAAAGCTATATAGGGAGAAGAAAATGAAATATATGATTACTAGAAAAGAGAAGCCAGTAAATCATCCCATTAATGCAGTCCACACAGATTTAGAGTCCTTTGTCTTATATTCAGATGGTGGTTTGAATGATGAAAATGTTCAGTTGGTACAAGTAGATGACATGCCCGAAATCTTAGAGAATTTTAGGGAAGTCCTCAAATGGGAAAAAGATAAAGCAGAAAGCACTTCTGAGCCTCCTGCCTACTAGCAGCAAAAGGACAGTGAACAACCAGAAATCAGCCAAGGTATAGAAGAGAAAGAAACAAAATTTCAGCATCTACAAGAAGAAGAAGAAGGCCTTTGGAGCATGGATTTTGATGGAGCTGTTGGTAAGGATGGAGATGGTATTGGAATATGGATTCGGAGCCCTGTTTTCCAGCCTGAAAAGGTTCCTAGTAATGTTAGAGTATGTGCTTATAAGTTGGCTTTTGACTGCTCTAACAATGAAGCAAAGTATGAAGCTTTGATTGCAGGTCTGAAAATTTTGAAGAAGCTGAATGCAAAGAGGATTTCCTTTTATGGAGATTCGGAGCTGATAATCAAAAAGGTCAAAGGAGAGTACCAAGCAAAGCATCTGAGATTGAGGGCATAAAGAAATGTAGTCCTGGACATCTTGAAGACATTTCCTGAGTACACTTTGACAACAATACCCAAGATGCAGAATATTATTGCTGATTCTCTTGCCACTACATCAAGCAATTTGAAGATTCCAATGAACTCCAGCAACAAGTTTGAGATTTATGTCAAACATAGGCCTGCTGTTCTGGACAATTTAAGGTATTGGCAAGTGTTTTGGGATGACAATGAGATCAATTATTTTTTGCAGAGTGATGGAAAATTCAAAGACACTCCAATAGAAGGTGATTGTAAGGTTGATGATCAAGAAATTGAAACAAATCAGATGGACATATTGCAGCTAAAGGATAATGTAATTCCTAGAGGTCTCATACCTTTAGAGGAGATTTTTGATCAAGATGATGTTGCAAAGAAGCCAAGATTGGTGCCTATTGAGAAAGGAGTCGAAGATGTGAATCTTGGAACACCTGACAAGCCCAAGTTTGTGAAGTTGTCAAAGGTATTGTCCCCTGAGGTAAAGGAAAAGTATGTTAAATTTCTTTCTGAATTTTCTGATGTGTTTGCATGGGATTATTCGGATTTGAAGGTGTATGACAAGAACATAATCCAGCATACTATTCCCATCAAGCCGGATCAGAAGCCATTTAGACAGAAGCTGAGAAGAATTAATCCGAAGCTGCTACCATCCATTGAAAAAGAGGTAAACAGATTGTACAAAGTTGGTATCATATTCTCAATTAGATTTTCTGACTGGATTTCAAATTTGGTTCTAGTACATAAGAAGACAAGAGAGATAAGATTGTGCATAGATTTTCGGAATTTGAATAAAGCATCCTTAAAGGATAATTATCCACTTCCGAAGATGGACCATATTCTGCAGAGAGTAGTTGGAGCATCTAGGATGTCACTTCTTGATGGCTACTCAGGCTACAACCAGATCTTGGTGCATGAGAAAGACCAAGACAAAACTGCCTTCATAACACCCTAGGGAACCTTCCAGTATGCCAAAATTTCATTTGGACTGAAGAATGCTGGAGCCACTTTCCAGCGAGCAATGGACATTGATTTTGCCAATGAAAAAAATGTTTTTCTTGTTGTTTATTTGGATGATATGACAGTGTTTTCTGGTTCTGATGATGAGAATTTGCACCATTTGAGGGTTGTGTTTCAACGATGTAGAAAGTTTGGGATTTCACTCAATCCCAAGAAGAGCCTCTTTTCCATGGATGAAGGAAAGTTGCTGGGGCATATCATCTCTAAAGATGGTATCCGCATCGATCCATATAGAGTGGAGGCAATTCAGCACATAGAACTTCCACGAAACAAAAAGGAGATTCAGGCATTTAATGGTAAGATGAACTTCTTGCGTAGATTTATACCCAATTTGGCTAAACATCTAAGAGAAATGACTAACATGTTGAAGAAGGATAGCACTGTCAAATGGAGTGAGGAGGCTATCAAGTCATTTAATCTGGAAAAGTTTGATTTTTCCAATGCCCCAGTCTTGATTAGTTCCGACTATACTCAAGATTTTATTATTTTTTCATTTGCGTCGGAGCATACTATGGCTACTATTTTGATGCAAAAGAGAGATCAGGTTGAAAAGCCAATTTTCTTTTTCAGTAGGACTATTATAGATGCTGCCTTGAGGTAAATATTATTGAGAAACAAGCATTGGCTCTTATAAAGGCATTGAAGGATTTTAGGGTCTATATTCTGCATTCACATACTATAGCATATGTTCCTAATGCAGCAGTAAAGGATGTATTGATGCAAACTGATCTAGAAGGTCGAAGAGCTAAGTGGATAGCAGCTATGTTGGAGTATGATTTGGAGATCAAGCCCACAAATTTGATCAAAGGCCAAGGCTTGGCAAAATTGATGGCCCAATCAAATCTGCGTGCCCTGGATATAAACCTCATACCAACAATGGTAGAAAATGAAGATGAAGGATTGCTTGTTCTAATTTCAGATATTTTTCTACAATTCCCATGGTATTCAGATATTTTTTATGTTCTTCAGCATCTTTCACCACCTCCAGGCATGTCTAAAAGCAAAGGTAGATCACTGAAACTTAAGTTTGCTAAATATTGTATTTTAAACAGTGCTCTTTATTGGAAAGATCCTGGAGGCATTATGCTCAATTGTTTGGTTGAAGAATAAGCTCAGAAGGTAATGCATGATTTTCATGAAGCTGATTGTGGCGGTCATTTGTTTTGGAAGACTACAACTAACAAAGTGTTAAGAGCAGGATATTATTGGCCCACGTTATTTTCAGATTTGTATAAAATGGTGATGAGTTTTCATGAATGTCAAATTTTCCAAGGGAAGAAAAAATTGCTTCCTCTTCCTTTGAAACCAGTTGCAGTGAACGCTCCCTTTCAGCAGTGGGGACTCGATTTCATAGGAGAAATCCATCCTTCTTCATCAGCGCAACATCGATGGATCTTGAAAGGTAAAGATTACTTCACTAAATGGATCAAGGCCGTTCCAGCAAGGAAAGCTACAGATACATTAATTATTCAATTCCTGGAATCAAATATTTTATCTCATTTTGGTTTCCCCCACAAAATTATAACAGACAACGCAACAACGTTCAAGTCTAAGAAGATGGTGGAGTTCTGTGACAAATATAATATCGTGTTGGGCTATTCAATAGCATACTATCCACAAGGCAACGGCCTGGCAGAATCATCGAACAAATCTCTGATAAATATAATCAAGAAATTTTTGGAGGCAAACAAAAGAAACTGGCATCGAAAGGTCATTAATGCATTGTGGGCAGACAGAGTTAGCAGCAAGAAATCCATAGGTATGTCACCTTTTCAATTGGTTTATGGTACTGATGATGTTTTTCCTACATCTCTTATAGTTCCAGTTATGAGATTATTACAAGAAGTTGGTAATGAAGACGATGACAATCAGCAAAGGATCAATCAGATGATCCACCTTCAACAAACAAGAGAGGAAGTGTCACAGAACAATATTCAGTTGTAGGAGAAGATAAAGAAGATCTATGACCGAAAGACCAAAACAAAAAAGTTTCATTTAGATGATGTAGTGTTGAGGTGGGATGCAAGAAATGAGGACAAAGGGAAGCATGGTAAGTTTGACAACCTGTGGAAAGGACCATACAGGATTTCAGCATACAGGGGACAGAATGCTTTCTTGCTTTCAGAAATTGATGGCCAAGATTTCTCTGGAGGAGCAGTGAATGGTAGGCTTTTGAAGCACTACCATTGTTGAAGATAATGGATCAGAAACTATGTCACCATCATTGTATATACCATGTTATTTTTGGTTAGAATTCAAGTACACAGTCATCGAAGTTTGGGGCCCGAGGTGAAGGCTATAAAACTTAAAATGATATGTGTATGGTTTGGCTTAATTTCAATTTTCAGTCTTAGTCTTGAGTTAGAGTCAATTTGCATTGTGTCAGTTTTCAACATTTTTTGACTCCATGCCCAATGGATAAGGCTAATTGGTCTATGGTGTTCTTGGCACCTCCAAGGAGCTACCATCCCCATTGGAGCCAATGTTAGTGTCAATCTAGTCATACTGCCATCAGTGATCAAAATTGCTCTTTTTCATTTTCATATTAGGAGTCCCATACCAATAAATTTCCCCATTCTGCTAGGTCATGGATTCATTGATGGTAATGATTTTTCATCAGTTTCCCCTCATGTGAAACTTGCTGATTCTCCTCTCTATGGTCTTTAGTCATGAGTCAATTTCACTCTCAAAATCATGTCAGTAGGTCATAATATGGGTCTCATTAAGTTGTAGGATCTCATCATGGTTAAATTAATGAGTCAAGTGTCAATAAATATCAGTAAGGTCATGAGGAAGTCAATAAACTCAAAGTCACAGTACCTGGAAGATCAAAGAAATATTTTATTCAATTTGATGTAATTTTCACCTCAAAACCATTTTTTGAGGTGAAAACGTGATAATTTTCCTTTATTATCATTTATTATGTAATTTTATGTCAGCATATGTAATAAGTCACAATTCAGAAGCTGCTATCTCCAAAATGTCATCACCATGCCTTCAGAGAAGTTTTCCATAGAATTTTCAGTTCAAAATCATGTTCTAAGTATGTTCAGCGGAAAGAGCCCGGAAAGAGATTTCCAACGGTATACTACACTCTCAAAACTGACTTCTGGATTGAAATTTATGCCTAAGTGAATAAAGTCCCCTATACCCTAACCCTTCCCCTTTTTCCCACCTTTCCCTTAAACTTTATGTTATTAAAGTTTAATATTTTCTTTTATAAATCCCTTTCCCCCCCCTCCGATTACATAATCGCATTGCAAAAAGTCTCATATAAATCCAATGCGATTTAAACAAACCACTTCCCCTCATGCCCCTTTAAACCTTATAATAATGTTATAAAGTTTGTTATTATAAAATCCCAATTTAAACATAACCACTTCCCCTCATGCCCTTGAAAATTTATTATAAAGTTAAAGTTTCATATAATAAATCCCCTCCCGTTGCAATTGAAATACATAAACCACTTCCCCTCCATACTTTGAAACTTTATAATAAAAAGTTTTAATCCGAGTTCCAAAACCTTCCCTTTCCCATCGCATCGCAACATTTTATATGTGCGCTCCGATTGGCCCTCGCATTCACAAAAAATCTGATGCGATTGAGAATTTGCAATTGTATATCTTCAATGGCAAACCCCCGATTGACTCCACCCGATGTTATAATGGCCGTCGATCTGCCCATCTGATCGGACGGCCCATACTTGATCGGCGCGTTCAAAGAGTCCCTCCCGATTTGCCTCCGCCTAATTATTCTTGAGCCGTCGATCGCCCCATCCAAATAGGATGGCTCATACACTGTCCCGCCATCGCAATCGGCGCAATCACAAAAAATTTCCTCCGCCCTCCTCCGATCACTCGATCCCGATTGACCCTGGGTCCCGCCATGTAGTCTTCCGCCCATTTATAATACCAAAGGCCTTTTCCCTTTGTAAGTTCCAAATCACATTTTATTTTGTTTTATAAAGGATTTTCCATGGTTTAATCCCATTGCATCAGAGGAATTTCATTATGAAATATGCCTGCCCCGATCTCCCGATTCTGATTGCGATTCATGCCCCAGTCCCACCTTAAAAGCCCTTTGCCCTTTCAAATAAAAAATCATTCCTCCCTTTGTAAAAAGTGAAAAACTGTTTTCATTTGTTTTAAAAGGGGATTTCTCCGCTTTGGTTTTTCCAATCGCATTGGAGCTTTTGTGGCTTGTTTCACATATATCCAACCCCCCTAATCCCCGATTGCAATTGCTCCATCACAACGCATATTTTAAACACTCCACTGTATATTGTATTCCCTTTGCCTATTGGTTCCGATTGCGATTGTGACCCGGCCCCACCTCCTCTCCCTTTGATCCTTCCATTGGTTTCTCCCTTCACTAAAGGCATCATTTCATTTTATTTTATTTTCAAAAGAATTTTATTAAAGTCAGTTTTCTTCAACGAAATAATGGAAATAGTGAGAGACAGTCAAGGGGCCGAGAGCTACAATTTCTACAACAGCAGAAAAAATAGGATCAACTCTTCAAATTGCCTATGGTTATTCAACAACGTAACAGTGAATCTTCCAAAGTGGTCAAAATGTATTGTTGTTCCTTATTTTCAGAGGCAGATCATTGGTTCTCTTTTCTATCTTTAGATTTCAGTTCTAAGTTGTTAAAACAAATCCCTTTTTTTTTGGATCTATGTTCTCACATTTCAGTCTATTTAATGTAATTGTAAATCATTTGTAAAGAAGTCTGTAAATCAGTAAGTAGGGGAATAGTGTGGAAATCAAGCAGAACACTCTGTGCTCCATTGTAATAGTTTTGGATAAGGAATTAATAAGAGATGCAACTATGATTTGTGGGATCCATGTGGTATGAGTTTTAGCATTTGTTCTCTCCTTAGTGTTCATATGTAAATTTTTATGTTTCATCATTCATTCATAAACATTTCTAGTTGAATGCTTTCAAGATAGAAAGATAGAATCCATTTTTTATGCTCTGCCTTGGGAAATCATTCAATATTTTGTGTTTTTCTTATGTTTGAAAAGGATCCATTCTTATGCCCTTTTTAGCTCCTCACCAGTCTTTCCATTCCATCCTTATTAAATTTAATTGCTAAAATTTCCTGCCTACCTTGCCCCATGAAATACCCTGTATCCTGATTTAATTTCCCAGTTTCAAACTGTCCCATTTTGTCCCACACATCCCTGAAAAATTCATTCATTTCATTAAAAATTTTCCCATCATTATACGTAGCCTAATATCAGATCATTATTGTACTTTGTTGAATATCTCTCACGGAGAGAGCTCTCTCCTGTCCTTGTAGGGCTAGCTACAAGGCTGAGCGTGGTTTAGATGTTACCCTGTTTTGCCCTTTTTCAGCCTGGGGTCCAGATCAGGAGCTAACGATCATGATCATGCTATTTATTTGATTCTAGTAAGTATTCCTCTAAACTTCAGGCCTTACAAATGTCCTTTTTCCAAAAAGAATGAGATTGAGCGTATGGTTGCAGAAATGCTAGAGGCTGGTATAATTCAACCTATTCAAAGTTCTTTCTCTGCTCAAGTAGCATTAGTGCACAATGTTAGTGTCTAAATGTTCAGTTCAATCAAATATTCTCTTTCAAGTTTACTTAGTAGTGGTCCTAGGTCAAAATTTTATGTTTTCAAACCAATTCTCAAATAAAATTTTGTTCACTAAATGTTTTCTAGGTTTGAAATTATACTCCCTTCACTCCATTCATGGTCATCATCATTTCAAAGGTCATGTCATCCATTATCATCTAGGGTCATAGATCAGTCAACATGCATCCATCTAGGTCATGGTCTAAGTTTACTTTGTTTCACCATCATAATGTCCAATCATGTCATGAAAGAAGGCAAACACGATGTCATTTTCACCATACAAATCCTTTACATTGGGAGTTAGAAAAGATAGGAAAATAAGTATAGAAAATTTGTATTTTCTCAAAGAAGTATGCTACATGATCAAATTTTTTTCAAAAAAAGAATTTTTTCAAAAGTGTTTATGATTTCACTAAAGGGAAAAAAGAAAATTTGTGAGTTATAAAAGAAATGGAACTTTGAAATTCATTTCATCATTTTCTTTTCAATATAGCTCTCCTCACATACTCACAACACTCCACAGCCATCAAAGATTGAAGACAACCAACAAAATTGTGCCAAATTGCTCTATGCTACACTTTTGGAAAGTTGCGCTATGCTTCTATCTTGTTGCACTATGCTTCTGGCAAGGATGCTACAATTTTTCTTCCAAGCTTCAAAACAACTATCCAAGGGTCAAATAAACTTGTTTCAAGGTTGAGAAAACTCCTAATCAGTAAGTGAATTCTCTTCATACCTCCTTTAAGTCAAATTTTCAGTAGAGGGTGGATTTCCTCTTTCTTCACTACGTTTTTGGTTTCCTCCATGTTTGTGTAGAAATTACACCAATGGATTCAATCCTATCATTCAATGTACTAAAAAGAGATATTGAATCCTTCTACAATATTTGTGGAATATAAATCATGATCGCTCAATGACATGCAAGTAAGAGAAAGAAGTAAATAAATCGCACAACACAAGATATTTCCTGGGGAAAGCAACTTCTCAAAACCCTTCTATATCTATTGTATAATAAGATAGGAAATCATGAAACAATACAATGCCTGTGTGCTCACAAGAACCTCATACACTCTACCAATCGTCTCACACTGATCTAGGAAAAAATGGACAAACACATAGCCAATTTACTGCCCACCTTCAGCTTGCTTTACTCACACAATCCCTAGGAAATTAAATGCCTATTAAATAGGAATTTGTACCTTCCTTGACTGCACAATCCATCATGGGCATCTTGTGGCTTTATAACTGCACCTGGGAATTTCGCTAATAATACAACTGATAGTTACCTTCCCTTTAACCTTTGTCTCAACTGGGTCTTCATCAGATTTTACATGTATGCAACTAATAATAGAAAATCACCAGTTACTTGATAGATCACTACTTGTGAATTAAATCATTTAATTCACTTGACCTCTCACTAGCTCATCACTCAGTTAGAACTCATTAAACTGATTTAAACTCAATTAATTTGAGTTAACTAATTAAACTCACACTACACTAGTGCATTAACTGCAACTGGACCCCCAAAATAATAGAATCACTCTACATGCCTCACCTTTGACCCTCAACTCGAAATTCTTTAGCTAGCTAAGTCTTTCTCACTTATTTAACTAATACAAGTTGTTATGAGATAATATTACAATTTATTTTCTTATTTATTTAAGGGAAAAATAAATTAGACACAATTTTGCTTGTTGATTTTCAACACTCCATCTCAACAAAAAAGGGATTATCAACTATCCTGATCCCGCCTTTGTGGTATTCAAATTTTCTCTTTGAAATCACCTTTGTCAATATATTTGCATCCTGATCCTCCATGACAATGTACTGCAACAACATAATGTGCTTTTGAATACAATCTTTGAGATGGTGGTACCATATGTCAATATGCTTGGACTTGTCATCGAATATCGGATTAACCGAGGGTTTTATGCAACTTTGGTTATCACAATGTATCATCATTTGATCCATCTGATGACCAAACAAACCAACAAGTATCTTCTTCATTTACATGGCCTCGCTTCCAACCTGACTAGCTTCCATGTACTCTGCCTCGGCTGAAATGAGTAAAACCGATCTCTGCTTCCTATTGTACCAAGAAACTGTTGCTGATCTTATGCTGAAGATGTCGCCTGATGTGCTCTTACTATCTCATGGACTTCCTACCCAATCTGCATCGGTGAAGCCCTGAAGCTTCACTCCCTCTGTCCGTTTGTACCATAATCCATACTCTGTAGTGCCCCTGATATATGTCAAAACATGCTTCCATGCCTTCCAAAAGAGTTTGGTAGGCTTAACCATAGCTTGAATAAGCTGGTTAACTACGTAGTATATGTATGGTCATGTGTTCACCAAATACATAATTGAACCCATAAGCTTCCTGTAAACAGTAGTGTCCACTACCTCACCTGGAGTAGCATCCTCCTTCCTCCAGTTTCCTGCAAGAGGAGTCTCCATGGGTTTGCTGCCCTCCATGTGGAAATTACTCATAATCTCCTTGGCATACTGTTAGTATGAATCTTTATTCGAAGTGTACAAAAAAAAACCACTTTAGCTACGCATAACTTATAGCCCTAATAGAAAAAATGACTGCTAATATCTTCAGATATGTGATTAGATGATTAAGACAAATGCTGCAAAAAATCTAGATCTGTGCATTAGAAGACATTAAACAGTAGAAAAATAATATTTACTCCATAGATCCAATAGACAAGACAAGAATATATCCAATGAATAATTTTATTAATGGCGCCTGGGAGGAAAACACAAGAGGGTGTTCCCTGTTCTCCTCAATGGGATGGGTTCTTGTGAGTCCTTAGCACTTCAGATTTAGAACTTCTCTCTCTTGATGGTGTAGAAAACCCAGACAAAAATGGAAAAGTATGGCTATGATTATGGATCAATAGCCAGACAAAGTGTTGAGATCCAGAGTGATCTTTAAGCAACAAAAGGTGACAAATGAATGGGAAAACCCTTCTATTTATAGCAAAATATTGAGTTAGTCTAGATATTGGTGTATAATTAAAATATTATAAACCAAATCAAGATCCAACTTTTATAGAATATTTTATTATATTTGTTGGAGGGAAAAGGAATTTGACTTGAGTCAAATCCGCTTATTTGTAAATAATAAATAAATAAATGATTTATTTATCATTTTAAGGATGTGATTAGGTAATAATAAATAAATAAATGATTTATTTATCATTTTAAGGGTATGGTTAAGTAATAATCAAATAAATAATGGTTTATTTAATTATTTATGGGTGTTTTAGTTATATTTAACAAATAATATTATTTAATAATGTTTAAATAACTAATCTTTAGGAAATAATAAGATAAATAATGATTTATCTAATTAATTTCCTTGTTTTGGGTTAAATATAACCAGGAATATTAATCAAACTACTGTTTAATTAATTATTCCATGAGGAAAAATAAACAAATATGGATTTATTTAATATTTCCTCATGGGGTTTCCTGTTTAAACCATAAACAAATTAATAAGGGTGATTTATTAAGTTATTTTTCATATTGAATGCGATTTTACTTGGGGTGAAATCGGTCTTACTTGATGTACTTGGGTCCATCTAATACCAATGGATTAGATGATCAAAAAATGGTGTAACAGTTGCCCCCCCAACGTGCGAGCGTTAGGAGCTAATCGTTTGACCGAAGTACGTTGTAAGAACTCAATCACTAGACAACAAAGGGGAAGTCAAAGAGAGAGGAGTGTAAGGTAGACCGAAGTGCTGAAAGAACTAGACCAGGAGGCGACTTGCAAGTGTGACAAGTCTATTTGATGAGTAAGTACCTGCTATAGGCAGCAGGGGAGGCATACCTATGCCTGCCGAGGCAATAGTACAAACAATGAGACCACCAAAAAACCACAGGACAGTATAATATAGAATATGCTAGCATAAACATGAGCCAGAGAAATAACATGATAATGTATCCCACATACATATTGTGCCTGGGATAACAACCAGGACTTGTACAATAATATTTGAGTACATGAGATATAAATGCAACCAAGGTACACACCCCTCTAGACCCTCTAGACCTATCTTCTAGAATGAATGAGCTGATGTCGACAGAAGAAGGCCTGCCATAGGTGAGGCAATAAGTGATCCTCAACTAAGGCACGAGAGAAAATAGTAGAGTGATTGACAGACTGACACCAATGATGATGATGAAATGGTGTGGGGGGGGGGTGGGGGGGAACTGAGTAGTGAATGGATGAGTTCCCTTGTTAGAGCATAAATGGAATGGATGACCTGGCAACAACTGACACAATATCATGAGGGATAGGGGACAATGGGACTGAAGGCCATGAAGTGCGACACAAGAGAGGGACCAAGCGATAAAGAATGGAGGACTATGGCGGGGTGTGAATGGACTTGGGATAGACTCCATGAAAGCAATGATGACTCAAATCAGATGCTCTAAACAAGGGTTACTCGATGGTGCTGCCACACAGGAAAAGGGGCCAATGGGGACCAAAAAAGCATGAGTACAAGATGGTAACTCATGACAAAAGTCAACACGAGCGTGGACAAGTATGGAGGCAACATGGTGCCCCCGATACGAGTGTTGCAAGTGAATAAATTTGATTTTGAGGAGGGGGGTGGAGTGATGTTTCTTGGCCAATATGTGTCTTGGTGAAGTATCAAATTAATAAAAACTAACAGATACCATTTTGAGGGCTTGGTGAGATCTTTCCAATGGTATAGACTCTTCGTCAAAATGAGCTGCGGTTTGGCCGTAGCAGGCGAAAGAAAAATCAGGGTCTTTCTTTTAATAAGGTATTTTCCTTTCGAATTCACTCATTTGCAGGTGTAGTTGTGGTGAATGCAGTGAGGAGAGGAGGACTTAAATCTTGTGGTGATCTTAGCAGACAAACCGACCATTGGAATTTGAGATCTATCAGCTATAGGTAAGATGCCTAATCCTACTCTTTCACTTCATTGGGTTGAAATTTCAGTTTAGGTACCCAGAGCTCATGAAAAAGTTGGGTCACACTTTTTGAGGTCTGTTCTGCATCCTGGGTAGCAAGTACTGGGCAGAAAACTGTGACCTGTCTAGGAAATGATCCAGAAAGCGCGACCTGTCAGAGAAAAGGTGTTTTAGTGCCGTTTTTGGCTAAGATACAAGATTTTTTATTGATTGAGGGGAATATATGACCCCAGGCATGTTGTGGACATGCCAAAATGTATTTAGAAAAAGTGGATTCTAAACACATTTTGATGATGTTGTGTGCCATTTTTTTTCATTATGGGTATGCAATTTTGAGAAAGGGAATAGATGATTACCGATCTCTTTTGGTATTGCATGTATGAATCAAATGGAATTTAAGGTTTCTGGGTTGGCATACATGGTGTTATTATCCCAAAGAGAGGATTTTGGGATAATGAACTGATGTTCTCCCAAAATACCCATAGTTTGGACAACCACAATGTCTATGAGACTAGGTTGCTGATGTAATATGAAGGAATGATGAGGGGTATCGTTCCGAGAGTGCTCTGAAGTGATATGGGACTCTAGAGGTTCTTCAACATGTGGAAGAATAATGGGACTAGAGTTGACATGACTAGAGTCACTAGGAGAGTGGTGGAGAACTGCTTCTCCTGGGCTCGCCAATATGTGTGCCCCCCTTACCCAAACATTGGGTGTCAATGTAATGGCCACAAGGTGCATGTGATTCGAATGCATGAATTCGATGTAAGGGGGAATAGATAAAGTCAGGAGTGGTGGCTACTTCCATGATGTCATCATTGTAATAGAAGATGGGGTGACTGATGGAAGAGATACCACCTAACATGGCGAAGTGACCTTACTCCTCCTCATGAGAGGAGAGGTTTGCATGCGCATCGTGACTAGGGGTGACAGAGGAGGAAGTAGACAAAGGATCTTCCGATGTTGAGACTAGGGACGGTGCCGAGGGGAGGTCAGGCAAAACATCAGGGGACGTTTCATTGGGGACTTCCGACCAAGGACCCGTGATCTCGACATCATAAGGGGGAATGCGAATGGGGGCATATGTGTCTTCTGGTATTGCCGAAGCAAGATGCGAGAATAAAGGGGTGGTTGACTCACTACGCTTAGCCTCAAATTGGCATAAGGCTTCTAAAGAGGAATGATACTCTTCGAGGTGAGGGAAAAAGTGAGTGTAGTGGCCATGGAAATCACACAAAGCATAGGGGTGATTTGTGCACAATGGTTTGAGTTTCAGGATTGAATCGGGTATAGTGACATATACTTCTAGGATATCAGATTCCGGAAACGTCTCATTGACCATGGACTTGAGGTGAGGAAACTCTGGACAAGTATGGGTGGCATGGCCGACAACATCACACAAGGCACACTGGATGGTATGTTGTGGAGGCTGAGAAGGGGCAGGGTTTGTCGGGGTGGCCTTGTCCTTTGATGCCCTCTTGTGAAATTTTCCCTTCTTACCCGAAGCAATCACAACTGGAGGTGGTTCCTGTTGAGGTGAATGAGGCACTGGTGCAGTAGGAGAAGTCATAAGGACCGGTTGAACCAGGGTAAAAGCAAGATAAGGTTTAGGATGACCAGGTGGGGTGGTGGCTAGAGGATCGAGGTACCAGATGGGAATCCCAAGAGTCAGGTTAGGAAGAGAGAGGGTGGCCATAACATGTACAGTGTACACTCCTAGTGGGGGAGCTAGGAACAATATCTGACCAGAGGGGTAATGACCAGGCGGGACGACTCCAAGATGGTTGAGGCCTAGAGGAACCGTTCTCGGAGGATAAAGGTGTTCATGAGTACCAAATGAAGGTAAAGGGCCAGGAGAAGAAGGTTCAGAAGGCTGATATGAAGACATCATGAAAATCTGGTAATCAGGGGAACCAGATGGAAGAGGTTGAGTGGCCACCTGTCCTTCAGCTGGTTGGGTAGCCACAAATCCCTGCTGAGGGAAAGGATCAGTAAGCACAACCGGTTGAATAGGTGCAGGGATGGGAGGAATAGAAGGAATGGCTTGCTGTCCTCTCAAAGTTCCTTGAGACTCCCATAGCTGTCGCATATGTGGTAGAAGGGGACAATCATGCGTATAATGACCATAAACACCACAACACGAACATGGCTTGTTCATATGAAGAGGCCTATCCTGCTTGGACTGAGTGCCTTGTTGATGGTTTGTAGTGTTAGGAGCATTACCTTAACTAGGTTCATGATTACTAGAGGCAGCTTGATTTTTATTGCCTTTCCTATTCCTTTTTGAGGGAGGAGGATTAATCGTACCCTGTTGTGCGTACACCTGCCCCGGAGGGGGTGGTGGTTGCTATTGCAGGGGTTGAGAAGGAAAGGGAGGAGGAGGTGCTAGTGCTGGAGGAGTTGGAGCACCAGGCTGTGAATACAGATAATAAGGAGGTTGGGTAGTAGTGTGGTAAACAAGAGGTTGGGAAAAAGGAGGAGGCATGCCGTATCTTGGATATGTGCTACCGGGAGGGGGAAAAGTGTCGGAGGTGCTGGCCCCACCCTGAGAGAAACCATAGCCCATGGGAGGTTGAGCATACGTATTAAAGACAGCTCCAATGATACCATCAGCGACGTGAGATGCCCCCGGTGCATTGGCACCACCAGGTCTGGGAAGATCAGGTAGAATGGTATAAACATAACTCGACTGAGCGTAGATCATGTCATACTTTAATGCAATTTGGAGAGTGGCTTCTTTGGTTTGAGGAAATTGTGATGCGACGTATTTCCCGATAGGCAGCAAGAGAGTCCTAAGGAACTAGTCCATGTAGACACGGTCCTCTAAGGGAGGGGCTCGACATAGGCTCCTTCTTCTCCACCATTCCTAAAAATGTTTGGATAGGCGGGTCGCAGATGATTGATAGAAAGAGGTCAAGAGCTCAGTACCAATATCGTAACGTAGGGGAAGCTGGAAATAAGAAAAAAAAGCCCGAGCCAGAGTCACAAAGGTGGTATGAGAGGAAGGGGCCTGATCAACATACCACTTAGAAGCTTCACCTGTAAGCGTTCGGTTGAACAATCGAAGACGAACAGAGTCATCGGTAATGGAATTAGACGAACACCACATGTGGAAATATCAGATATGATTTGAAGGATCTTCCCTAGCAAGACCTTCAAACTTTGGGATGTCTGAAGGGAGATTTTTTGGCATGGTAGGCCAACTAGCGTCATGGTGTATAGGGTCATTTATCAACTGGTCAAAATCGGGGAGGCTGAGGCCTGCCATGAAAGGGAGCAAGGGTGCTGCCGGTGTAGTGTCTATGGCGGTCACACTAGTGGTATTTCCGGTAGGAGGGCCGAGGTTACCACCAGCATTAGGTCTTGCACCAGACATAGTGAAGGTGTCAGGGGGAGAACTGAAGGCGGGACTAGAAGGAGAAACCAAAGGACCAGAAGAAGAGTCGGTGTGCAGAATCGGTAGAGGATTAACTTGAACTCTATGTGGAGGAGTAAGTCTTCCAACCGAAAACTGAGGATGAAGGCCAATAAGTCTCTGGGATGAATGCCTTGGTGGCACAATGGTGATGATATAAACACGACATGAGGGAAAAAGAGACCAACAAGGGAAAGGAGGTGCAGGATCAAGTGATTACAATGTCGAAACAAGGGCAAAGAGGTGCAAGATCAAATTATTTCAATGTTTTAGTGTCTTTGCTTGGCGGTGGTAACCAAGCCCTTTTTCACTTAGGGTGTGTGTGTAAAAGTGTGTAAATTTTAATTTTTAAACCCAAACATTTGTATAGAAAAGAAAAAATGTGCCGTAGAGCTGTAAATAAACCTACAAATGATAGTATATAGGCCTGTAAAATAGAAAATAAATAGCTAAAAATGCAATAATCTAAACCCAAAGAGGTGGGTCTCTCAACAATTAGTCTATAGGTGAGAAAAAAAATAATCTAAACACACTAAGAAAAAGGCTAATAGATCTTGGGTCAAGAGGGACAGAGATCTAAAAGACAAAATTTGCTGGAAAGTGGTGCAGAAAACAACAAAAAATCAGAGGAAATTTGCTGTAAAAAGAGGTGGCGAAAGGCTATCTCTAGGAGGGAAGCGGAGTGCCCCCTAAGGGAAAACCCAAACAAAGCTAAAGGAGGAGATTTGGATGGATACCAAGCTGATCTGAAGATGAGGTATCAGATATGAAAAAATGGCTGAAGACTCTGAAATTTCAGATAACCTGCAACAGCAAACATTCTTCCACAAAAAAGTGGAGGGTACTGAAGCCCTAGGGGGCTAGGTTCCCACTTAGTTGAGTGAAAAAGAAAAAGTACGGGTCCAAAATGGGTGGAGACAGAGGTCAGACAACCCTGAACAGAGGCTCACCAGAACCTAGAAAACTTTCAGAAAAATCCCTGTAGAAAGTCTAGGTCGCAGTTTTTGGCCTGTTTTCAGCAGAGGTCGCACTTTTTGGGCTATAAAGTGTGTCCTGAAGGTCCAGGTCGTAGGTTTTGGGCAGAAAAGTGCGACCTGCACTTCCGACACTTTCAGCGGCAAGTTTCAGAAAAATTTGTCATCTCAGCTGTGGCTGATGTCGTTCACCTGTGCAATAGGTCCGAAAACACGCAGAAGTTAGAATTTTTATTGTTTTAGGGTTTTATGGGTTAAAAAAATCATCAAGAATAAGAAAAACAAGGGGCTGAAGAGAAATTATAGGGTTTGAAGCAGCTGGATATGCAAGGATCAGAAAAACAACAGCGGTTGTAATGGTAAACCCATGTGGAGTCGCCAGTTGTTAGTATGAATCTTTATTCGAAGTGTACGAAAAAATACCACTTTAGCTACGCATAACTTATAGCCCTAATAGTAGAAATCACTGCTAATATCTTCAGATCTGCAATTCGATGAACACGACAAATGCTGCAAAAATCTAGATCTGTGCATTAGAAGACATTAAACAGTAGAAAAATAAGATTTACTCCATAGATCCAATAGACAAGACAAGAATATATCCAATGAATAATTTTATTAATGCCACCTGGGAGGAAAACACAAGAGGGTGTTCCTTGTTCTCCTCAATGGGATGGGTTCTTGTGAGTCCTCAACACTTCAGATTTAAAGCTTCTCTCTCTTGATGGTGTAGAAAACCCAGACAAAAATGGAAAAGTATGGCTATGATTATGGATCAATAGCCAGACCAAGTGTTGAGATCCAGAGTGATATTTAGGTAACAAAAGGTGACAAATGAATGGGTAAACCCTTCTATTTATAACAAAATATTGAGTTAGTCTAGATATTGGTGTATAATTAAAATATTATAAACCAAATCAAGATCCAACTTTTATGGAATATTTTATTATATTTATTGGAGGGAAAAGGAATTTGACTTGAGTCAAATCCCCTTATTTGTAAATAATAAATAAATAAATGATTTATTTATCATTTTAAGGATGTGATTAGGTAATAATAAATAAATAAATGATTTATTTATCATTTTAAGGATATGGTTGAGTAATAATCAAATAAATAATGATTTATTTAATTATTTATGGGTGTTTTAGTTATATTTAACAAAGAATATTATTTAATAAGGTTTAAATAACTAATATTTAGGAAATAATAAGATAAATAATGATTTATCTAATTAATTTCCTTGTTTTGGGTTAAATATAATCAGGAATATTAATCAAATTGTTGTTTAATTAATTATTCCATGAGGAAAAATAAACAAATATCGATTTATTTAATATTTCCTCAAGGGGTTTCTTGTTTAGACCATAAACAACTTAATATGGGTGATTTATTAAGTTATTTTTCATAGTGAATGCGATTTTACTTGGGGTAAAATCACTCTTACTTGATGTACTTGGGTCCATCTAATACCAATGGCTTAGATGACCAAAAAATGGTGTAACACATACTTTCCCTGAGATACAAATAGCTCCCCATCTCTTTGCCATATTTCAAAGCCAAGGAAATAGTGCAAGAGCCCCATGTCCTTCATCTCAAACTCTCTTGCAAGATCCTCTTTCCAAGAAGTTATGAACTTCTCATCACCTGTCACTATAAGATCATCAAAATAAAGTACAATAATCAAAAGCTTACCATCAACCACAATAAGATATAGGTTTTCATCTGCTTCACTCTTTGTGAATCCCAAGCCAATGAAATATATGTCGATCCTAGTGTACCAAGCATGAGGTGCTTGCTTCAGCCCATACAGTGCTCTCTTGAGTCTGCACAGATGCGACTTCCTATCAAAGGTCTCAAAACCTTCTGGATGCTCAATGTACACTTCTTCCTCAATAACTCCATTGATAAAGGATGTATTTGCATCCTTATGATGTATCTGCCACCCCATCTGCGTTGAAAGTGCAAGGATGGATCTAATTGATGAGTACCTCACAATCGGTGCAAAATTCTCCTCATATTCAATCCCCTCCACCTATGAGAATCCTTTGGCCACAAATATAGCCTTGTATTTCTCCACACTCCCATCTGCTGCTTGCTTCACCTTGTAGAGCCACCTGGATCCAACCAATGACTTCCCCACTGGTTTTGGGACCACTTCCCATTCACTGTTTCTGATAATGGAGTCACACTCCTCAACCATGGTGTCAACCCATGTTGGCTGATGCACTGTTTCCTCAAAAGAGGATGGTTATGTCACAATACACTCTCTCATAAGAGCCATGTATCTAGTATACCTTTCTAGGGACCTTCTCTACCTACGTTGTGATGTAGGTGCACCTACATTCTCTATCGCATCTAGCATCAATCTATCAACCTCTCTGGTGCACTTCCTACCATTTATGGTGGATGGCTATGCATGAGTGGTTTCTGCCACTCCATGTTGAAAATTCAACAAGAAATGTGTGTCTAATTTAATTTTCCCTTAATTAAATTGGACAATAAATTGTAGTCTTATCTCATAATCACTTGTAATAGTTAACTGAGTGTGATAAACTCAGTTATCTCATGAAATTCGAGTTGAGGGTGGTTGGTGAGGCATGCAAAGTGATCCTATTTTTTTTTTAGTCCAATTTGCAGTTAGTGCATTAGTTTACTGCACGAGAAATCAGTTGACTCAATTAATTGAGTCAAAAACAATTTAAATAGTTGTAACTGATTATTGCACTAGTGAGAGGTGAAGTGAATGAAATTAGATTTAATTCACATGCATCGATATGTCAAGTTACTGATAATTTACTATTGATAGCTACATTCACTTCAGTTCTGATGAAGACCCAATTGAGACAAAAATTAAAGGGATGTTAACTATCAGTTGTATTATTAGAAAACTACTCACATGAAGTAATACACCCATAGGATTTCCCATGAGCATTGCGCAAGAAAGGAAGGTTGAGCAGAGGCTGGAAATTGGCTGTGTTGGTCGATTTTGTCTGGATCAGTATGAGACAGTTAGCAGAGTGCATTAGAATCTTGTGAGAAGAGTGCATTGTGATTGTTTCATGATTCCTTGGTTTAATATACAATATAAGATAGAGGGGTTTTGAGCAGCAAGCTTTCCCCAGGAAAAATATTTGTGTTGTGGATTGATTTTATTCTTTCTTTACTTGGCATGATTGTGCGATCATGTTTATTTTCCACAATTAATTTGTATAAGGATTCAATATCTTGCTTTAGCATATCACATGATTGGATTGAATCCATTGGTATACATATTTTTTGTATAATTTCTACATGGTATCAGAGCACATGAAATCACTATAGTGGAGAAGAAATTGAGTTTGTGCTGAATAACATTCAAATTTGAAAAAATATTCTTTGGTGCAACAGGTGGATCAAGATGGATTCAATGGCTTAAGATTGGAATATGCACTCGAGAGAAGTTCTAATTATATTGCATGGAAATACAAAATGGAGGAAATTCAAGAGGAAAATGGGTTGAAAGAATTCATTGATAATGAAAATCGCATAGTAGCGGATGTCGCTCTTACTGATGCTTGGAAAAAGAAGGTTGCAAAGGAGAGGAGGATATTATTAGAGGGAGTTTGATATCACATTGTCTCAAGTCTCCATGTAAATTCGACTCCATATGCAATGTGGAAGGCTGTGACAGGTCTGTTTCAGAGTAGCAGTGACCACAAAAAATTGGCACTAAAGGACAAGCTCAGGAAAATCAAAATGGAGAAAGGTGACACTATTCCCAAATTTTTGAACAAGTTCATCCAATGTCGATATGAGCTTGGAAGTGTCAAGATTACTGTAAAGGATGACGACTTGGTGAGCCTAGCTCCTCTAGGCCTTCCCAAGAGTTGGAATAGTTATCAGGACTTTGTCATTGGGAGGGAGAAGCTACTAGATTGGGAGCGACCTTGGTCGGATTTGGTACAAGAAAAATTTAGGCGGAATACTAGACATGGATCCTCATCCAAGATAGATGATGAGGAAAATTGTGCCTTGGATGGTAAGGAAAAGAAGGGGAAGGGAAAGAAATCCTACTCCAAATATGAGACTAGCAAAGAAAGAAAGAAGCGTGGCATGTCGATAATGAAATGTTTTCATTGTCACGAGCATGGAAATTATGCCACTAATTGTCCACAGAAGAAGAACAACAACAAGAAGGCTTCAAGATCTGCAGCGGGTGAAGCTTTGGCTTCACAATTTGAGTTGGAATTCTCACTCATCACATGCATGGTGTCTAGTGTGATGGGATCAGTGTGGTACTTGGATGGTGGTGCATATTTCCACATGACAAGAGAAAAATAACTCTTTAGTAGCTTGGAGGAGAAGGATCTTTAGATGCACATAGAGATGGGTAATGATGGGAGGTATAACACTACTAGGATTGGTACAATTACTTTCCAGAGACAGTAAGGTAAACCTTTCATATTAAAATATATCATGCATGTACCAGGCTTGAAAAATGATTTAGTTTCGGTTGCTATGTTGGAGGATAGAGGATATGATGTGGTTTTCAGTGAAGGGAAAGCATTCCTTCGTCACAAAGCCATAGGAAAAGTTAATAAGATTGGGATTCTTGTGAAGAATCTATACAAACTTGATGTATATGATTGTACAACATTGATGGGTAAAGCAAACAAAGTGGTGAGCCGGGATGAGGGTGAGTTATTTCATAGGAGATTGGGCCATCTACACCACGGTGCTTTGAAGGTCATGCAACAAATTTATACGGGGCTTCCAAAGGGTACTCTTGCATAGATAGACAGATGCAAGGGATGTACCACGGGGAAGTATGCAAAGGATAATTTTCACAAGAAGGAGCACCGAGCAACGGAAATCCTTGAGAGAGTTCACTTAGATGTGTGTAGACCATTCTCTACAGCTTCTACAACAAAGCACATGTGTTTGGCCTTGAAATTGTCATTCAATTCCATTACATTTTCACTTATATTTCCATATTATCACCTTCAATCCACCTCCATTTCATTACATTTACCTTACCATTACCACTATTGGGTTACATTATGTTTTTCCAAACTTTATTAATTCCTAGTATTTTTAAGTGAATTTATGGTTAAGAATTAGAAAATAATATGCACATAATTATACCTAACAAGTGGAATGAGTTTGCTGCCATGTGTAGGTAAAAAAGAAGCTTCTAGAAGACCCTTATGTGGCCTCCTAAGGCCAAATTCGAATTTGGATGGAGAATATCATTGGATCATAAGGATATGTGTCTCATTTCCTATTTGTATTGCAACTCTAAGAAGACATGTGCCTTATCACTTCCTATTTATATTGTAACTCTAGAGATATAGGGATAGAATCATGGACTCTCATTAATGAGATAGCTTCTCATCTTTTGTATAAATAGGGAAAGCTTTCTCCTATCAAATCATGTGTAAAATTGGATCTATGCTCAAGCTTTGAATACAGAATTATATTGTGGCACCTTACTCCTGAATGTTCCTTCATTTTGACTTGGTTTTGCGTACATATGGAGCATCTTGATTTACCATCTCTCATACTTTTAGATCAGCTACCTAAAATGTGTGAGATTTACTTGCTTTTATAGATTAAAATTTATTTTCTTTCTTAGTATTAGTTTTAGAATGACTGTGTAATCTTTGATTTTCTAAAAACATTTAAAAAGGATAATTTTATCTATTTTCCAATTGGATTAAGTTTGAGACAATAGAGCTCATATTTATTTAGTTTCCTTTTATGTTTTGTTCCTTACTTTCTTAGATCAATCTATCAATTCATTGTATAATTGAATGTTCCTAAAAGGTCAGGCTAAGAAGGTGCTCCAAATTGGGTGATTGAATGTTCAACCTATAAAATCATTGAGCTTTACTTTTACATGCTTTTACATTTCTTTTTAGATCCTCATTCAATTGTATAATTGGGTGTTCTTAAAGATAATTTGAAGAAGGTGATTTTATCATAACTGAATGCTTGAATACCTAATCTATGCAATTATTGAGTTTTCACTTTGCATGCTTTAATTTATTTCCTAGATTTAAAGACTAAAGTATAATAGGTTTCTTGTACATCATCTCAAGAGGGTTATTATATCATATTGGATGTTGAAGTGATTGAACGTATCTTAGTTGTTTTTTCTTTACATGCTTTGAAATGTTTTCTTAGATTAAAATTTAAATTCCTACAAATGTGATTGCATACGCTATATTTTATTTTGAATTTGTTTTCTTTCTTTTCGTTACTTGATTTCATTGGTTAGTTGAATTTCATTTTCATTATTTGATTTCATAGATTAAATGAATTGGTTTTCGTTATTTTTCAGTTAGATTGATCTAAACTGAAAGACAATTTCTAGCACATACAGTGCACACATGCTTCACAAGTTTACGAAACCCCTGGGTTGACAAATTAAATGACAGGAAATTATTTTTTCCCAACAATAGGTATTATGTGATTTTTGTTGATGATTTTTCTAGAAAGTGTAGGATCTACTTCATGCAAAAGAAAGATCAGACATTCTAAAAATTTTGTGAGTTCAAAGCACTAGTTGAGAAAGATACAGGTAAGCATGTGAAGGCTCTAAGGAGTGACAATGGTGGTGAGTACATCTCCAATGAAGTCAAGAAATTTTGTAGCAAAGAAGGAATTCAGAGAGAGTTGATTGCGCCTCATAACCCACAATAGAATGGGATTCCAGAAAGAAAGAACAAAACAATTGTGGGTGCGACACGAGCGATATTACATGATCAGGGCCTTCCATTGCATTTGTGGGAAGAGGAATGCAACAAAACATTTTTTGTGCAGAATTGTAGTCCTCATCGGATAGTTGGAATAAGTACACCATAGGAGGATTTTTTTGGTAAGAAAACTGATGTTTCATATTTTAAAATTTTTGGCTCATCTATATATTGCCATGTGACCAAAGATTCCAGAAAGAGTCTAGAACCAACAACTGAGATTGTGATATTTGTGGGGTACACTGATACTCCATTCAACTATCGAGTGTATTTTACAAACAACAAGATGAATTTTGTAAGACAAGATGTAAAATTTGATGAGGAGAAAGCCATATGATTGTCCCTTGAAAGGGAGATTGATTTGCATGCAGATAAGGAACTCTTGGTTCCAAAGGATGAACCTCAAGATGTGGAGCAGCCACATGCGGAGGATCATGGAGTGGTAGAAACCACTCATGTAGAGACATCCACCAGAAATGGTAGAAGGAGCACCACAAAAGATGACATATTGAGACCTGATGCGGTAGAACATGTAGGAGCACTTACATCACTGCGCAGACAGAGACAATCTCCATACGGGTTTACTGGATACATGGCTCTTATGAGCAAGTGTATTGTGACAAAAAAATCCTCTTTTGAGGAAGCAGTGCAGAAAACAACTTGGGTTGATGCCATGGTTGAGGAGTATTACTCCATCGCCATGAACAGTGCATGGGAAGTTGTCCCAAGAACAATCAGGAAATCAGTGTTTGGATGTAGATGGATCTATAAGTTTAAGTAGGTAGCAGATGGGAGTTTGGAGAAGTACAAGGCTAGATTTTTTTCTTGGGGATTCTCACAATTTGAGGGGATTGATTATGAGGAGACCTTTTCACCAGTTGCAAGGTACTCATCGATTAGATCTATCCTTGCACTCTTAGTGCAAATGGGGTGGTAGATACATCAGATGGATGTGAAGACTGCATTTCTAAATGGAGTTATTGAGGAAGAAGTGTACATTGATCAGGTAGATTTTTTTGAGACCTTTGACACTGAGTCGCATGTGTGCAGACTCAAGAGAGCACTATATGGGCTGAAGCAAGCACCTCATGCTTGGTACACCAGGATTGACAACTATTTCACTGGGTTGGGCTTCACAAAGAGTGAAGCGGATGTGAACATGTGCCATATTGTGGTTGATGGTAAGATTTTGATTATCGCACTTTATGTTGATGACCTTATTCTGAAAGGTGATGAGCATCTCATAAATTTATGCAAAGAGGATCTTGCAAGAGAATTTGAGATGAAGGACATGGTACTGCTTCACTATTTCCTTGGTTTGGAAATATGGTAGCGGGATGGGGAGATATTTGTTTCTCAAGGCAAGTATGCCAAAGAGATTTTGAGGAAGTTTCACATGGAGAGCTGTAAACCCATGGAGAATCCTCTTGCAGGAAACTAGAGGAAGGAGAATGCTACTTCAGGTGAGGTAGTGGACGCTACTGTTTGTAGGAAGCTTGTGGGTTCACTCATGTACTTGGTGAAAACAGGACCAGACATATGCTACAAATTTAATCAGCTTAGTCAAGATATGGTTAAGCCGACCAAGCTCTTTTGGAAGGCGGGGAAGCAGGTTTTGAGATATCTCAGGGGCACTACAGAGTATGGATTATGGTAGATGTTGTACCTCAAGAAACAATTCCTTGCTGTGTAAAGGAATTTGTGCTCAAGACATTATTAAATTATGTCACAAACAAATGTAATAACTGTCTCTGTTTTATAAACCTTTAAACATTAATTATAATCTTCAAATATTAAACCCATGGATGTTCTGCAATGCCATATTCTTTTTATGCCGAAGTGAATGAATGGAAGAAACAAGAAAGGAAAGGATTCTAATTTGATATGCTGTTAGAAATAGAATCTATCATTGTAAAATCCTGAAGAAGTAAGCAATGATAAGGTTAAAATAGAGGAACGCCCATTAAGGTTTATTTAACTCTTAAATACACATGTATCCAGAGACCTGCAGTTCAAATTACTCTATTTTATTCAAAGACATGAAAACATAATGAAAACTGGGAAACTATTCAGCATAGGCAGAATGATAGAAACTTGCAAAAATTTTCATTGATTAAGTATTCTCCAGTACAAAATTTGGCTTCAAGGTTCAAAACGCGGAACCTTCATCTTTCTTGAAATTGTCTTTTTATATAGAATCACAAGACAGTTTCCAGTAATGAAGCTGATTCTAACTGATCCAACTAACTCTAACTGCTTAAACTACTAACTGTTATGGAGGCACATGCCTCGGAGAATCGTATTAAATTTACATAATTTTGAAAAATAACATAATGAGAATTTCTAATCTATGAGAACATCTGGTCTTGAAGCAGTTGCTGAATCAATGACTACTTTTGATTGAGCCGTTGGGATCTCTTATGTTGTATCCATGGAGAAGGTTTTGCACTTTTTCCAAAGTTCACCTTGAGTTGTGGAAGCATTCTTGTAACTAAGACATTCCAATCTAAATGCAACAGCCTGACTGTGAGTAAGTCTTTCTGTGAAGAGTGTTTTTACCATCCATAGCAAGTTGAAATGCCTCTGCAAAAAGTTAAACACTGTTTCTCCCTTTAAAACTTGTGTTTTTTCGTGCCTGCTATCTGCCCTGCTTTTTGCCAGTGTTAGTGCATCTTCATAAAACTTCCACGTCAAAATATTTCCCTTTTCTGTCCAGCATGAGGGTCAACCTGTTCTGATCAATTTATCAAATGTTATATCAAACTTCTTTACCACCTCTTTTATTCCCAGTAACCTTTTCTCTGCTACTTGCCGAAGATTGTTCTTAATTATCATCTTATTGACTTCTTCGGCATAAAAATATCTGTCTTGTATTTCCATATCTTCTAACTCTTCATTTGATTTGGAATTGATAAAATTTATAAACTTTCTAGCCCAATTTGCTCTTTTCACGACCTTTTGCTTTTCAGATAATATCTCTTCTTCATGCTCTGAGATGAGGCGTTTTTCCTTAGCAATTATATTTAAGGAATCCCAATTGGACTTCATTTCAGAGATTATTTCGCTCGAGATGATATCTTTAGCTCTTAAAAGTGAGATATTACCCTTTAACATTTCCTTGAGATCTTTAATTTCATCCTCAGCCTTTTGTAATTTCTGCTTGTTCTCATTCGTTTTATCTTCCCATGCTCGCATGATCTTGGTAGCTATTTCCAACTCTGATTGAGCCTGCTTACGATCTTGTTCTGCTAACTTTAATTCGGTGCTGAGCTAAAGAACCTGTGCTTGAGGATCAGAATCAACATCACCTGTAGGCAAGACAAAAGTGCAAGTGTGATTTTCAATACGGTTCTGTAATGAAATAGCCGTCTGCTTCACTTTGGACAACTCTTCATCTTTCCGCAACAACTGCAGACGTAGCTGTTCTTTTTATTTCTCCACTTTAGCTACTTCTGCAGCCATTGAGTGCTCTGCAGCTGGTAATTTTAGCTTTTTCCTCAATGAGGATATTTCCATTTCTGCACTTTTCATGAGCTTTTGAACTGCAGCTTTATCATTAGGATCTACATCTATTTTCATAATGATCTTCTTCAATTCTTCATTTTGAGTTGACAAAGCCCTTGCATTAGCCTTCTCCATCTTGATCTGTTTAATAACTTTTGCAAGCATGTTCTCAGCCTTAATTGCTGTGGCATTAGTCTTGGTTAAATCATTTACAATTAACTGCCCAGTTTGCATATGAAGATTCATTTTATCCCACAGTGGGATCTTTTTAACATCCATAATTATGTTTACCTCATTAAAACTGCTCGAAGATACAAGGGACATCCCGGTTGGATGTGTCAGAGCAATCCTAAATTGATCCTTTTCGAGGTCCATTACAGTCAATAACCTGGTCTAATCAGCAGCTACGTGATTTTCTGCCTGAGCTTCTACATTAGCTTTTATCCTCTGATTTATTTCTTCAATCTGTGTAAATATTTGTTTGACTGAAGGCATCTTCTCTGAATAAAGTTCATGTCCTCTTGGAGAAGAAGGGACATTTTGTTCTTCATTGATATGAAAGGTAAAACCAGGCAAGTTGGAAGAATGATCCTCAGCCAATTTGGTCCTCTTTTCTTCCCTGGGCTCTTCATCATCTACTTCAACAACATCTTCCCTACCTGTTTTGTTTTCCTTTTCAATAATAACAGGTGTTTGAATGCTCATTTTTGATGCGTTTATTTCGCCTGGGTTTGCTAGCTTCTCCTGATCAGGTCTACTTACATGAGAAAACACAACATATCCATTCTCAATTCTTCTCTGAGAAATTACTCCATGCGGATCATAAGACCACTTTTCTCCTAGTAGCAACTGTGTCTCTTCCAACATTTTAGAAACTTCATCAAAAGCTTGCCTCATATTGACCACGAAAGGTCCCACACTCATAGGCAATTTAAACATAAAACCTTTCTTCTTGGGAAGAAAGTGTACCTGATCCACATTAAGGCTCTGTCTTATGAATTCCAAGGCGAAAAGCCGCATGGGTACAAAAGTTGGGAGCCTATAGGGCTCGATGCTAGCTCCATACAACGTTATCTATGAATACTCTTCAAACACAAACCGGTCTCCAAATTTGCAACTCGGTCCTAGCTGTAGGAACTCCCGGGCTTTTGGTAAAAAACATGGAGGATGAACTCCATTCAAAATTCTATAGGCAATAGACATATAATGACTAGCAAACTCAAATAGCCCTGCTTCATTTCCTTCCTTTCTGGTCATATCAGTCCAAAATAACACAGATTGCTTTTGCTTATTGACATCAAATATATTCAATCCCAAACTCATAAATTCTTCGACATTCTGATATAGAAATAAATAAACAATCAAAGACGGGAATCTAAAGAAACCTGTAAGAGGAAAGGCCATCAACTGAGAATTTACAATTTCCTGCCAGAAAGATGGAATGTCGAGAACAACCCCTGGCTTCATCATGAGCATGTACATTCCCAAGACTGATTTATCAACTGTCTGGTCATTGCCTTTGCCCAAAATCTCCGCAATGCAACTTAAAATTGGTCTATACTCAGCACCGAATGCTTCCAAACTAAATTCTTCTCCTTCGAGCTGGGCTTTCTCTGAATTTGATCTCAAGTGTGACATACACAGACTAAATTCTTCATTTGAAAGATCTTCAAAATAACGAGCCAATGAATCTTTAGAAAACTGCAATGGTGACTCATTTTCGGGAAAGCACAATGCTTGTCGAATTAATTGCATCGATACCTGCAAAACGTTTTCACCCTGCGAGTTCATGATGAAACACTTACCCGGGTACATTGAAGAGACCAGCCATGATATGAATTCAGGGAAAAAGTGGGCTTTTGGGATACAGGCGGACAAGATACCAGAACTCTTCATGGCTGAAAAGACTGGGGATTTCTCAGTATTTAGGGTCACTTGGTGATACAACAAGGAATGGTTGACAGAAGACAAGGTATCTTGGACGTCTTTTTCACTATTCAGGAGAGGATTGAGGTTTGAAATACCAGGTAGGGAGCTCGCTTTGCCATGGCTGATAGGCAATGGAAACAATTCGTGGAATAGTGGATAATGCAAAGGTGGCAAGAACACAGTTCGAATGAAAAAACAAACCCAAATGGACGGGAATGGGACAAAATAACTCTTTAACAGCTACGGAAACTGGTAATAAATTCCGACATGACGTGGAAAAGCCATTGAAAGAGGATGACAGCTGTCTTCCACCTCACTTGATGATGTCACCGCAGGGGGTCTGGGAGTATGGCGGTGAACCTCGGCCGACACCCCCCACAGTGAATCCTAGCCGTCGATCACGGCTCACCCGCGATCTGACCAGTCAACTGCGGGGGTGTCGAATCGGATAATGCACGAGCGCTTTATACCCCCGCATTTGATCTCCCGACCACGTTCTTCCATGATCACTACTTCTGCTAGGGAAGTTGCTCGTAACTTAAGCGTGAAACCGAAACATACATTCAAATAAAGTTTAATGATAAACTTGATTTGCATTGAGGTTGTAAGGATGCTTCTCTCTTTTTTTACAATACAGCATAAAACATTATACTATATCATATTCATTTTCGGAATTTCAAATTTTCTTTTTGTTTTCTAATTTTCAAGAAAAAATAAAAAAAAGGATATGCAGATGATCCACAACAGTACAAATGGTCAGAGGAAGTGAATCTTCAAGGCTTCACTGATGTATATTAGGCAAGAATTCTATCAAATAGAAAGAGCACATCAGGAGGAGTATTCAACATAGGATTGACAATAGTTTCTTGGTACAACATGAACTAGATATTAGTTGCACTCAGTTTAACCGAGGCGGAGTACATGGCAGCCAGTTAAGCAACATGTGAGGCCATTTGGATGAGGAAGATTATTGTTGATTTGTTTGTTTGTGAGATGGATCTAACGATGATACATTGTGATAACCAGAGTTGCATAAAACTCTCGGTTAATCTAGTATTCCATGACAGGTCCAAGCATATATACATCTGGTACTACCATCTCAAAGATTGTGTACAGAGACACATTTTGTTACTTCAGTAAATTCCCACAGAGGATCAGGGTGTAGATATTTTGACGAAGGCACTTGCCAAGAGAAAATTCGAATACCATAGAGGTAGGATCGGGGTAGCTGATAATACCTTTCTTGTTGAGAGGGAGTGTTGAAAAGTTGAGAAGAAATGTGTGTATAATTTAATTTTCCTTAATTAAATTAGACAATAAATTGTAATCATATCTCATAATCACTTGTAATAGTTAACCGAGTGTGATAAACTCAGTTAGCTCATGGAATTCAAGTTGAGGGTGGTTGGTGAGGCATGCAGAGTGATTCTATCTTTTTTTGAGTCCAAGTTGCAATTAGTGCATTAGTTTAATGCATGAGAAATCAGTTAACTCAATTAATTGAGTTAAAATCAGTTTAACTAGTTGTAACTGATTGTTGCACTAGTGAGAGGTCAAGTGAATTAAATCAAATTTAATTCACATGTAGTGATATTTCAAGTTACTCATGATTTAAAATTAATAGCTACATGCATGTCAATTCTGATGAAGACCCAGTTGAGACGAAGGTTAAAGGGATTTTAACTATCAATTGTATTATTAGCAAACTGCCTGCATGCAGTAATACACCCATAGGATTTCCCATGAGCATTGCGCAGGTTTGGAAGGCTGAAATTCCCAAAGAATAGGTATTTAATTCTATATGATTTTCGTAGGCAAGGCAGGCTGAGCAAAGGCTAGAAATTGGCTAAGTGTTGGTCTATTTTGTTCGGATCAGTGTGAGAAAGTTAGCAGAGTGCAACAGACTCTTGTGAGAAGAGTGCATTGTAATTGTTTCATGATTCCTTGGTTGAATATACAATAGAAGATAGAGGGGTTTTGAGTAGCAATCTTTCCCTAGGAAAAATATCTGTGTTGTGGATTGATTTGCTTCTTTATTTACTTGGTGTGATTGTGCGATCGTCTCTATTTTCCACAATTAATTTGTAGAGGGATTCAATATCTTGCTTTAGCATATCGCATGATTAGATTGAATCCATGGGTATACATATTGTTTGTATAATTTCTACACTCCGTGATCCTCTACTTGTGGCTGATCCACATCCTGAGGTTAATCCTTTGGAGCTAATAGCTCCTCTTCTGCATGCAAGTGAAGCTCCCTCTCAAGGGAAAATCACATGGTTTTCTCATCATCAAATTTAACATCTCTCCTGACAAATATCATCCTGTTAGCAGGAAAATACACCTGATAGTTGTGGGGAGTATCAATGTACCCCATAAATATCCCAACCTTTGATGTTGGTTCTAGCTTCTTCCTAGAATATTTGGTTACATGGAAATAGACAAATGTGCCAAAAATTTTAAAATATGAAACATCTAGTTTCTTACATGAAAAATAATCCTTTGGTGTACTCATGCCAAGTATCTGACGATGACTATGGTTCTGCACAAATACCGCTATGTTGCATGTCTCTGCCCACATATGCAAATGTAGGCCCTGATCATGTAGCATATCTCGCGCTGCTCCCACAATTGATTTGTTCTCCCTTTGTGCAACCCCATTCTGTTGTGGGTTATGAGGTGCAATAAATTCTCTCCGAATTACTTATTTGGCGAAGAATTTCTTGAATTCATTAGAGATATACTCACCACCATTTTCGTTTCTTAGAGCCTTCACCTTCTTCCCTGTATCTTTCTCTACTAGTGCTTTGAACTCACAAAACTTGGAGAACATTTGATCTTTCTTCTACAGAAAGAAGATCCAACACTTTATATAAAAATCATCAACAAAATTCACATAATACCTGTGCTTTTCTATGGAAACTCTTGAGAATGGTCCACACATGTCTGAGTGAACTCTCTCAAGGATTTTTGCTTCTCGATTCTCCTTCTTATGAAAGGTGGCCTTTGTATACTTCCCCATATTACATCCCTTGCATGTCTCTATCTGCACAAGTGTACCCTTTGGAATACCTATATAAATCTGCTGCATCATCCTCAAAGCATTTTTGTGTAGATGACCCAACCTCTTGTGCCATAACTCACCAGTATCCTGACTCACCACCTCATTGAATTTACTGCTCAATGTTGTGCAACCATCTACATCAAGTTTGTAGAGGTTCTTCACATGAACCCCAATCTTCTTTACTTGTCCTATGGCTTTGTGACGAAGGAACACCTTTCCTTCACTGAAAACCACATCATATACAAGATCCTCCAACATAGCAACTGAAACTAAATTAATTTTCAAACCTGGTACATGCATGGAATATTTTAATATGAAAGGTTTACCTGACTGTCTCTAGAAAGTAATTGTACCAATCATGGTAGCACTATACCTCCTGTCAGCACCCATCTTGATGTGCATCTGAAGTTCCTTCTCCTCCAAGCTACTAAAGATTTCTTTGCTGCCAATCATGTGGAAATATTCTCCACTATCCAAGTACCACATAGATCCCATCACAATTGACACCATGCATGTGATGATAGACAAGTCCAACTCAAACTGTGAGGCTAAAGCTTCACCCACTACAACTCCTAGAGCATTATTTTTGTTGTTCTTCTTTTGTGGACAATTTATGCGATAGTGTCCATGATCATGACAATTGAAAAATTTCACCTTTGACATGTCTCGCTTCTTGCCTTGTTTACCAGTGTCATATTTGGAAAGGGACTTCTTTCGTTTCCACTTCTTTGCCTTACCGAGAAAGGCACAATTTTCCTCATCATCAGTCTTATATGAGGATCTATCCCTGGTATTCCGCCGAAAATATTATTGTACCAAATCAGACCACAAACTCTCCTAGTCTGGTAACTTCGCCCTCCCATTCACGGAGTCTTGGTAACTATGCCAGCTCTTGGGAAGGCCTAGAAGTGCTAGGCTCACCAAGTCATCATCATATACAATAATCCCAACACTTCCAATCTCATCTAGACATTGAGTGAACTTGGTCAAGTATTTCGGGATTATGTCGCCCTTCTCCATTTTGATTTTCCTGAGCTTGTCCTTGAGTGCCAATTTTTTGTGGTCACTGCGACTTTGAAACAAATTTGTTAAGGCCTTCCACATAGCATGTGGAGTTTCCTTGCCATGGAGACTCAAGACAATATAATCTTGAACTCCCTCTAATAATATCCTCCTCGCCTTTGGGACATTTTTCCTCCATGCTTCATGTTGCTCAACATCTACCTAATTGGGTTCAAGAATATCAGTGTCAATGAGCTCCTTCAACCCATTATCCTCCAATAATGTCTCCATCTTGTCCTTCCATGCAATATAGTTCGAATTTTCCTCAAGTGTATATTTGAGTCTCAAGCCAGTGAAAGACATCCTGGTCAGCTTCTAGATCGAAATAATGTATGTGAAAATTTGAATACTATTCAACACAAACTAAATTTATTCTCCACTATTGTGATTCCTGGCTCTCTGATACCATGAAGAAATTACACCAATGGATTCAATTCGATAATACAATGCACTAAATCAAGATATTGAATCCTTCTACAATATTTGTGGAATATAAATCAGGATCACTCAATCACATGAAAGCAAAAGAAAAAAGTAAATCAATTGCACAACATAAGATATTTCCTTGGGAAAGAAATTGCTCAAAACCCCTATATCTCTATTGTATAATAAGCCAAGGAATCATGACACAATAGAATGCATGTTTTCTCACAAGAACCTCATACACTCTACCAATCGTCTCACACCGATCTAGGAAACATTGGACAAACACATAGCCAATTTCCTGCCCACCTTCAACATGCCTTGATCTCACAATCCCTAGGAAATTAAATCCATATTAAATAGGAATTACAACCTTGATTGACTGCACAATCCATCATGGGAATCTTGTGACTTTATAACTGCACTTGGGTAGTTTTCTAATATTACAACTGATAGTTATCTTCCCTTTAACCTTTGTCTCAACTGGGTCTTCAACATATTTGACATGCATTCAGATAATAATGGAAAATCATAAGTTACTTGATAGATCACTACTTGTGAATTAAATATAATTTAATTTCTCACTAGCTCATCACTAAATTAGAACTTGTTAAACTGATTTTAACTCAATTAATTTGAGTTAACTGATTAAATTCACACTACACTAGTGCATTAACTGCAATTGGACCCCCAAAATAATAGAATCACTCTAAATGCCTCATCTTTGACCCTCAAATTGAAATTCTTGAGCTAACTAAGTCTTTCTCACTTAGTTAACTAATATAAGTTTTTATGAGATAAGGTTACAATTTATTGTCTAATTTATTTAAGGGAAAAATAAATTAGACACACATTTTCTTGTTGATTTTCAACAATTTGGCTTGTTTCAGTTGAAAAAACCCTAATTTCATCATCTGAAAACCTTCATACATCATCCATATACTTTATCCAAACACTACCTATCACTCATAACTCTCCTTGCCACCATTTCCATTCAAACCCTAGTTTTCACTACGTTTTTGTAGGGAAACTAGAACAACTCTGTGTTTTTAACTTTTGGGCACCTTTCTCGTACCCATTTCCAAAAATTCCACTTGCTTCTTATATCAACTCATCACCCTACCTCCCCAATTTTTTATGGATTTTTCCCTAACTCCCTTCCACCTCATTTATGTCCCTAAAACCACTCTACCGCTATCCCCTGTTTTCCTAATTTTCCACCTTTCCAATCCACTACATCAAGCTAGGGTTTTCCTTGTTGACAAACATCATGGAGGGTGAGAATAGGGTCCATAAGGGAGGTCATCATTCCAATTTTGAGCCATCCAACTTGCAGAAGATCAATGCTTCTCCTTATGTTAAGAGTTGTTTTGAAAATAGTGGTTGTTTGAGGTTTTGTGAGAGAATCCAGGAGGTGGGATGTCATGCTCAATTGGTGAGCCTTTTTGCTACCAGCTTTAGGAGAGATAAGGCTATCATAGAAGGTATTAAATTCACCATATCAGCAGATGATATTGCCTCAGCAAAAAGTATCCCATACCATGGAGAAATACGGTTCAAAGGGATGGACTTGGACATTGAGAACTACAAAATGTTCTTAAAACCTCATTGCAAAGATTCTCCTGAGAAAAACTTTCCTTTCAGGAATTTACTTGACAAGTATGCCCCTTTTATGAAGCTAATTATGAAGAATTTTACATGTGAAGGGAGATTCTCATGATTGTACCAGTTTCATATAAGGCTATTGATGCACTTCACTGCCACCAAGCCACTCAATTTGCCTAATTATCTATTCAAGATTTTGGTCAAAATGACTGCAAAGCTACAGAGTAAAGGCAATGATCATCACACTAATTTGTTACACCATCATTTGGTCAAGCTTATTGTTTTGCATCAGCTCTCAGCAATCAATATGTCTTGGTAAAATTTCATGAAGAATATTGCATTTGTGCCGACTACTAGTCCACCCATCATTCAAAACATACCATCAACATCAGCACAGTCAAAGGAGGTTGGCTCTTTAAGTAAAAAATCATAATCTACAAAGGTGCCTAAGGTTGAAATCACTCAAACCTATGAGAAAGGTAAGAGGATGGTTTTTTCTCCTATGATCACTAAAGGTGTGATTTCACCTAAAACTACAATTGAGCAAAGAGAAACCATGGAGCAACCATGTTTACATGAGGATGAGTCACCATTGCAACAACATGAGGAACGCGAACCTATGGAGGTTGACATGGAAGAGTAGGTGAAAGGAAAGTCAGATGAGGAGATAATGAGGGAAAAGGATGTAGAGATAACAGAGTTAAAGGACAACCTCTCAAGGGAAAATTTCATGATTACCTTTCTACAATAAGAAAAAATGCAATTGAAGGTGAAATAGCTGCTCCAAAGCAAACCAAAGTCAGATCTTGAGGCAGACAAAGGTAAAGGCAAAGAAGTGGTATATGTTGATCAGTTGCAAGACATAGAGGCTGAAAAAAATCCAAGGAGGCCCAAAACAAGAGGGTTAACCAAGCAAAAAGAGCAAGAAAAAGAAGCATCTCCTCCATTAGGTCAGCTAACCTTTGATGAGTTGATCACTCCTAAAATTGAGCAAGACAAAGAGATATGTGTTGAAAGGGTGAATGTGCATCTTGAGAATCTTTTGAAGAAGGTATAAATGGATAATAACCTCCAGAGGCATATGGCGAGACACTATTTTAGTAGGAACCAAATCGCCAAAGTCAGGGTGCGAAATTTGAGGAAAAATCTTAAATAAATCCTAATTAAGCTAAAGGAGAAACATAACTTGGATGTGGTAGATGAGGCATAAATGTTTAATTTATCATCCAAGGATGTTATGGACCAAAATTAAGCAAGTTTTTGACATTTTGGGTATTTTTTGTGATTTTTTGGAAAATCTAGAAAATCGACCTTTGCAGAAGCGTCGGGCAACGGCGTGACAATTTTCCTTAGAGCCTCCAAATGAGGAATTTTTTATATGTTTGGATGTATATTTCCTTATAATTTATAGATATGGTCTCATGTTATCCTGAAACCCCCAAGTTTTTGAGAAAAAACTCAAAAAACAACCTCTTCTTCATGCTTCTGCCACTTATTTTTCCTGTGTGTGACACTTTTGGAGTAAGGTTGGGAAAATGGATTTTTAAAGGCCTTCCAAGAGGTGTTTTATCAGTTTCAACATTGGATGGAAAAAGGACACACATGGCTATCTATCCCAACCTTAAAAATTGTAGGAGGATGCCTTAAATCCACCCAGAACTACCCTCAAACTGGTGTGACGCTTCTGCTAAAGTGGTGCGATGCTTCTGTAACTGGCGCAATGCTTTTGTGTTGGATTCCTTCTAGACAGGTGTCAAGCCAAAATGATCCAAATTTCGAGGTTGCAGCTGTCCTATGAGGTGTATTTTGGAAAAGAGAGTTTTTTTTTTGCCTCTCATTTTTTAGGAATCATGTAATTAATCAAGGAGACATACATTCCTAGTTATTAGCTAAATTTGTTGGGACTGTTTATGACTTCCCTAGATTCTAGGTAATGAATCATAGGGTGAATTTATGATGTAGTTTGGATAAGGTTTTGAATCAATGAGGTGGAATCTCTTCTATTTTCTATATCTATTCCAATTCATGTCATTTTATAGGTTGGATAGTTTTTATTTGCAGTGTGTAGCTTATGTACAAATTTTTTCAGTGAAATCAAAGACATGTTGCAGCTATAATTTTGGTACTCCAATGGTATGCTTATTAGCATTGTTTTTTCTTAGTAATGACCATAAATTTTAATGTATATGATTTATTTCCATCACATGTATGCTTCTCTATGATGATCTTATGAGCTTATGAACAAAAACATTGCTTTTTATGCTTTGTTTTATAATATTTTCATAAATGTGTTTTACCTCTTCTGAAGAATGAATTCATGTAACATGCTCTTTTAAACTCTCTCTATCTCTTTTCAAATTCTATACACAATGAAAAATTAAGTATGTTTCTAAGTATACCTACTTAGCCTCATCCTTATCTCCTAGTTCCTTGACTGTCATTCCTATCTAGGAAAAAAAATTCAAAACAAGAAACCCTAATTCACTAAGCTTATATCTAGCCTAAGATCATTATATATGCAGTCACCTCATTGAATGTAAAAGTGACATTGAGAGAGCCCTCTCTGGTTTGGTATGGCTAGCTACTAGACCTAAAGGTTGGTTTGAGGTTACTTCCTTTAGTCTCCATTCTCAGCCTTGGGAAACAAAGGGAGTGATAACACACAAGGAGGATGGATCATGGCTTATGTGTCTCGATTATAGGGATCTCAACAAGCTCACTATTAAAGATAAATTTCCCATCCCCGTCATTGATGAATTATTTGATGAATTACATGGATCAATTTACTTCACCAAGTTGGATCTTCGTTCTAGATATCATCAAGTTAGAATGAAGACTGAAGACATTTCGAAAAAACATTCAAAACTCATGAGGGTCATAATGAATTTTTGGTCATGCATTTTGGCCTTACTAATGCACCTTCCAAATTTCAAGGTTTGATGAATTCTATTTTCAAATCCTTTCTTAGAAAATTTGTGTTAGTATTTTTTGATGATATGCTAATCTACTGCAAGTCTTGGAAGGATCATGTTCAACATGTTGATAAGGTGCTCAAACTATTGGAGGAAAAACCGGTATATGAAAAAACCTCCAAATTTTTCTTTGGAGTACAAGAGGTGGAATATTTGGGTCATATTATATCTCATGAGGGTGTTAAGGTAAACCCTAACAAAATTAAATCCATTAAGGAATGGAAAATCCCCACAAACTTAAAGCATTTTCCAGGAGTTTTGGGGTTAATAGGGTATTATCACAAGTTTGTTCAGAATTATGGGAGATTATTGACACCTCTAACATAATTACTAAAGAAAGATGCATTTTCTTGGACTCTAGAAGCAACTAAGGCCTTTGAACATCTTAAAGAGGCAATGTGCCAAGCACTAGTCTTAGATATGCGATACTTCACAAAATCCTTTATTGTGGAATGTGATGCCTCAAGAAATGGAACTGGTGTGGTTTTAATGTAAGAAGGAAGTCCCATTGCTTTTGAAAGTCGTCCAATCAAAGGAAAATATTTACAAAAACCTACTTATGAGAAGGAAATGTTGGCAATACTACATGCATTAAGGCAATGTTGAGCTTACCTAATGGGAAGACACTTCAAGGGAAAGAAAGATCATGATAATGTTAAATAATTTTTGGAACAAATATTAACTTCAAAAGAACAGCAAAAATGGGTCACAAAGATGTTGGGTCATGAATTTGAAATAATCTGCAAAAAAGGGAAGAAAAATGTTGTTGCAGATGCACTCTCAAGAAAGGATGATAATATGGAATCATTTCTTTGTGACATTTCTATTATCCAACCTGAGTGGATAATTGAAGCAAGGGATGAATGGAATAATGATGAAGAGGTATGGACACTCATTCAAAATATGCAGCAAGATCCTAGTACATCTGATACATTTAGTTGGAAAAATGGTTCATTATGGTACAAATATCGCTTATATATTTGTTAGAATTCCAAACTCAAACAAAATATTCTTTTGGAATTGCACACCTCTCCCTTAGGAGGGAACTCAGGATTTTTAAAAACTTACCACATAGTCAAGAAGGTATTTTTTTTGGATGGCCTTAAATATGATATTCAAAAGTTTGTGGTAGAATGTTTCGTTTTCCAACAAAATAAAGTTGAGACAATTAATACCCTAGGTCTGTTACAAACTTTATCCATTCCAAGTCAACGTTGGGAGGTGGTTTCAATGAATTTTATCATTGGTTTACCCAAGACCAAAGGAAAGAGTGTCATCATGGTGGTAGTTGATAGACTTACCAAGTATTCACACTTTTGTGCATTATCTCATCCATTTAAAGCCAGTACATTTGCTACTTCATTTATGGAAACAATTCAAAAGCTACATAGAAACCCAAAGATTATTGTAAGAGACAAAGATCCCATTTTTACTATAAATTTTTGGATGGAATTATTTTCTTGTTTGGGTACTCAATTAGCTCATAAATCATCATATCATCCTCAATTTGATGGGAAATTTGTGATAGTGAACACATGTTTAGAAGGATATCTTCGTTTCTTTGTATCTGATAAAAAAACACAATGGGTCAAGTGGTTACCTCTGGTTGAGTGGTGGTATAACACTTCCTTCCATATTGCAAGAAAAATGACCCCATTTATGGCACTTTATGGATATCATCCACCGTCCATCACACCATATTTAGGAGAAAATTCTATGGTTCAAGCAATGGAAGATCACATCGGGCATCAACAACAAGTTATCCAACTCTTAAAGAACAACCTCACTTTGGCACATAATTGAATGAAAAAACATGCATATCAACATCGCAGCGAAAGAAGTTTTGATGTAGGCTAATGGGTATTTTTAAGGCTACAAGCATACAAAAAAATGTCACTCAAGCAAGTTACGAAGGATAATAAATTATCACGAAAGTATTATGGTCCTTACAAGGTGTTGCAAAAGATTGGTACCATGGCATACAAATTGGAGCATCTTGCGTCTTCTTGAGTGCACCCCATTTTCCATGTTTCATGCTTAAATAAGGTTATAGGGGACAAGCTCCTAGTTCAAACAATATTTCCAGAACTTGATGAGGAAGGAAAAATCATATTGGAACCTGAAGCAGTCATAGAAAAAATAACTCAACAACTATGAAATCGATCAATTTTAGAGTATCTCATCAAGTGGAAGAAACTACCTGCTGAAGATTCGACATGGGAGGATGATAATTTTATACATAATCATCCAGAACTACTCAAGTGTACACTTTTTTTAAGGAGAGGGGCCTGCTAGGTCCCTATAATAATTAGTGTATTCCCATGTAGTCCCCATATTGTAAATATTGTGCCCCATAGAAGACCCATTAGGGAAATTTTGAGGTCTAAAATGGGCCTCCTAAGAAAAATGTACAACAAAAATAAACTTTATAAGAACAAATAAGATTCAACATGATTATGCCAACCATGGGGGATGATTGACCATTTTTTAAGTAAAAGGGTAAAAAGATTAAAAAATAATAAATTAATAAAACTAATTTTTCAACTTATCTCCCAATGTTTTTACACACATTTCCAGTGGGAGTACTTGTTGGATGAAAAATTTAATTCCTCATCCAAGTAGTACCAATGTTGCATACTTTCGATGGACCTTCCTACACGAAAAATGAGAAATACATGAAAAAATGTGATTGCAATCACGTTTTTCATGTATTTCTCATTTTTCGTGTAGCACGATCCATCGAAAGTATGCAATATGGGTAATACTTGGATGAGGAATTAAATTTTTCATCCAACGAGTACTCCCACTCAAAATTTGAGTAAAAAATTTGGGAGATAAGTTAAAAATACGAGTTGAAAAAGTAGTTTTATATTTTTTCCCTCTAAATTTTGATGATGTAATCAAATCTTGTTTTATTATTTCCACTATTGTTTTATAATTTTCTTAGGAGGCCCATTTTAGACCTCAAAATTACCCTAACGCACAATTGTTATTTTTGTGCCATTACATTATTATTTTTATGTTGGCTAGGATTATATTGTGACCCCTTGGAATCCTATATATAGAAAGGAGGTTTTTCATCTGAATCATCCAATAATTTTTCATTTATGTAATGTAAAGGAGGCTTCCCCCTCGAAGAGGATGATTTCTAAGTCGTTGATATATGTTTTCTTCTATTTTGTGAGCTGGTTGCATGACATATTCTCATTCTTTTGGGAAATGGTCCACTTTCTTGAATTTCATCTCACTTGCTTGGTTCCCTATTTCTCTCCTATTTTTTAGCATTTATTTTTATTGTTCCCATTGTATAGTTAATTTCATATGTTTATGTACAACTACTTCAATTTGCTACCATTGTAGTAAAGAAGCCCACTACAAAATTTATCTCACTTGAAGTTTGATCGTCATTAATCATAATGAAATCATTTGGTACATATTGTTGATTGACTAGTTGCTTCTTGATATCTTTCTTTACATGTGATTAAACATGTTGTCCTTAAAGAACTTCTACCCTTGTCTAAATTTTTTTTTACTAATATTTCTATATCTAAATTTGCATGATGAATAAAAGTGGTAGAACTAATTGCAACCCTCGTGTTATAAATAATGTGATATGGCTTATAATTCAAAGGTTTACCTTCCATAACATTCAAAGGATTAATCACTCTCTTTAAAACATGAAAAGTAGACTTATTTTTACAAAGAAAGAACATACTTCTATGGGAAAAGAACAAGTGAATGAAGACTAAATTTAACCTTTTGTTGATGTACTATAATGAAAAAAATTTCTTAAGGTTAGGAAGTCGTGGACTAAATATGATTTAAGCTCTTAGCCATAATTTTGATAATAGTGAATTATTTAAAATGGTACCAATAATCTAGCCTACAATTAGGACTTAATTAAAGAAAATGATTTCATTAGATGAATAACCTAGGTGAACAATCATTGTAAATAAATGTACAAACAATATACATAAAATGGTCTAACAATTTTCTTAAAACCATTTTGTTGACTTCAATTTTCTAACAAGTTATGTCCATTCTAAAACAAGAAGGGGTTTATCTTGTGGATCATATTTATTCAATACCAAAAAATGAGAAAACTAAAAACATGGCATGAGATATGTTAGACAAAAATGATATCTAAAGCACTTCAAAGAATGGAATTGGACCAACTAACCATGAATGACAAAATTTGAATACATAAAACAATTGAAACTTCTAATTTGTACACTCTTGATAATGGGCCCTAATATTGCTTCATTAACTATGGCACCGCGTGTATGTTTTAACTTTGTATATTTAATTGTTGCAAACATATTCTTACTAAAATAGAAAAGATGCAATGAAAAACACATATATTTTAACTTAGAAATCTAAATTAGGAAAATTAGAATTTATTTTAGTAATAATATTATTTACTATACAATAAAATCCCAATCCATTTACTCTAGATTTGAATACAACCGTGATTCCTTTTAACAAAAAATACAAAACCATGTGCTAAACCACCACTTTCCAAAAAGCTGTTAAAGGAGAAATTGCGTGTCAAAAACTGCCCATTTGTTTTCTATGGTGTTGTCTCCAAACCCCCATGCAAGGAGGATTCCAACCCCATGAAAACCCCCAAAGAAGGGTGGAATTTTCCACCCTTGTGACCTCTCCGAGTGTCTAGTGCAACATACAACACATGGAGGTATCCATGCAAAGAATATACCACATTCCAAACGCTCTCCCACTTGTTGTTTTCTTTGACACAAGGGGGAACATGAGTACATAATCAACAATCTAGGGAAATAATGCCCTTTTTTTCTCTACACCATGAAAACTTATAATGATATATATATACACATACACTACGCTATATTTCTCTTCTTTCCTTGTGGCAGTTAATCCCTCTTAGCTAACCCATGATCCTTCGACCTACTCACAAGACCTACACTCTAGTGCTTCTCTTGTTATCACAAAATAAGCCCTTGGTAGAGGCTTACTCCAATGCCTTATTTGAATTTTGGTGGTTAACACAATTTTAAACATGGGCCTTGGGCTCGATGATCATGATCAAGAAAACCAATCTATAACTCATGTGAATTTTATGTGGGGGTGGTCCGAAGTCATGGTTCCACCCTTGAGGTTCTACCCTGTCCACCAAGATGACCGAATGAATGTGAAGCAACTAGCCAAAATCCACGACCCTTATGGATTTTTAGGTCGGGTACACACTCTTGGTTTTGACCCTGGGTTAAATTAAAAACTATTTGCGTTGAATTCTCTTATTGCACCCAAAATTTCTTGGGTCTTTTGGTCCATAGTGTCAACCACACTTAGTTGTGACCTTGCTAACTTTAAATTAATGTCTCAATTGTAGGTACAATCATTGAGTTGCACTGATTTCAAGCCATGAAAACTTAGAAGTTTCACTTTGATCTTAAATTCTATTTCATGTGTGGGCAAAAGGGGGCATCGTACAAAACTTAAACCACAGGCTTCATATAATAATTTTACTAATGACCCAAATCAATTAGAAAGAACCTAGCAGATAGTATTTTCAAATCCCAAATAATATAAGAATCTAGAAAAAAGATAATGTTAACTAGAGTGATTGATTTCATTAACAAATAAAATTATAGAGTTTAGCTAATACACTCAGGATTATGTCCCCATCCCTCTCTCCATTTCTCACCAGGTCTATAGTTTTCATTTATATTTACAAAATAGGGAAAATATCTTATGACAGTGAAGGGAGGCCGCTTTCTAGTAGAACCTCTCTTGAGTTTATATATGGGGATTTTCTAGAATATTAGCAACTGACTAATTATATTTGTTCCATAAGGGACACATAAGTAAAAAAAAATTCCTATGGATAAAAATATCTTCTACAAATTATGTTCTTCATATCAAAAGAAAAGGAAAATTTCATGGGATGCTCTTGCATCAGACTCCCATAAAACTAAAATATTTCATGGAATTATGTCCATGAGACCTTCAATAGTTATGCCATGTTTATATATCTTTGGAGCACTCATCTATGCTGCATCTTCAGGTGGAAGAACATTCCAATTGACTGTATACTCATAGTAATATTTCTTCCTATTTATCTTTGGAATTATTTAATCAGGGATATTTTCCATCTACAACTTATTAACTATATGAAAATGCTCCTTCCACTAAACATCTTATTGATCCTATCCATCCTGTTATCACCAAATTGAACTTGATTGGCCACTCATCAAACAACTCAGTGTAAATGTTTCAAACCAATTCTAACTGAAGATTAGCCTCTTCAGTTTGAGAGGGCTCTCTCAAGGGGGTTTATGATTTTGAATAATGATAGTACTAGATGGCTAACTCTATAGAAATTGTAACTTGTTTTGTATGATTGCAGGTTGAACAATGGAGGCTTGCTACCATTTGGCTTATGGAGTCAACAATCAGTAGTTTCAGTGACACTGTTTCTTCACATGGAAGCTGAGGCAGATAGAGGTTTTTAATAGAGGCAACTCACACACACAACACAGGAAAACACAATCATTTCACCACTGAAGGAAGCCAGAGCATAATATTATGAATTATGAGAAATTAGAGATGAAATCTACTGCAAGTGATAAAACATAAGATAAAAATCAATAAGATATCAAAAATCTCATGAGAATCTCAGGTCTGTAAAGAAGAATGTCACTTTGTATTACTTATATTGGTCAAACACATACAAGCAATAGTTTTTTGAAAATATTCTTCAACCCCCTGCTTATTCGATGTTTTATTTTTAAATAGACATTCTTTAAAATAAGGATGATCTGCCTCGTGGCTAGATCCTTCAATTCTCCTATGAAACCTTTCATAACTGAAATCAATAACTTAGAACAGAAAACTGACAACTATCTTTTAAAGAAACCAACTCCTAATAGGACTCTATGTCCTATTTATTACATTCCTCTATCCTATCTGTAAAGTAGTTACATGATGGTTACAAAATGAATATCACATGCTCAAAGGACACATATCCAAGTTCACCACCACTTTTACATATTTAAATCACCCTTAGATCTGTGGAAAATAACCCTGCCTTTTAAGAATGGATGACCTTCATCTTCAGTGTTGTTTTGACTGATGAACTAGCTGCATGGCACTCCCTTTGAGTCATAAATATATGCTAATAAGGTCCAATGACATGCTAGAGGTATCCATCTAGAAAAATCTTCTTTTAAGATGCTCAAAATCCTTCAACAATTGCTCACTATGAAAACATGACAATTTTGTAGCGAGTTTTAGTAGCGTGGGAAAAGTGGCTTTTCCATCCATCTTCTTCACTTCTTTGTTGTTCCATCATCTTCATCATGTCATAAAACCTTACCATCATGGATCCCTCTCCTTAAAATGTGAAAAAATTGACTTTAAATGCAAAAAGGCACCTACAGGTTTTTTCGTAGCGTATTTTTGGCTTCAAGCCTGAGGTACGCTACGAAATTGTGCAAAAAACTAGAAATTGCTCCTCTCAAAATTGTCTTCAAAAACTGACCTCCAGCTGAAATTTTTTGATTATCTGCATGTTATGAACCTCCTGAGGCATATTCCATCTCAAATTATTACTCCTATGGTGTTTCTTCCTCATTTATAATCATTTGGCTAGTGGGCTCTTCTACCACAGTAATTTTCAATCCTTTCTTTTCCAACTCATAAATTAGATCTAATTTCTCTTCAAGATCTTGTACTTTGTCCTTTAATGCCCTGTTCTTGGATTGCAGGCGCAAGTTTATCTTTTTGATGTGTTTGATTTATCCCCTTAGTGGCTGAGTCCACTTTATCAACCTTTCTGTATTGTCCAAGGTCTTTGAGACACATGTGACTTGATCTTCCCAGATTTTCCTCATTTGTTCAAACTGAACCTTCTCAGCTTTATGTTTCTTTTCTTCTTGCTTCAAGAATGATATCTCCTTACCTACCTCCTTCAACTGCTCCTTAAGGGTTTCAATTTCTGATTTTTCACTAATTTTCTCTTTTCCCTTTTATTTTTATTTTGATAACCAACTCTTATTTTGCAAATGAAGAGAGATCTATGATTCTTGGTGGCTGAGAAGTTACAATGACCTTTTGAGTCTCTTTGCTACTTTTCATGACCTTTCTTGCATGTCTGGTTATTGGATTTCTATGTTGAAACATGAAACCATCATCATCACCTGCAAACTCTAACTTTTTAGCTGTCTTATCTTTCTTCAACTTTATTCCTCCATCTTCAATGTCTTCAGCTTGGAAAATGGGAGTTTCTTCAATGTCAATTGCATGAAAGATGGCATCTAAGTTACCCTTAACCACTATTTGGCTCCTAGTAACTCTCTTGCTGCTTTGTTTACTGATTTTTTGCTTCTATTTTGCAGGTTTTGTTTTAGGTGTGTCACTCTTCTGCAAAGATTTTGTCTCCATGCTCATTGGTTCTGGTGGGGATGATCTATTCCCTTCTTCAACTTCCTCTGCCACTGTTGGTGATGAAATATTTATAGGTTTGGAAGCTCTCTTAGGAGTGACATCATCAAATTCAAAACCACTCATGAATAGAAAGGAATTCCAATATCTGTCTAGTCTCTTCAACTCCTCTAACACCAACAACTTAATCAAACCATGGTGAAAGAGAGAAGTTTCATTGCCTTATGTTTTAACTTGAACCTTATCTAAAATTTTACCTAGAACTATATATAAATAAAAGGGAAAGTCAAGTGACCTCTTACCCCCAAAATGTAGAAGAAGCCTAAGATGGTAGGAGTAGACCATGCGAAACCTTCCTTCACAGCTAAAATACATCTCTATTATCATCAACAACTTTGAATAGTTGTCCTTCATAAAAATCCTAGGGATAGCATTTGTAAGATCAATTTCACTATGCTATGGTTTGATGAACTCTTTGCAATCCTGCATGGTGAACTTGATGCCTTTAAATCACTGTTCCCCTCCTCTAGGGATTCCCGTTGCTGTTGAAATGCAGTTTGGTGTCACTGTGAGTGTTACACAACATTTTGTCACTATCCCTGAAATCCCCATCTCACCCATTGGAGAGTCATTTCTGTGATCAATAAGTAGTGTCATGCCTTGCAAAGACCATCATTGTATCCCTTTACATGAGAGCAATATTCCTTCTGTTGACAATTCCCTAAGCAGAGCTCCGAAAACCCCTATTTTTGCCTTGGCGCGAGTAGTCAGTTTTGCCCTCGTGCGGATGGGGAAGATTAACACTGGGCCCAGTGCCAGTTGGCGCTTTGTCTCAGTTAAACACCTGCGCCGAGCTATTTATGGAATTTTAAAAAAAAATAGAGGCGGAGATTCCACTCCAACAAATTCAAGGATGAGTCATTGGGAGTGGTTGAACTGAATAACCATGGAATCCCTCCTTTGGTTTATGGTTTCCACCTCTTATGGGAACTTTCTAAAGGATAGGCCTCCCTCCTACCTTTGTAGGGATCCTAACCTCCTCCTTTTCCTCTATAAAAAGAAGCTATCTCTCCTTGCATAAGCTAGCTGAACTTGGAGAATTGTGTATACTATAGCTGAATTGTTGAAGAGATAGAACAAGAAGGAACTTCGTTGAGAGAGCTTAAGCCCATCCCTTCATCCTGTCTGAATCCCCTGACGAGTATCTGAGAAGCGCTTTGGATGAACCCCGCTGGAGGAGACCACAACGTCAAAGCTTTGGTTGTATCTCTTCCTTTTATCAGTACATACACGTGACTATTGTTTGGTTCCCACTTTTGTGTTATGTCATTTGTTTAATGAAATATGTTTAGCCCTCTTTGATTGGATAATAGTTATGAATGAAGTTATTATGTCGTATGGTGTTCTTATTCACTGTTTTATGTGCAGGTATCCAAGCATCACTGCAAAAGGATTGTGACTTGCCGAAGCAGGAGCGAGAGGTCACCACCACTACAACCACGATGAAAACGTTGGATTCTAGGTAGGTCAATCTACTGTGTCCTCTTTTGATTCAATAATTAGGGACCAACACTCTAGCATGTATGTTTGCTTCTAGACCCACTCTAGGGATAGAGGGATCACCTTTGTCCGTAGAGGGGATTTACCTGCTTAACAAATTGGCAACTCCACTAGGGACATTTCCTTTGAGTTTGTCACTCTTTGAGGTCTTAGTCATTTGATGAATTTAGTCAAATGACAATTTCCCTATTTGTTCCTATGTTTTTAATCAATTATGATCATTTAGTTTTTGCTTGAAGTGGTGAGTCTGGTATTGGTTGGGAGAAATTATTTATTTTTTCCTGTTTAGGCATTGGTGCTTTTATTTTTCTGCAAGTCATGTCGATTGGCGCTAGTTGGTGCTAGTTTCACCCACAAAAGTCGTGCCAATTGTAGGGTGTGTTAAAATTAAGGTTTTTTCCATAAATCCTTCACTAGTGTGTCTTTGTTATGAAGGTAAATCCTCTCTGCGGACAAAGATGATCCCTGTAGCCCTAGGGTGGGTCTAGTAACAAAAAGACACGCTAAAGTGTTGCTTCCTAGTTAATGAATGAAAAAAAGACATGGTAGATTGACCTACCTTGAATCCAATGCTATCGATGTTGCAGAAAGAGTAGTGGCCTCTTGCTCCTGCCTTGGAAAATCATGATTCGTTTGCTGTCACGCTCAGATACCTGCACATAGGACAAAAAACAAGAACAACGTATGACAGAATAGATTCACTCACAACTATTAGCCAGTCAAAGAGGGCTAAACATATCGCATCAAATAAAAATCATATCACAATAATGGAACCAAACAATAGTCAAGTATATTAATGAGTAGAAGGAAGAGTACAACCGATGTTTTGGCGTCGTAGTCTCTTCCAGCGGGGTTCAGACAAAGCACGTCTATGTTGGTTAGGGAATTCAGACTCAAGCTCTCTTAAATGTCATCGACTCAAGCTCTCTCAACACAATCTTGCTTACTCTATCTTCTCTAGCAGCTTAGCTATAGTATAATTCTCCTAGTTAAGCTATTCAGCCATTTAGCTATTTTGCTATAACTTGTTCAGCTAGCTTCTAATAAAAAATATAGTTTCTTATATAGAGTAAAGGGAGGAGGTTGGGATTCCTACAAAGGTGGGAGGGATTCCTATCCTTTAGGAGAGTTTCAAGGGAAGTGAAAATTGCTAACTAAAGGAAGGAGTCTGTGGTTGTTTTAGTTCAACCACTCCCAATGACTCATCCTCGAGGTGGTTGGAATGGAACCTCCGCCTCTATTTTTTAAAAAAATTCTATAAACATCTTGGCCTGGGTGTATAACTGGCAGAGAGCACCAAGTGGCATGGGCTCAGTGTTAGATTTCCTTGTTAGCACGAGGATATAATGGGCTACTCGCGCCAAAGAAAAAATAGGGATTTTCACAACTCTGCTTAAGGAAATGTCAACAAGAAGAATGTTGCTTTCATCAAAAGGGATGCAAGGATGGTATTTGCAAAGCATGAAATTGCTTATTGGTCACAAAAATGACCTCCAATGTGCGAGTTGGGGATTGTAGGGATAGTGACAAAATGTTGTGTAACAGATGCCCCCTAAAGCATGAAGTTCGAGAGAGAGGGGGGGGTAAAATGCTTTATGAGAATGCGTTTGGACCAAACACCACTATCGGAAGACCTGCAATTACAAATACAACTGATATATATGATACATGAATCATGTGGCATGGGCACAACCATCCATAATAGAGTATATAAAAACTGAGTTCCGAGGTATGGACACAGCCATCGAGCAGGAAGGATCAATAAATAGACTCAGGTATGGTCAGAACCATAAAATCAAAAGAGTCATGCAATAAGTCATAATAATCCACAAAAAATTGCAGCCTGGATTTTATTAGAAAAAACCCAGGGTCTTGCGCTACATCTCGACCTGAACAAGTACAATTTCGAGCATTCTAATATATGACCTGAAGTCGAACATGCAGGAAAATTGTCTGATTACCAGCCAATGATGAAAGTTGTTAAAAGACGCGAGAGAAACCACCAATGATGACAATGGCCCTCAAGGTACAAAAGGTACAATCTAAGGAATTTGAAAAATGATGTGACGTTGAACATTCATAGAATCACTCGATCGAAGGCTGATCACGTAAACCTTGCGTTGAATGCGAAAAACCTGCCATTGAGGCATGTAGGCTCCAATGTACCAAAAGGGAGTCTCTAGATCAAATGCCTAGATAATGAGCTGAAGTCGACAAGAAGTGACCTGGTTGAAGGAGGGCCATAATGTTTCCCACTTCATTGACATGAGATAGAGGAACATGATAAAAGTGGATCAGGACCAACAAGAGATCAGAGGAAGGTTGACAACTTCAGAGGCAAGCTTCTCTTGAACATATCAACAGCACGACACTGGATTTGGCAGTATTTGACATCAAAGGATCTGAGGTCATGATTACGTGGAAAAGAGCATATGAGTGGTCAAAAGAGATTACCTAAACCCATGAACGCAAAAATGACGAGATGAGATGTCCCCAACCCGACACAAATACAGACAAGTGCCATTTTCAAGAGTGACATACTGCCAACATAACTAAAACTTAGTTCCATTTTTCCCCACCATTTCTGGCGAGTACCCCAATTATTTTTTAAAACAAGCTTGAAGGGGATAGCATATGCTTGCACTGTAAGTTTGTCCTTCGTAAAATCCAACCTAGTACATTTTATGAGCCCTAGGAAGGAGGAACTTGAATAACTTCATGGTGATGAAGTCCAATGTCATCAGGGTTTAATGAGTCTGACAAAGGAATAACTCAGCATATTTTCATGTTTAGAGAGTTTGAAAATAAGGCAGAAAAGAAAACTCTAGCAGTCCCTTTTCGTAGGTAGTCTCACAGATCCGAAAAGGTAGAAAACTGTGTCTGAGAGAACCTCTTAGTCACGATAGGCTAAGGTATTCCTTTTTCGTAAATAATCCATTCCAACCTGAAAAAGGGTTAAACGTATACTGGGTAGATATTGTTTCGTAGCCATTTAACGAGTTCAAAATGACAAGAATCTAGGCAATCTTTTCAATTTTAGAGAGTTAGAAAAGAGCTGAAAGATGACTCTAGTAGTGACTTTTTCGTGTTTGTACCGAGTCCAAAAAAAGTATAAAATATAACTCGTTACTTCATCATGCTGCATGAAAAACCTGTTGCTGCACAAGAGACATGTAAAACCCATTTTTCGAAAATAATATAGTAAAATAATCGAAAAACATGCTTTAAAACCTAATTACGGTTGTGAAAAAGTTATAAAATGCCAAAAATGGTAAAAATAATTACTTTTCACTTTTTACCTCTTGTGGAGCAATAGTTACCCATTTCACTGTGCAATCTTGTGGCAACGATAGCGACCAATCCAGTAGATCAATCGCAAATCTGTAAACTCCAGGTAAGATTCGAGATCCCTCTCATTATTTTAAGCCATTTCTTGCTTCCTGTAATTGTCAATTTATAATTTTGGGGGAGGAAATGTAAAAATTAGGGCTTCGCGGTTGGTGCGGGTTTTGAGCATGAAGTCGCACCAATCGCCCAATTTTTTACACTAGGACACGCCAACAACGCAAACCATTTCTAGGAAGAATGCAGATCAAATACCCCAATTGTTCACATATTTAAGGGTCAAAATTGACTAATACCACTCATATGAATGTGTTTGCAGGTAGAAAGAGGCAAAATGGTCATTGAATGGAAAGAACGGGAACATAGCAAAGGAGATGAGCTAGCCATGGAAAATGAAAGAGTCATGGAAGCTCTCAGAAACTGTGGTTTGAAAAAATTCTTCCTAACGCCATGTCTCCAAGCCCAACCAGAGTTATTACAGTATCTGGTCAGCATTTGGGACGAAAATCAAGAGAAGTTCATCCTTCAGGATCAAAAACTTGAGATTGATGTATCTGATGTGTATTTCATCACAGGATTATCGCGAAGGGGAGAAACACCAATATTAACTGACACTCGACCCTGCATGGAAAACATAACCATGGTGATAGACAAGGTATGTCCAGGAGCACGGAAGGGATCAGGTAGTGGGAAAGTTGATATACAAACTATCTCAGATTTGACACTACGTGTGGTGCTGTATACCATCACACAGGCTGCAGATCGTAAGCACCGCATGAAGCAACAAAGACATAGTTGCTTCTTGCTGTGGACTGTATGGCATTGACCATCTACAACTGGGTAGAGGCCATGACCATAAACATGAAGTGCCAACTAACCAAATGCAAGAAGACCAAACTGAAACAATTTGGTTATGGATCTATTCTGGTATCATTCTTCTTGGAATGACTACCCATTTTTTAGCGATAGGAGGTTATAGTCCCGACAACACCAGCGAGAGAACCATGGATGGATCAATGGGTAGCTTTGATGCCAAGGGCAGGGGGCGGTCAACAGATGTCTTGGAGACCAGAATTCTTCGATTGGCTCCGACAACAATTGATTGTCGTGGAGGATTGGTCCTACTCTAGTACAAATTTCACTAATGATTTGGACCTCCCACTCCTTGAGGGAGAAGATTGGGATGAATATTTAGGTGAGACTCATTTTTTTTTTTTTAAATTTTTATGAGTATTATGATTTTTTTTATTTATGCATGTTCTGACATTAAATCCATGTAATTGTAGATGTTTGCCCAGAGAGACCTGCCGGCATGTCACCGATAGCGAGGCGAATCCCTCGTGATTTTGACCCTCAAGGCGAGGGTGACGAGGAATATGAGATAGTGTGCAACTTGGAGGGGATCACACGAGGAGTCCCAGATTATGCACGTTTTGATGATGTTCCTCACACCTACCAGAGACATACCGTAGGGGTGCCCAGCTGAGTTCACCGCTTGCTGAGGCGGCTAGTACGGACCGTGAAATGTTATCACCAGCACCATGCTGATTAGATGCCTAGGTTTTATTTAATCTGCATATTTGAGAGACATGATGTCTCAGGATGTAACAAAAACACAAAAATATTTTTTGAAGTTATGATGCACACGGTTGCAAACATGCGATATATATATATATATATATATATATATATATATATATATTCCTCTACATATATCTTTTACATATGATGATGCTTTTACAAATTATGCAAATGTCTATCTAATACAATATTAGCCACTGTATCAGTTAATGTGTTCATTTGTCTAGGAATATGTTGATAGGTAATAAAATCAAAATGTCTTTCCAACAAACGAATACGTAAATATAATCTCAGAATGTGCGGATTTCTAAGTGAATAATGATTATTGAGTTGCAGAACGACAAGATGTGAACCTAGATTCACAAGAAATGTGCGTATGCTGAGGTTGATCGCCTCAGTTAATAGCTCAATGATAGCGCTATATTCAGCGACATTGTTTGTAGTTCGTCCTAGACAAATACCTTGCAGATCAATCAAATCACTAGTAGGATCATAAATTACCTAGGCTGCCAAAGACAAATTCTTGGTACTGCGGGAAGCACCTTCCGCGAAACCGACATAAGGGGTAATAAACATCTGCACAATAAGCAAGACCCAATAATCAAGAAAATTCTCACAAAGCACACCAAACCAAAAAACATGTGCAAAAAATGAAAACATCACCTATGTACACCTATTACGCATGAATGGCTCACGCATAATATTTTTTGAGATACAACCCATTTCTCGGCTATTCAAGAGGATGAAATTCTTAGTCAATTAGCTCATAGGCCCCATTCTGCAACACACATTTAATGATGTAGGGTCCATGCCACATAGGTTGAAATTTTCCTGCCCCTAGCTTATCACGAGCTTGGTCATACAGGAGGACAAGATCTCCTTCAACGAAATAACGAGGGGAAACTGACTGATCAAAATGAGCTTTGACCCGCTTTTTCTGTGCTTCAATAACAAGATCAAAAAAGTGGTAGGTTTCATCCAGCCTTTCTAAATAAAGGAGACGCTCTTCTTCTGGCGAAGTATTCAGAAGTAATTCAACAGCTAACTTGAGCGAAGGTATTTCACATTCAATCGGAAGAGTAGCTTCCAGGCCATAAACCAACTAGAAAGGAGTGAACCCGGTTGTGTTCTTAACTGAGGTTCGGTATGCCCAAAGAATCGAAAATAACATGAGATGCCAATTTGATTTGTGGATCCCAATCATACGTTGAAGCATCGTGACAAGAACTTTGTTCACAACTTCAACCTGAACATTGGATTGAGGGTAGTACGACGTTGAGCTGTCGTGACGTAGACCCAACTTAGAAGTCAACTCTGCCACCATATAAGGCCGAAAATGGGAACCATGATTGGTAACGACGACAAGTGTAGGCATTTCTTCGGCCCATTTGGTGAAGTAGTCCACAACTACAATAATATAAGCATGCCCCCCGGTCGAGTAAGGGTTACACGTCATAAAATCAATGCCCTACTTTGCAAAGGGACCAACGGTAATGACAGGATGAAGAGGAACGGGTGGTGCATGCAGCTTACATTGATAAATTTGGAAATCATGGCATTTACGAACTGTGACAAGACAGTATTTGAAAATAGAAGGCCAAAAATAACCAGCACGAAGAATATTCTGTACAGTAGCATAACTAGACATGTGACCGCCACAGGTGCCATTGTGAAAATCATTCGGAGCCTTCTCAGCTTCCTCGAGAGTCAAACATCGTCAGAGTATGGAATCGACTCTAATACAATAGAGAGTATCTGCAACTATACAATAAGGTTACAACTGATGGCGGACGCGTTGGTGGGCATCCTTCGTCAACTCAGATGTAAAAGATGAAGTTTGGAGATAGAAGATGATATCACCGTACCATGGATCGAGGGTGCTAATCAAGAAAATCAAGTCATCTGGAATGACGTCCTCAGAATGAGAAGGAGCGGAGTCAGAAGGGAGAGAAAAAAGTAAATCAGCAAAGACTAATGATTTCTTAGATTTGGTAGCAGTAAATTCCAAATCAAACTCTTTGAGTATGACAATCTGATTTGAGTATTTCCCCCTCAGTAATTGTCAAGAAAGTATGTAGGTCATGGGGTTTCATTCAGAAATCACTGTCACTGTACGCAAAAGAATATAATGATGAAAACATTGAACAACTTGAACAATGGCCAACGCTAACTTCTCGACTTTGGAATAACACATTTCGGGGTCGAGAAGGTTACGAGACAAGTAATAAATAACATGCTCATGACCATCATCATCATCTTGTACCAAAACCGTGGCAATCGTGCTAAAAGCGACAACCAAATAAAGGGAAAAATCATGATGATAATCTTGAGGGCAAAGGAGAGGAGCATTTAACAACAATGTTTTCAATGCATCGAAAGATGTCTGAGCGATCTCATCCCAGTTGTTAGCCCCCTATAAATTTTTTGACAAGAAAAGTAAGGGGCTAAATTGTTTCTGAGCCTTCAATGAATGCATCTCCCTTGAGACACATCATCCTTGAAGTCTCCTGTGCCTTTTCCCTATGAATGAAATCCCCTCTGCTGATTCCCATTTTAAAGCCTCCATGATTGCAAAAATTGTGCTCCTAAAGGGCTTCATGTGCCCCTTGTACCTCTGCAGAATGTCCCACGTTACCCCTTTTTCCTCTTGTCAAAGTTACCTTTGTTCCCCTAAAGTCCCCCTTATTCTCCTAAAACTTCCCAAAATCCCCCTCATTCCCCTATCGTTGCCCTTGGCTGGCCTTAAAATGCTTTAAAAACAAGCCAAAACCATATTTTCTTCATAATAAGGGCTCAGCCCCTTTCAACCACTTCCCCATATACCCATAGCCCAGGACCGAGCACTTAAGCCTTAGGCGCTAATCGCATTGGAGAAACAGAGTGGCACATTAAAATTCCTTTGTAATCACCGAGAAAATCCGATGCGATTGTTTGGTTGTTAAATTCTTCCGCTATGTTCCGCGCCGTTGATCTCCATAGAATGGACGGCGATCTCCGCCCCCGCAGCTTTCACCGTGCAACTCGTTCACCGCCCGTAGTCACATCTCCGCCGTTCGTTAATTTTCCAGATCAACAGTCCACAGTTCATCCAGATCGTGCACATTTTCAACCGTTTATCTGTACAAATCCGATGGTGCGGAAGCCGCCCATCCCGGTGGTCCTCGCCCGCTTTCACTATTCAAAAACCATCTAGTTTCCATCGCACTGCCTTTCAGGGGTAGGCAGTATTTACCGATTGGCCAGCGATTCCATACATCGCGTGACATGCATCCCCTATACCTTTTTCAAAACTTCCATCCTCGCGCGTTAACCGCAGTGCATCGTGCATTATTGTTCAGACGCGGATGCCCAACGATATTGCTGTGGACCGTCCGATCTGGGGCGGGCCATCCAACGACTATCGCTCGCCGAAGATGCACGATAGTTAACTCAGATGCACATGCGATAACTCAGGGTACGGTGCCCCATCCAGTTAATCTCTGTCATCGATCTGATCTGCAGATCGACAGTCCACATTCAATCGCCCTCTGTAGTTTTCCACCGTCGATCTCCTCCTGAGATCGGATGGTCCACATTTGATTGCCCCTCCCCATTGCATGTCCGCCATTGCCTAGTCCCACCACGTCACCATTCCACGTGTACCATCATGTATTCGCCCGTCCATGAATATATATTTCATTCCACGGTCAAAGTTTTAAATATTTTTTCCAGCAAAATTGTTTTTTTGACGTCGCCCAATGCATTTCTCACTGTTACACCTTTTTTCCATAATATCCTCTGCATGCTTCGTCGTCCACCGTATCACGTCGCCATTTCCGCAGTCATCCATGCCGCCCCCCATGCTCGGTTCTCTTAACTCATTTTCATGTTTTGCAGGGTTATCTAAGGGCAGAAAGCCGCCATGATTCATATACACCATTGTGAAGGCACAATGCACAGAAAGAGCTGAAATCTAGAGCCTGTTGTTACAAAAAAACGTATGGATAGGTGTCTGTAGCATAAATTTCATCAAAGGATAGAGTTTGAACTCTGCAAACCCTCCGTTGCCATTAAAGCTTGGATTGCATGAACAAAGGTAGTATAGGAGCAGCATAGAGCTCGTGGCAAGAAATAGAAGACTTTGAGCCTTTTCAAGGATTTTAGAAGGCAAAGGTACCAATTCAAGGACATCATGGATTGCACAAAAGGTAAGACACACAGGGCTTTATGTATATCACGGTTTGCACACCAGCATAATGTTTTCTCCATAAAGGACAAAGCACCCATGTAGCTTTTACTCTACACCGTGATCCCCACCCTGACAACAGTCTGAATCTACCAGAGCATTTGTTTCATAAGTATGGCAGACTCCTCAGTCATTTATTCACATTTTTTTTATACACCAAAGGTACTATAGAGTTCTGCAGCCAAGTACATTAGGACCATACCAGAGTAAATGGAGGTCGAAGATGATCACCCTTTCGTCCAAGACATGCGAGAGATTAATGCATGAGATTTAATACAGAGTGGCCTTCGGCCTTTCTTCCTCTCCTGAAGTTTTAATGTTGCAATTAGTTTTCACCTACCTCAGCTCATATTTCTGCTATAAAACTCATGAGAAAATATTGTAAAGGTTGTTGATCAGTTATCAAAGAATTGCAAGTAGTTTTTTGTTGAGACGCAGTCTCTGTGTAAAGTGTTAGATAGGCTGAGGAATATGATTTCAGACTGAGTATTCAGCTATTGGCAGTGTTGTACCTGAATGGTATTGCTATTTAATATGACAAGCACATTTCTTTGGATCCTGATCTAAAGCAGCGGTGATGTTTTCCTATCTTTGTGTTTAATTCATTTCATTTCGTTTCTAATGGCTTGCTCAGAATATTGGCATAGGATTTACCCTTGTTAGGTACCCTATGTTTTTGCTCTCCTTTCCATTAGTGTTTTTCTTATGAATGTGTTATCTAAGAATTGATTTCAGTTTGTTTAACCATTGTAGTGGACGTTGTTGCTTGCTCTCTGATGTATGGATTAAATGAATTCAGTTCTTAGATATTTCTTGTTAAGGATTTAGTTGGAAGATTTGGGAACACTGAGGATTAGAGTTAGCCCTATCCACTAGGATCCTTGTGTGACCAACTGGTCTTTAACGTTGTGCTCTGAATCTGTGTTATCTCCTCCTCTCTTACCTTTCATATCACACAATCATATTTAAGATCCTATGTTTTAGATGACTAGCCCAAATGAAATCTTGCACATTGGATAGTAAGCAAATCCTTTCTTGACTCCATTGCCCAATGGTTTTGAATGCTCCCTAGAATATTTCACCTCTGCCCTTTTCCTCTTTGCTCATCTTGGTCTTACATTGAATCCTTCTTTCTTGATAGCCAACAACCAAACAAACAATCAAACAAACAAATCCTGAGCCCTATAACTAGCCTAACATCTTAAACTCTGAGTTTCAAAGACATATACCTTTGACTCCTATAGAGAGATCCCTCTCTGGACCCAGGAGGGCTAGATCCTGAGGTCCGAAAGTGGTTTGATGTTGTATCATCTTTTGGTATTTCCAACCTTGCCAAAATATGGGAACCCCAACATAATGGTGAATCCACTGGGGATCGAACCCATAATCTCTAGTTAGGTTGGTAGTTAAAACACTCCTATTCACACATCAACCTCTATACCATTTGTTGTGTTTTCCCCCCATACTCTTGGATAGAGTCTGGAAAGGGTCAGGTAGCCTCCAGATCTCACACTCTTTCAGAGGTGACATATCTGGTAAATGGCCTCCCAGTCAATCTCTGGTTAGATTTTGCTATGTTTGGAAGATATTCTTGAAAGGGGACATCTCATAAGCACTATGGTGGAAAGTTTACCCTCCAAAAACATCCTAAAACTTTCCACCTGGTGACTCCATACTCCCTAAACATTTTAAAGACTCCACTGGTGATCAGTAGGCCTGCTGATTATCTTGGTTCACATTAGACTCCACTGGGAGACCAGCCTCCATAACAACATCAACCACAATAGAAGTAACAAGTAGGGTTAAGCTGCTTGGTAGAAAACAAAATTCTGGCTTCAAGAACCATTCACACAAGAGCTTATCCCAACCCAGACCCACCTGAAATATTTGACGACCTTGAGAGTATCCTCAAAGGAGCTCCAAAACCTAAAAGACCAACTATTTCCAGCCACATCCATAGATCTAACTCTGCACCAGAAGATCTTACAGCTTTATCACATTTTCACCTTGACCTAGACCTACCCAATAGATTACCTAGAACTAGGTCATTCAGTGTTCTAGACCAGCCAGAACTTGAGCTCCCTGATTCACCACCTCTAAGTGGTGGACACCTTGGAAATAGACATACCCCTCCCTCTACACCTCCTGATATACATTTTATACAAAACTTGGGGCTCAGTCACCCTAGATCTGCTCATCAGTCTTCTGCTGGTCATAATATCCCTATCATTCATATACCAGCCACCCAAGTTAACCCTTTACCCCATAAAAACATCATCATGGCAGCCTGGTATGCACCTCTGGTTTTAACTCAACCTCTAGTACCCTTACCCAATGATTATCAATCAAAGATCCCACACTTCACTACAAAAGAGACCATCACAGCTCAACAACATGTAGTTAAGATGGAATATTCTTTTGACTACATGGAGATAGATGATGATACAGTGAAAATGAGAATATTTTCCCAGAGCTTAGGGGGTGATGTGAAGAAATGGTTTAAGGGCCTACCTCCGGGTAGCATAAATGACCTCCCAGATCTATATCAAACTTTCATAAACAACTGGGAAGTTAGGGAAAATCCTCGCCAACTCCTAGTAGAATACATGACCTTCAAAAGAAACGTAGCAGAGAGTGTCCATGATTACACACTAATATTTAACAGCATTTACAATGCCCTCCCTCCACATATGAAACCTCCACAAGGCATGACTTTAGCAAAATACCCCGAAGTCTTTGATGCTGACATGGCCTATGAGCTTAGGGATAAAGAGTACAACACATTGGAGGACATGCAGAAAGGAGCAGTGAACATAGAGGCAAATCTGATTGAGAAAAGAGCAAGACTGAGATTTGAGAGAAGGGTAACATACAGAGATGATAATGTAGCTTCCACGTCTGACCCCAATTATGACCGTCTATCTAAAAACATGGAAGAGTTACAAAAAATGGTCAAGAAGATGGTTGTCACAGTTAGTAACCAAAACATAAATCAAAACCAGAACCAGAACTTCAGAAGAAACAACAACACTCCCAACAGACAAAGAGAGTCAGATCAACAAGTTATTCCCCCTTTCCAAGAGAATTTCTTGGATGAAGATGAGGGAATCATAGAAGAGTCTGAGGGAAACACAATAAACATGTTTGAAACAGAAGATTCAATCCATAACTGTTATTCAGAGGAAGATCAGCCCTCACCTTCATATTGGGATGAGGAGAGATCAGAATCTGAAGATTACAGACTTGGATTTGAAGATGCTATCATGCAGGTCAAACAATATGAACTCAAAAGTAAGAAGAGCCAAGAAAATTCCAAAGCAAAAACCTCTGAGGTCACCATTAAGAAAAGGCCTAAGAAATCTTCTAAAGAAACTACTGAAAGCAACCAATCAGCAACTTAGAATTCTAGAAAAAACAAAGAAAAGGATAACCAAAACACTGATACACAAGGTAAACCAGCTAGCAGCACTGGCACAACAGTTAGTGCTCCTGATAAAATAGTTTCAAACATTGTACATAGTGAGAATCAACACACTGATTCGGCCACTAAAGCGGTGGCTAACAAAACTAAGATGAACATTCTAAAGAGTGAGTCCACTTTCAATTTAGAAAGTGAGATTGCTAAAATTAAAATCTCTGTCCCAATTTCTGAACTGGCCACTCAGGATGTATATAAAGGCCAAATTTTGAAAGCATTAAATTTAGGAGAGAATAATGATACTGTAAATCTGAGTGATGATCAACCTGCCCTTCTATTTGGTCCAAAGATCGAGGGAAAGTTTCAGGAAGGGGTAGTTCCGCCTTTTTATATCAGTCTCAACATTCATGACAAGATCCTTCACAATGCCATGCATGATTCTGGAGCATCTCACAACTTGATGCCTAAGGTAGTCATGGAAAGCCTAGGCCTAGAGATAACCCGTCCCTACAAAGATCTATATTCATTTGATTCTAGCAGAGTAAAATGCCTAGGCCTGATCAAAGATTTATGTGTGAGCTTAACTCAGATTCCTGCTAAGTGTATGGTCATGGATGTTGTGGTGGCAGATGTGCCACCCAAGTATGGCATGTTATTATCTAGATCATGGGGAGCCAAGCTGCAAGGCACAATGCAGATGGATGGCTCATATGCCACTATCCCTATATTTGGCCAACTTAGAAGGATGTATAGAGAGGCTTAAATGAAATTCCTAGTCAGTAGCCCCGAGAAAATTGAAAACACACCATTATACTCTGTACACAGAGACCTGGATTCTTTCATCCTTTATAATGACCAATCCTTAGGAGAATTAGCACCAGAAAACAGAGATACAAAAAATGACACGGAGCCCATGGATTTTAACATAATGGCTACCCTAGACTTAGAAGAAAATGATGTAGAAAACCAGGGACAGAACACCGAAAATGAAACTCTGAGTGAACCAGAAACAAAACGCAAGCAGCAAGCTAGTCAACTCTCTGAATTCCATGCATATCATGAAAAACAATACAACCCACAGCCTAGTAGAGACCTTATAACGCAACACAATGGCGAACCCAGCTGTAGGAAAGGGAATGATGAGGAAACAAAAAATGAACCCCTGTGGGAAATGAACTTTGATGGGTCATGTACTAGAAGAACTGCTGGAGTAGGGGTGTGGATACATAACACAGAAAGCGACTATGCAGAGAGCCACACTGTCAATCTATGTTTCAAATGTACAAATAATATTGCAAAATATGAGGCCCTCATCCTAGGTTTAAATGTGTTAAAGAAATTAGGGGCCCGTAAGAAAACTGTGCAAAGAGACTCAGAGTTGGTTATAAAACAGGTAAATGGTGAATACGCAGCGAAACACCCCAGGCTGAGAGCATACATGAATGATACTCTAGATTTATTGAAAAAAATTGTTGAATACCAATTAGTGTTCATCCCTAGGGGTCAGAACGTAATTGCGAATGGATTAGCTTGTCTAGCTAGTTCATATCCTAAGACTCCAATTGACCAACAGATCATCATTCAGACCAAATTCAGACCTGCAGTGCCGGACAATGAAAATTATTGGCAGGTTTTTGAAGGTGATAAACAGATTGAGGATTTCCTGATAGGCAGGAATGAGTTTGAATTTTCTAATTCAGACTCTAAATCTGAGAATAGTTGCCTAAGTGAATAATCCTCTGATGAAGAAACCCCACCCTATAACATAGAAATAAACACCCTAACTGAAGAAACTGGAAACTCAACCACAAAATGTGAAAACGCAGATACTGAAGAAGTATAGGTGCTGCAGGCCAAAGATAATAATATACCCAGAGGCCTGAAACCCTTAGAGGACCTCTTTGACTTTGATGATGTAGCAAAAAGGCCCACTATAGAACATGTAGACTCTGATGTGGAAGAATGCAACATAGGCACTGAAGATAAACCCAAAATGATTAAACTGGCTAAGTCTTTACCTGCAGACATGAATAAAAAATACATTGACCTTTTCAAGGAATTCATTGATGTGTTTGTCTGGAGTTATGAAGACTTAAAGGCCTATGACACAAACATCATACAGCACAAAATACCTTTAAAGGAAAACCAGAAACCCTTTAGGCAAAAGCTTCGTAGGATAAACCCAAAACAATTGCCTACAGTTGAAAAAGAGATTAAAAATATATATGATGCAGGCATAATAGTTCTTGTGAGGTTCTCTGATTGGGTATCAAACCTAGTGGTTGTGAGAAAGAAAACAGGGGAGATCAGATTATGCATAGACTTCAGAAATCTTAATAGAGCCTCCCTCAAAGATAATTACCCTTTGCCAAGAATGGAAGACATCCTTCAGAAAGTAGTAGGCTCAAGGAGAATCTCCCTGTTAGATGGATTTTCAGGTTACAACCAAGTCTTATTAATCCCAGAAGACCAACTCAAAACAGCTTTTACCACTCCATGGGGTACCTTTATGTATGTGAAGATGCCTTTTGGGCTGATGAATGCTGGAGCAACCTTCCAGTGAGCAATGGACATAGCTTTTTCAGATGAAATAGGGCACTTCATAGTCATCTACTTGGATGACATAACGGTCTACTCCAAGACTGAAGAAGAGCACCTAGAGCACCTGAGAAAAGTGTTTGAAAAATGTAGAAGGTTTGGTCTGTCACTGAACCCCAAAAAGACTATATTTGGGCTGAAAGAAGGAAAGCTTCTGGGCCATATCATATCTGAGGAAGGGATTAGGATAGACCCACAGAGAGTTGAAGGAATACTGCAAATCACACACCTGAGGAACATCAAAGAATTATAGTCCTTCATTGGGAAAATCAACTTCCTCAGGATGTTTATACCCAACCTGGCTGAACACCTTAAGAATATGACCAACATGTTAAAGAAAGGTGTAGGAGTTAAATGGACTGTTGGAGCTAAACAATCTTTCAAATCAGTAAAATTTGCACTCACCCAAGCTCCTATTCTGATTAGCCCAGATTTCTCAAAATATTTCCTGATATTTTCATTCGCCTCTGAGCACACAATAGCTGCAGTCTTGCTGCAAAAAAATTTAGAGGGAATGGAGTAGCCCATCTCTTTCTTCAGCAAAGCACTAAGGGATGCACCCTTGAGATACAACATAATGGAAAAGCAGGCCTATGCCTTAATCAAGGCCTTAAAGGACTTCAGGGTGTACATATTGCATTCCCACACCATAGCTTATGTGCCTAACATAGTTGTCAAAGATATATTGTCCCAAGATCCTGATGGAAAGAGGGGAAAATGGATTGTTGTGATCTTAGAATATGACCTTGAAATTAAACCCACCAGACTGATCAAAGGTCAAGGCTTAGCTAAATTAATGGCTGAATCAAATCTGCAAGCCCTTAACATTAACATGATAGCTGCCTTGGATGAGTAGGAAGGATTGCCTGATCCCACTGCTGAGGAGAAATTTCAGAACTCTCCTTGGTACTATGATATCCTTTATGTGCTCACCAACCTCAATGCTCCACCTGAACTATCAAGGACCAAGGCCAGATTCCTAAAGCTAAAGGCCAAAAACTACTGCATTCTGAATGAAAACTTATATTGGAAAAATCCGAATGGCCTATTGCTTAAATGTTTGCCTGAAATAGAGGCAGAAAGGATCAAACAAGAATTCCATGCTGGAGAGTGTGGAGGCCACCTGAGTTGGAAATCCACTGCAAACAAAATACTCAGGGCGGGCTATTATTGGCCCACACTCTTCAATGATGTCCATAAAATGATTACTGCCTGTCACAAGTGCCAGATTTTTGAAGGCAAAAGAAATCTCCTCCCCTTACCTCTCCAACCCATCACTGTTGAAGGCACTTTTATGCAACGAGGCTTAGATTTTATAGAATAAATTCATCCTACTTCTTCTACACAACACAAATGGATCCTAATAGCCACATACTACTTCACTAAGTGGATAGAGGCCATACCTACTAGGAATGCCACAGATTCAGTCATCATTAGGTTCCTAGAAGGTCATATCCTCTCTCGGTTTGGCTGCCCCAGGAAAATAATCATTGATAATGCTACTGCTTTTGGATCCAAGAAAATGGTTGATTTTTGTCATAGGTATGGAATAACACTCGGTCATTCAACTGCCTATTACCCTCAAGGTAATGGCTTAGCTGAATCATCAAACAAGAGCCCGGTGACCAACATCAAGAAGCTGCTTGAAGAGAACAAAAAGTCATGGCATAACAAGTTGGTGCATGCTTTGTGGGCTGATAGGCTTACAACAAAGAAATCCATGGGCATGTCACCATATCAGCTTGTCTATGGGACAGAAGCAGTGTTTCCTACCAGCCTTGGGATACCAGTGATCAAACTTGTCCAAGAGATCTAGACAGAAGAAGATAGCATGATTAGAAGGATAAATCAAACAATCCATCTTCAACAAACAAGGGAGGAGGTCTATAACAGAGATGTTAAAGTTTAGGAAAACATAAAGAAGTTGTTTGACAAGAGAACCAAAGCTGCTGTTTTCAAAATTAGAGATAAAGTTCTCAAGTGGGATTCAAGGAGAGAGGATAAAGGAAAGCACGGCAAGTTTGACAGTTTGTGGCAAGGTCCATACATCATCCAGGCCACTGTGGGTCCAAATGCCTTCTTCCTACAGGAATTAGATGGTACAGAGCTGTTTGGGGGTCCTGTCAATGGCAGGATGCTCAAACACTACTTCTGTTGATTCTAAACTTCCAGTTTGCATTTCCATTGTACATACCATTGCAGTTTTTGTTTTCAAGTAAAAAAGAAAATGTTTCAAAAAACAGAGAGAAAGAAGGGGTTCAGACATGCTCAAAACATGAACCTCTGAAGTGAAAAATATTGGCTCTAATATGATCAAAACCTGAGCCAAAAGATTAAAGCAGCTGGTCCTAACATGCTCAAAATCTGGACCAGCAAAGAAGGAAAAGAATCGGCTCTAGCATGCCCAAAACCAGAGCTGAAATGAAGAAAGAAAAAGTGACTCTAACAAGCTCAAAAATTGAGTCACAGAGAAAGGAAGGGTGATTCAAACTCCAGATTTAAAGTCTTCAAGTTTTGTTTCCAGTTTTCTGCAAGTTTCTATCCATGATCAACTGTATTTATGCCTTGGATCCACAGCAAGCCAGACAGTCTAATCCTGGCTTGACTGTTTCCAATTTCTGTTTTAGAATATAGAGAAGGAGTCTGCTGGATAGTTTAATCCCAGTAGACATTAGATTAGATAGAGAAACATATGGGACCAACAGTCTAATCTAGTCTCATGGAGAAATAAGGGTAGACTTAGAGTAGGTTTGTTTTCAGTTTGTAAAAAAATAAATGATGTAAAGGGTCTGGTAGCTCAAATGCACCCTAAGAAGAAAAAATTCTAGGATTGTAGAAAGGGTAGGTAGATTGTTAGGGAAAGTCTCTCTGCTAATGTATCTATCATGTTGTGGCAGCTGATCCAGAGAAAGAAAGGGATGTGCCAAGCAGCAGGCATCTGGCCTACACCAAAGATTATTTTTTGAATTCTTGACTCCTTCAAGAAGAAGCCATCCCCATGTGGAGCCACTGTTAGCCCCCTATAAATTTTTTGACAAGAAAAGTAAGGGGCTAAATTGTTTCTGAGCCTTCAATGAATGCATCTCCCCTGAGACACATCATCCTTGAAGTCTCCTATGCCTTTTCCCTATGAATGAAATCCCCTCTGCTGATTCCCATTTTAAAGCCTCCATGATTGCGAAAATTGTGCTCCTAAAGGGCTTCATGTGCCCCTTGTACCTCTGCAGAATGTCCCACTTTACCCCTTTTTCCTCTTGTCAAAGTTCCCTTTGTTCCCCTAAAGTCCCCCTTATTCTCCTAAAACTTCCCAAAATCCCCCTCATTCCCCTATCATTTCCCTTGGCTGGCCTTAAAATTCTTTAAAAATGAGCCAAAACCATATTTTCTTCATAATAAGGGCTTAGCCCCTTTCAACCACTTCCCCATATACCCGTAGCCCAGGACCGAGTGCTTAAGCCTTAGGCGCTAATCGCATCGGAGAAATAGAGCGACACATTAAAATTCCTTTGTAATCACCAAGAAACTCAGATGCGATTGTTTGGCTGTTAAATTCTTCCACTATGTTCCGCGCCATTGATCTCCACAGAATGGACGGCGATCGCCGCCCCTGCAGCTTTCACCGTGCAACCCGTTCGCCGCCCGTAGTCGCATCTCCACCGTTCGTTAATTCACCAGATCAATGGTCCACAGTTCATCCATATCGGGCGTGTTTTCAACCGTTGATCTGTACAGATCCGACGGTGCGGAATCCGCCCGTCCCGGTGGTCCCCGCCCGCTTTCACTGTTCAAAAACCATCTGGTTTCCATCGCACCGCCTTTCACAGGTAGGCGATATTTACCAATTGGCCAGCGATTCCATACATCGCGTGACACGCATCCCCTGTACCTTTTTCAAAACCGCCGTCCTCGCGCGTTAACCGAAGTCCATCGCACATTATTGTTCGGACGTGGATGCCCAGCGATATTGCCGTGGACCGTCCGATCTGGGGCGTGCCATCCAACGACTATTGCTCACCGAAGATGCAAGATAGTTAACTCAGATGCACACGCGCTAACTCAAGGTATGGTGCACCATCTAGTTAATCTCCGCCGTCGATCTGATCTGCAGATCGACGGTCCACATTCAATCACCCTCCATAGTTTTCCACCGTCGATCTCCTCCTGAGATCGGACGGTCCACATTTGATTGCCCCCGCCATTGCATGTCCGTCGTTGCCTGGTCCCACCATGTCACCATTCCACGTGTACCATCGTGTATTCGCCCGTCCATGAATATATATTTCATTCCACGGTCAAAGTTTTAAATATTTTTTCCAACGAAATTGTTTTTTCGACGTTGCCTAGTGCATTTCTCAGTTTTACACCTTTCCTCCATAATATTCTCTGCATGCTTCATCATCCACCATATCATGTCACCGTTTCCGCAGTCATCCATGCCACCCCCCATGCTCGGTTTTCTTAACTCATTTTCATGTTTTGTAGGGTTATCTAAGGGCAGAAAGCCGCCGTGATTCATATACACCATTGTGAAGGCACAACGCACAGAAAGAGCTGAAATCTAGAGCCTGTTGTTACAAAAAAACGTCCGAATAGGTTTCTGTAGCATAAATTTAATCAAAAGATATAGTTTGAACTCTGCAAACCCTCCGGTGCCATTAAAGCTCGGATTGCATGAACAAAGGTAGTACAGGAGCAGCAGAGAGCTCGAGGCAAGAAATAGAAGACTTTGAGCCTTTTCAAGGATTTTAGAAGGCAAAGGTACCAGTTCAAGGACATCATGGATTGCACAAAAGGTACGACATGCAGGGATTTATGTATATCAGGGTTTGCACACCAGCATAATGTTTTCTCCATAAAGGACAAAGCACCCATGTAGCTTTTACTCTACACTGTGATTCCCACCCTGACAACAATATGAAGCTACCAGAGCATTTGTTTCATAAGTATGGCAGACTCCTTAGTCATTTATTCACATTTTGTTTATACACCAAAGGTACTATACAGTTCTGCAGCCAAGTACATCAGGACCATACCAAAGTAAATGGAGGCCGAAGATGATCACCCTTTCGTCCAAGACATGCCAGAGATTAATGCATGAGATTTAATACAGAGTGGCCTTC
>CM076570.1:1558872895-1558924668 GCA_034641835.2 Pinus albicaulis | reverse complement strand
TGGATAGACCTTATAGGAAAAGATGAAAATAACAAGGTGGCTAAAAATTTCACCACTAATAACAACTTAGATTCAAAATATATCCTTTAAAAATAAATATAAAATATTATTTTAAAATAAATAAATAATGTTAAATTACATAATAAATATTATTAACAAAATTTATTTATATTTATAAAATAAATTATTTTTAAATAATATATATGTTTAAAAAAAAATATTTATAAGATAAAATCACTGTAAAAAAATGTGGTGAGATACACTTCCCCTTACAACAACTTAATTTTTGATGAAATTACAAATTTATTAATATTTAAAACATTTTTAAAAATATATAAATAAACCAACTTAACACTATAAAATTCTAAACTAAACTTGTCATTCTCACCAACCCTCTCCAATTTCTAATAAAATCAACACCAAAATACTAAAAAGTTTTCGACTCTGACATATTTTACAACATGATAAATTAGAGGTAATGAATCACTGATTTGAGATAGCAGGTAAGCTCTTAGCAATTTGGGGCAACTTTATCTCTCTTAGCCCCCTCAAATTTCCCGAACACCACGAGAGCTTTTCTGTCTAATAGGCTCCTGAAATCCAGGCTATTTTGTGACATCATAATCTCCCTCCTCAATCCAAATTTCTGACACACCACGAGAGCTTGTACACTGTCAATACATCTCTTTTCATTTTAGATACTAGATATCCCCTTCTCTGTGTAATAATATTTCAATCTTTTTATTAATTTCAAAAATAAAATTATTTTAAAAAATAATAATATTTATTTGGAATATATTAATAAAAAAATATTTTAATGTAGTTTATAAATAAAATATTTCTTTTTTAATTGTGTATATATTAAATATGGTTAAAACACACATATGTGAAATATAATTGGAAAAAAAAATTAAACTCTCATAGTTATAATATTTCAACTAAAATTACTATTTCACATTTTAGCTTTTTTTTCAAATATACTTTTAGATTAATTTTATCTTTAGCAAACATTTGTTGTAATTGCAGCTTTAAAGTGTGTAGTCTATACAATCCAAGTGTCTAAATGGATTTTCCAAATATTCAAATGGATTTTCAAAACATCTAGAGAGATGAAATCTATCTAGTATAAACCTTTTTTCGAGTTTTGCACTCTAAAAGACATTTGCACGTAATGTTACATGTTACCTGAACGACATTAGAATGAAAAATAGCAAAATTATTTGTTTTTATTTGAAATTTGATTAAAAATAGGGGTTTTCCCTATTTTGATTAAAAATATGGGTTTTCCCTATCAATTTTGTTGGAAATTTGGTAGGAATTTATTATAATTGTAAATTTGAGTTAGCGCTTCATGAGTTTGCCAAGGTATTTAATTTATTTATATATTCAAAAATGCATTTTAAATCACTAGAGATCACATTCTCCCCTCCCCTTTTTCCTTTTTTTCACTTTCTTGTTTATTCTTTCTATTTTCCTCCTCTTATTTCATTTCTTAATATATTCTCATATAATCCAATATTTTCTAGCCTCTTTCTTCTCTACTTCTATATAGCATTAATAATTATTTTATTTTATACCAATTTAATTATCTAATTTTAATGATTTTTTATTTTTAATCTAATTCTAATTAAATACATTTTTATAAGATTAATAATTATTTAATTCTAATTTTATACTAACTTAATCTAATTTATAGATTAATACCATTTCATACTATTTTAATCCAATATTTTAATTTTTTGATTGAGGTCATTTTATTATTCTTCTTTTAAGGTTGAAAATAAATATTTTTGTCTACTTTTTTAATATTAAAATATTTGCCTAATCCAGCATTTTAGATAGATGATTATTTAGCTCTTATGAAAAATTTCATTGGCGAAAGTCACAGGTTCAATTCTAAAAATTTCATAAAATTTTAATGTTTATTTATTATTTAGTTTATTCATCTTAATTAATATTTCCCAAAATCTAATTTATATATACTATAATCAACCTATTTTATTTATTCTATTTTTAACCCATCTTGTCAAAGAAATACTAATTTAACTATTTATTTTATTTTATACCAATTTAATTATCTAATTTTAATGATTTTTTATTTTTAATCTAATTCTAATTAAATATTATTTTTTACTATTAATAATTCTTTAATCCTATTTTTATCTAACTTAATCTAATTCTAATTTAATACTATCTTATACTACTTTAATAGAATATTTCAATTCTTCTCATTTATATTATTTTAATATTTAATATAAATTCCCTAATGGGGTGTTATTGTGTTAAAAGAAGGGGTTTTTGAGGTTGTGTTTGCCACCCCCGAATGTGATGTGCATTAATGAAGGGGATGCGCAGCCAACACCATGCATGCAATCACACACATATAGCTCTTTGGCAATATCCATTATAAATATGCCTAAATGAAGTTTCCAAAAGTTGATTGTGGTTGTTTGAGTGGAAGCGAGGGTAAGTTCTCGACTTACCTGTGCATGCTTTCTGTTTCAGCTAGTAGTGTAGGGAGTTTTGCATTCAGGATTGGTTCTATGTTTGAGATGACATATAAAAAATTCAATGGCTTGCAAAAGTGTTAGAGGCCGTTGTGGAGTTTCCTTGGAGTCGTGGTTTGTTTATGGATGCTTGGCACCTTGGAGTATGATGGGATGTTTTGTGTGTCATTTACAACTCATTGCACAAAACCTCAAGTGAATTACTTTCTTTTTCTAGAAATTTTTTTTCTTTCTAGTTTTGTGGTAGGGTCTGAGGTGATATGTCAAATTTATTTAGGTTGGGAGGCTTTGTTTCAGTCTTCTTGTTAAGGTTGGGGAGTCTTGGTAGCCTATTGGCATGATTTGTTATGGGGTTTCGTTGAATTGGTAATGTCTAGGCTGGTGGCTATAACATTTGTTAATGATGGTGTGTGTCTTAATGTGAATTGTAAAGATTGGGTAGAAGCGCTCATGTAGGTTCGTTTTCTTGGGTGTCCTGGAGTCGTATGTGTTTGGGGTTCACTGTTCTGTGTGAGTATGAGTATTTTTTTTAATGGTGCTAGGGAATGGGTCCTCCATACAGGTTTTCGTGACCTCTGCTCAATGCTTAGGTGCTTCAATTGAGTCTGAAATCTGTGTCACGAGATTTGGGGATGTTTCAGTGGGTTGGATCTCTAATTCTGTGGTGGATGTGTCTATTTGTATCTTTTTTTTTGTAGTTATATGTATTTATAGTAGTTACTCCAGACGTTCCTCCTGGACATTGTCATGCCATCGAGACAATGAATCTGTTGTAGGATTAAGGGAGGGGGGCAGTGGTCTGTAGGTGTTAATTTTAGATAACAATGGTATGATCTATGCTTGCAACAATTACTTCAATGTACTTTTATTAACCCAATGTCAATTCCACTTTAATTTCCAATAATAATCAAATAAACTATAAATTCACATTGACAATAATTGTAGATAGAACATAAACAATAAATGCAGAAGAGAAGTCAAGATAAGAGAACGCCAATATTTGGCTAAATCCAAGGAAACAATCCAAAGATGGGGAAAAGACTTAATCAATCCTTCTTATTATAAAATACCAAATGTTCATCAAAGAAATAATGTCTAATAGAGTACAATGATGAAAGTCAAAGTCAATGTGAATTGACTTTTGCAAACTATCCAAACCAATATAAATGTGATTACCTTGATGAAGTTCTATGATTTTGTAAAGTTAATAACAACCAATGTGCTCTAACGAGTCAACGGTCAACGCAACAGTAAAAATTATCTTCTTGAGCTCGGTCAAATTCAGTCAAACTCGACCTTCCTTGGTTGTAAAAAAACAAAAAAGACAATCAACAAAATGGAATTCAAACCCATTCAAATGATGAAGTCAACCTGCGGTCAAAATAGTCCCACAACTCTATGGTTAACCCTGGTCAAACAACACCTCTTGCCTCATTTTTTGTGCTAGATAATGTGCCCTACTAGGAAAAATATTCTCCTAGTCATAGCACATTCAAACAACCCCTCAAAATTCCAAAATTCAACACTCGTCAAAGTCTCTTAAAACAGAAAATTAACATATGTCAAAACAACTCAAAGAACTCGCATGTGTGAAGAATAATAGGTTTCCTCATTCTTGTACGAAGAAATGTTGTGTTGTTGATGTGGAAAATGAGGTTGAAGCCCTCCTTTATTTATATGCATAAGAGAGGATCAAATTTTACAATTTGACCCCAAGTCGACCTTTACCGAATGTTCTCGTGTGGGCTTGACATCAAACACATATTTCTCCTTGTCTAAATTCAGTGCTTCCAAGGTCAATTTTGGTCCTCTCGAAAATAGGAATTTTTTCCAATAATCAGCTTAGCCAAAGGAGATACCCAAAGTGGAATTTGACCCTAGTTGCACATTTTAACACTCCCTCTCAACCAGGGTGAATTCCACTTGCCAATATCCATCCATTGTCATGCCATCATGTACTATATCTGCATCTCATCTCATTTTTGCTGAATATTGATATAGATAATAAGAAGGATAGATCGAGAGTGACTCACAAGAAATTATCACTCTCTTCCCACTCACAAAATTCAGGCCACATAATTAGGGGTAGAACCCAAATTGGACTTGATCCTGAGCGATCAAGTTGTTCAACATCACGCATCCTAGACATAAGGAGTATGATAGTACATGGTGCATCCATATGTAGTGCTATTGTCCCTAACCAAATTTTCCAACTCATTTGACAAATGAGAGGTACTTCCCAAGAGTCCTAGATTGCAAGGGTAGGATGTATGTTGGGGCATCTGCGGGAGACGGTGAACTACTCATCCTACTCATATGCCATAAAATAAGGTGAACCACTCATCCTATGCATATGTTATTTATAAGGGAAGGTGAACCACTCACACTGTGCTCAATCATGGTTGGGGTATATACTCCATAAGGGAAGGTGAACCACTCACCCTATGCTCATATAGCTCTAAGAAGTACCCCAAGTGCCCAGGAGCTCCCTGAGGGAAATGTATAACTCAAGTGGGACCCTCGTGAGAGGGTCTTTCCATGACTCAAATTCTCTCTCGGAATACTATGAACTTGGCCTTCCCCAAGGGATTCTTGAGAATGTCAACAACTCGTTCACCAATCATGATGTGTTGGAGCCTTATTACTCCTTGTTGTAGCATCTCCTGGATAAAGTGGTACTTGATATTAATATTCTTGGAGAGGTGGTGGAACACATGATTCTCTGAAAGGAAAATACCACTCTAGTTTTCACAATAAATGACAATGGTATCTAGAACATCCTCACATATCTCAATGAAGAGATTCCTCAACTATATAGCTTCACAATAGACCATACTAGTTGCAATAGTTTTGGCCTCATTGGTGCTTAGAGAAACAAATTTTTTCTTCCTACTCACCAAAAAATTGAAGCATATCCCAAAGTGAAGCAACATCCTCACGTTCTTTTTCTATCCACCATAATTCCATCCTAGTCAATATCAAAATATCCATGTAGCCTCAAATTCCTAACATTATATCTCAGTCCATAGTTGATAGTGCCATGAAGAGAACTTAGAAGATTCTTTACAAAAACCCAATGTACATCATCAGTATCAATCATAAAATGAATCAAAGTATTTACATCGAAGCATATTTTTGATCAGGAGTTCACCAAGAACATTAGAGCCCCCACAAGTTTTATATATTCAGAAGGATTTTCCAATTTAGGACCAACAAAACTTCCAAATAGCTTGATCAAGTTCAGTTCCATCAGAGTAGACACAAATTTTCATTCGAGCATCCCACATTTTTAAGAGCTTCACAATGTATTTTCCTCGAGAAAGGAAAATATCGCCTAGATTTTTCCAGATCCTACCCTAGGAAGTAATACACTAGCCCTAGGTCCTTCATCTTGAATTCAAAAGTCAACTCCCTTTTGCACTGATAAATTAGAGGGTTTGCACTAGACAAAAAAATATCATTGACATATAAGACCAAAAAAAGTGGCATGTAATTTTCAACCTTGATATATATGTTTGGATCAACATAGCTCCTTGTAAATTACATCTTCATAATATTTCTATCAATCCTCTCATACCAAGACCTAGGGACTTAATTTAAACCATAGATGGCTTTCTCCAACTTGCATACATGTTTCCTTCAATCTTGTCCTTACAACCCATGAGGTTGTTCCAAGTAAACTTCCTCCTTAAGAGAATCATGCAAGAAAGTAGCCTTGATGTCCATTTGATGTAGGCTCCACCCTTGATTGGAAACATGATAAATTATGGATTAGATAATGGCGTATCAAGCAACTGGTGAAAATATTTCATCATAGTCAACTCCTTCCTTTTGAGAGAAACCACGATCCATGAACCTTGCCTTATATTTTTTAGCACTTCCATCAACTCCATGTTTAATTTTGTAAATACATTTTGAAGTGAACACAAACTTGTCCTTGGGTCTAGGAACCACTTCCCAGACATCATTCTTCATGATCGATTCATATTCCTCAAACATAACATCTTTACATACCTAGTGCTTTATGACTTCTTCAAAGGTGCAAGGTTCAATTTGAATAATAATACTCATGGTAGCCAAGTATCCTTGATACATGCTGGGCTTCTCGCTTTCACGCAATGTTCCTCTTGGAGCAAAATGTTTTTTTGCATCTTCAATTTTATGTTTGAACCATAGTGGTCTTTTCTTTGAGGTAGTAGGTTCGCAAGGAGGCATATCAAGAGGATCCATCAGGCCATCAATATTAGACATAGTGTCACCCATTGTACTTTCCTCTTGATTTTCAGCAACATCGTCATCCTTTATCGAGATGGGGAGATATATGGATTTCCCAAGGGCAGAGTGAGTGAATATTTCTTCGAGTGTCTTGAAATAAAAAGTTTGATGAGGGCTTCTATTTTAAACATATACAAAAATGTTAGCAAATTCTCCCCACAATAATTTTGGTAGACCTTGATCATAACTCATGGCACAGGTGGCTTCGATTATAGTTTGATTCTTTCTTTCAACAACACAATTTTTCTCTAGAGTATATGGAACAATTGTCTCCTCTTAATGCATTCCTCTCTACAAAAATAATTGAATTCATTAGATTAATATTTGGTTCCATTTTCAGTCCTCAATATCTCAGTCTTCTTTCCAGTTTGATTCTCCACCAGTGATTTGAAAGAACTGAACCATTTGAAGACTTCATCCTGCCTTTCCAAAAAATAAATCCATGTTTTACATGAGGAGTCATCCATAAAAAATTCTTAATGATGTAAATATTTTCATTGATGGAAAAGGAGCAAAGGAGCAGTGAAGAGGTAGCAAATCAAAGAGCAACAAAAACAAGCAAAGGAGAAGCAACAAAATTGAAGAATTTGTTGTGATGTGAAATTGTTGATTGAGCTGAATTGTTGTGATGCAACGGAAAAATCCAAGGAGAATGAAAATATGTTGGATAATTGTTGTGATGCATTAATGATAAATATTTCTATTTGAGGTTGATGCATTTATTCATTACATGTGGCTAGAATTAATATTGGACATATTTTTTATTTTATGTTCTAATATGAAGAGTTTGGAAACGAATGAGTGGAAGGCAAAGAGTCAAGCCTATTCACTTCATATTCTTACGTGGAATACAAATAGGCAGAAAATTATTGCTACACAACAATTTGTCACTGTCCATGTACTCCCCATTCCTTGATCTTGGAGGACCCATACAATGACCCTTGTGTACTTTCCAAACATAGAATACATACCCCTGAACCACACTTTGTGTGCCAATTCATCTCCCTTTACAACTTTTCTAGAAGATCCCTATATAAACCTAGTTTTCAAGGTCAACACTTTGTCTTAGTGTCTAACCCACACCGATAGAAGAGATTTTCACTGGGACCCACACCGATCGGTGCTCTATATTAATGTCGGACCCACATCGATCCTCTTTTGGAAATTTTTTAAAATAGAAACGAAGTTTCCACGAATAGAAGCTTTGCGAGGCGGTGAGATGGAAGTTTGTTTTGAGGATATGGTCAAGGAATTCCCCTTTGGGCTTCTTGTTCCCAAGAAATAGGAACTACTACAAAGGATAAGCTCTTTTCCCATTGTTTGAGGGTCCATATCCTCCTCCTCCATTGTTATATAAGGAGATCTCTTTCACCTCTGCTACCTTAGTTAGAGAGTTAGAGCTAGCTAGTTAGAAGCAACAATCATATAGAGGAAAAGCAATCATAGCTTAGGGAGAATATAGCAGAGTGTGATTTTTTTGTGTGTGTTAAGAACATAGTGAGATCTTAGACCTTTGTGTATGAGTGTGTCACAAACATGCTTGGATACAGACCTGCCGAAGGAGAGCCTTAACATCAAGGCTTGGTTGTAAAATCCCCTTGTCTTTATCATAATAAAATGTCACTGATGTTTATCTTCCACTCTTGTTTACATTTATAATGATATTTATAGCATTCCTTATTCAGTTAGATAGGTTGTAATTGTTTTATGTTTGTCTGGATTTTATGCTTGTCGTGGTGTCTTGACTGTCTATATAGGTAATTAGACGTTGGTAGCAGTGTGTATCGAGATTGAGAAGAGCGACAGATCAAGAAGCTTCGATGGAAGATGACAACATAGCATCAGAACAAGATAGGTCATCTTCCTTGCTCTGAATTTCATTTACAATCTAGGAAGGTAGATGTTAGTTTGTTCCTGTAGTTTCTAGACCCACCCTAGGGCTAGAGGGATCACCTCTATCCGCAGAGGGGATTTACCTGCAGAACAATTATCCTTATAAAATATTTTATTTTGGAGGGAATAAATGGCTACAGAGTGGGAGAATGTGTGAGATTTGATTGATATATTATGCATTAGTTACATGGTACATAGGAAACTAATGTGAAGCATATTTTAATGGGATAAGATGCAGAAGTAAAGATGGAGGTATGAAGGATTGATGACCAGGTAAATGAACATATTGTTTTCATTTCGTATGGGGGCATTGCTGTCTCCTTTCAAGTTGTGGCTTGATAAATATTCAGTTGGAGTTGGTTGAGGTAGGAGCCTCCTGTGGGTAGTTGTTTGCATAAAACATATGGGAGTTGGAGCTTCCTTGCATGCTGTAGCTTGCAGAAAATTGAGGTAAAAACCTCATGTAGGTTGGATCCTACATAAAATTAGATGCAATAAGGAGTAGGAGCTTGCCTTTGCATCACAATAATAATAACATGGTTTTTTCCTCCCTTATGTGTTTCCACTTATATCTGGTGTCTATATGCATTTTTATTATTAGCCGATGTGATATATTTGTTTGCTTATTTACTTGTGTTCACATATTCAATTTGTTGGTCATTATTTGTTAAGTTTTTCATGTAATGTTTCGGTTAATAATTTAAATGAAAATAATTTTAATGTCCATGAATGGACTAAACTAATTCACCTCCCCTCTTAGTTTAGTCAAGTTTTCATCAATTAGTATTAGAGCCGGTTCCTTTGGTGTAAGTGTTGGTGTCTGGATATGAACAATTTTCAACCCTTTTTCCACATAAATTATCAACCCGAGGGCGTTAGTTATTTCAAGAATAACATTAAAGTATATGTAGGAACAAGCACATGACCTGTTGTAGATCACAATTTTAATCCATAAACACACAGACTACTGTAACAACAATTAAATGGATTACAGAATTAAAAGACATTCACAGCAATTAAAGAATTAATTGTAACAACAATAATGAAATCACAATAAAAACATAAAAACAATGCAAGAAAGGAAAATGTAGCACCTGATCAGAAGAGTGGGCCCAACTCTCTGATCAGGGTTGTGGTAAACTCGCGAATTACAGAAGAAACAAAAAGATGTTGTGCATTCGATTAATGGAAAAATAAATTGTTACAAGATCTATAGGTAAGGGGGCTTAACCCCAATTCACAACCTGCAGGCCTCTTTATACAAATGCCTGGAATCCTTGATTCCCCTCAGCAACTCAATAATTACAAAAATATATTTTGTTACAACGACAACCTTGTTGCCCAAAAGGAGACCGTAAAAAGGCCTGAAATAACACTGGTATAAATAGAGTATGTTATGCTATAACAACAAATGAGAATAGCACTAGAAATTATGGCTGTTCCATGACTCACGACTGCAATGCTCCCATTTTGGCTGAATTTGTACAAATATCGGATTTAATATATAAAAATATAAAACCTCCATGACAATTACTGCAATAATCAAATATCCCATGAAAGATAAGGAAAATGGGTTTTACCTCATGCGTTAAGAAAAATAATGGTACAAAGAGATAGAAAGATAGGGTAAAATGGGAAAGGAAAGTATACAAATCTGGTATCCAACATCTCCCCCCAACTGGTATATCTGCATGTCCTCATGCAGCTTGCCATCTCCTCAAATCTAGATTGGACTGAATGTGACTGGCATGAAGCTGTGTGAGATCATACTCTTCAGCCATTTCTATCCCTGGTGGTTTATATCCTTTTGTTAAAACAACATCCTACCACCGATCTGGATCAACGTTGTATGCAAGAGTGTAGCGTTCGGCTGGCAACCAGATAAGGGGAAATTGAAATCTCAATCCCATACATCTGACCCCACAAGTATGGATGCATGCTACGAAATGTGGCATTCCCGCTAGAGCCCATGCATCCACCTTTTCTGACAATTGTCCAACGCTTCCTTACGGAACATCATAATATAGACGACACATAGGTCAACACACCGTTTATGGGTTGCCAACATGTTTTCTTTACAGCCCTCAATCTGTAGAAATGTATAATGCTTGTTATAAATATTTGAGGACCGGCCATGCTCTTTGCTCATCATTAATGGCCTTCCAACTTGGTTTTCTTAAAATGTATCCCAAGCCTTTCTCCACTTAATCTGATTGATGGTATAAGAGGTGAAAGCTCTTAAATGAATGTTCCCCATGAATGGAACAGGGTTAAAATACTGATCATGCCTTAAGAAATACCCATGCATGTAGAGCTCACACATAAAGTGTTGTCCTATAATATCATGAATTTTTAAAATACGGAGAAATTGAATGGGTTCCTCAATTTCGTACCAAATATCCTTATATATACTTTCAAGACAAAAGAAAATAAATTGTTCATGAAGGAATAAGGCATAGCTATGTGCAGGAGGTCTGCAGGCCATTACCTGTTGTGCCAGGGAGAACATCTTCTCCTTATCTGTTTGCAGCAGCTGCACTTGTTCTTCCAATTCTTCTATTCTTGCCTTCTGTTTAGCTTGATTTAGTCAAGCCTTACATAACTGATCCGTGTACCTTGTGACGACTCTGGAAGTCTGTTCTTGAACCTGGGTTGTTTCCCTTTTATGGTCACTCACATCAGACAACCATTTCTAGATTTTAATGGCCAATACAAATTCTCGGCCTTCAAACAATTCTTCAATCAGGTCGGTCTGGGTGGCTACAGAGGAGACCTCAATTTTTGGATTTATTTCCCTCCATTTGTAGATTTTTACCTTCTTTTTCAAGCGGGAAACTTGCCTTTTCAAATCCCGAACCTCCCTTTTCAGTCTCATGGTTTCACTGAACTGCAGCTGATAACTCTTCTTGAGAGGCAACCTTCTTTTCTCACACTATTCAATCCATTCTTGTTTAACAATAAATTTAGTTTCTAAGGCTATGACAGGCTCAGGAGGTGGCAGAATGCTGTCGGTATTCTCAGTGGATTCTTTCATTAGCCCTTCTAACTAGGCTCCCTATCTTTAGGGGCTTCTTCCTCTATATTCCCTTCGGAGGCTCCTGCCGTCTGGTCGATATTTTCAATGACCACTCTGTGTTTTGGTGTCTCCATAGGAATGCTATCTTCTTCGCGAGCCTCTAAGTGGTCCGAAAGAGGTTCGATAGTGACTAGGCCAATCTTGGTCGTGTCAACAAATTTAAGCATTGGCGGAACACCTACTTCCTCCATTAATCGTTTGGGCGAGCAGAATCCCATCGCCCCTCTAGTCATCATGGACTGGAACGGAGAGCAAGGGAGAGACTCATCATACTCATTTTCAGCTTGAACCGGATCTTCGCCCATTATTACCTCAACCGAGGTCAATGCTGGTTCTTGTGGGGCAGCATTGATTCCACAACTTGTTTCCCTTCTGTCCTCTCGTTCTTTGTTCACCATTTCTTCTTCTAGGGTCGATATTGGTTCTTGTGGGACAATATCGACCTCTTGGTTTATTCCTTCTCTACCTTCCTATTCCTCAGGAATTGCCTCTTTTTCCACAATTGATACGAGTTCTTGAGGGACAACGTTGATTTCGCAGGTTACCTCCTCCTGTTCTAGCCGAATTGGGGGTGGTTCTTGTGTAGCACCCGCACTTGTATTAACATCCATATTTTCTTGGGCAGATGATGCTGTTTCTTGTAAAACAACATCACTTTCCATTTCTATATCTGCAATTCCACTCCCTTGTTCTTTGTTGACAAAAGTAGACGACTGTATGATAGTCCCGACTTCCTGCACGATGTCCATAATCTCTTCATCTGTAGGCTCTTCAAGCAAGGTTGGTTCTTGTGTAGCAGCCTCAGCTGTGTCGCCAATTACCTCCTCCATTCTCATTTCTTCAAGTTCCTCCCGATCAACCATCATTTCCACTTCTTCGGTTTCCTCCTAATCAACTTCCATTTTCATTTCCTCGGGTTCCTCAGATCAATTCCTTCCGAATTTTCTTCTTCTGCTAGACCAGCCAGAGAGACTGGTTCCTCTTCTCTAGCAGCAATAATGTCTGCCACCTCTTCTTTTGAGGACCCACAAAGTTCCACCCAGGAGACCCGAAGCATGTTTATTGCATGCATGACAAATAATCGCACCAATCCGTGGTTGGAAAGCACTGCCAGCATTCGGCGCAAACACCGAGCAGCCTGTGCCATGTGCTGCAGTTGTTTCAATATGAAGAAGGGCATGTTTAAGTTATGCACCTGAGCCTGTGGAAATTGAAGATGCGTTAGAATTTTAAAATGGTACTTAAACAGAGTTGTGGCTCGGCCTTCGCAAGTTATGTATTTTATTACAAAACCTGCAACTTCGTTCCAAGGATACAACACAGTCCTACGCTCATATCCTCTACCCATTTGAATGACACTTTCCCCTACCTGCAAGAAAAATTCAGGAAATTCTGGGAGAGAAACTCTCCATGCAAACCATTGCTGCCCCTACTTTCTCATCCTGCTAACCTCTGTAATTACCTCTTCTGTGATAAGAACCTCCAGACCTCTAACCCGCAAGTAATCCTCTTCCAAATTGAGTGCAAAATCCATTGTGATTCCCCTATCAATCCCCTGAAATCTATCGAAGTAGGTATCCCACCCTACATCAACAAAGATTTTCCATACCTTGGGGTTGCTGCAGACTAAAGCTGTGTTTTCAGGCTCATGCCACACAGCCACCCCACCCATACCATGGAGACTTGTAGTAGCACTTCTTGTAAAAGTAGACCATTGGGCGAAAAGGTGGATACCAAATTCGAAAAAACAACATGGTGAAAATTAAAGGCGGTAACGGTAAATATGGATGGAAATTTTCGAAAAATGAGAAAAATCATAAAATAATATGGTAAGTGTGATGAATAAAAGTAATAATTATTTCGTATGGAGTGGAAAAGACATATTACGGATCCCAATATGTATTAAATGATTATATCAAATGTTGATGGGGATCGTAAGGTGTACCTATGCACGGACTATCATAATGATTTATGAGGTAATTATTATGCCATCCTTGACTATGACGACACCCCCCAACTTAAATTTTTGTCGTCCGCGGCGCTAAAATCTTCACATGGGATATTTAATTAAATCGGTAAAAGTCACGTGGAGGTGTACCTGACGGCCTACCTGGACGATGTGACGGTTGGTAGGATGACGACGCAGTAATGATGCGGATGGAGTAAGAGCAGTATGAGTAGCAGCATCCGGAGTAACAACATCCGGTGTAATAGCATCTAGAGTAACAGCATCGTAGTAACAACAGTGCGAGTAACAACATCTGGTGTAGCAAAATCCGGTGTAACAGCATCTGGAGTAACAACATCGAGTAGAAACATTGGAGTAATAGTAGTACACTACAAGGAAAAGACCCTCTAGTGGATGTTTTTGAGGAACCCCACAGAAAAATACCCCAAACGTCCATTTCTAGCGAAGGATCCTAGAGGAGGTTGGCAGGCGGAGGTTTTTGCGGATGTATTTCGTCTGATGCTCTTATCAACCTAAAACGCATCGGTGCGTTCAATATGAAAAAGCACCGCTGTATTACAAAAATTGGCACACTGGACACCGTGCGCTCCGTACACACAGGCCCAGTGCGTTTTATTTTTGTATAGCACTGGTGCTTTACATTTCAACTGCACAGATATCGCCTGGTGTGGAATAAATGAAATGCACCGGGGCACCCACAAAATGTGCCCACTAGTGGATGGTTAAATAAAAGAAATTACGGCAAAAAAAACCCATAAAACATTGGCACACCGGAAACAGTGCGCTCCGTACACACCCTCCTGGTGCTTTTAATTCAGCAACCGCGCCAGTGCATGTCATATTGTCAACCTCGGTGCCTCATAAAAAGCACGCGGAACATAAACGACCTGGTGCCGAATGACTGAAATGCACCGAGATCCCCGTAAATGCCGCGCACTGGAAAAGGGTTTAAAACAAACAAAATTACAGCCAAAAAACCAAAAAAATCATTGGTTCGCTTGGCACCATTACCGGTGCGTTAGGTTATTGTACAACCCCGGTGCATCACATTGCCACGCCCCAGTGCGTCATAAAAGCGAGCGAAATATAAACTTCCTGGGGCGGAATGATGGAAATGCGTCGGGGTCCCCATAAATGCCGCGCATCGGAATAGGGTTAAATAAAAAAAAATTACGGCCAAAAAACCGCAGAAATCATTGGTTCACCTGCCACTGTTATCGGTGCGTCATGATAATGTAGAGCACCGGTGCTTTAAAAATACTCCGCCCCGGTGCCTCCTAAAAGCGCGCGAAAACATAAAGAGCCCAGTGCGGCATACATACAACGCACCGGTACTCTAGAAAACATCCCCCGCACCGAAATAGGGTTAAATAAAAAAAATTACGGCCAGAAAACAACAAAAATCATTGGTTCACCGAACACTGTTACCGATATGTCATATTAATGTAGAGCACCGGTGCATTAAAAATACGTCGCCCCGGTGCCTCCTAAAAGCACGTGAAACAGAAAGAGCCTGGCGCAGCATACAGGAAATGCACTGGTACTGCTGTAAAAATCCCGCGCACCGGAATAGGGTTAAATAAAAAAATTATGGCCAAAAAACCGCAAAAACTATTGGTTCACCGGACGCCATTACTGGTGTGTCGCATTACTGTAGTGCACTGGTGCGTGACAGTTACGCCGCCCCGGTGCTTCCTAAAAGCGTGGGAAAACAGAAAAATCCCGATGCGGCATTAATACAACGCACCGGTATTCTAGTAAAAACTTGGCGCATCGGAACAGGGTTAAATAAAAAAAAATTATGGCCAAAAAACCATATTTTTCACTTTTGTCAGTGCTACAGAGCTCTCAAGCACGGTGCAAGTTATCCTTGCTTGAGCCGCACTGACATCCGTGCTTCCATTGCACTTATTGCACGCACTGCTGATGTACATTGCCACCAATCTCCAGCTTGAATTCTATAAGATAGTGGAAAAATTTTCCTTTTTAAACTGTACAACCAATATGCCTTCTCGACGGGTAAATGTATAGGTATTTTTCTAGTTTTTCCATAATTAAACCTTTTAGCAGATTCAAATTTGAAAAAACCTTAAAATTAACAATTAAAAAAAAAAAAATTGTCATGTGGTGTGCTCGAGCCGTTTGGCTCGCACCTGTTGCAGCGCTGCCTGTAAATTTACAGGCTGCACTGCACCCGATGCTGAAGGCGTCTGCACCGGTTCTAGGGCAGTACAGCGAGGCGCACAATGTAATTTTAAAATTTTTAAAAATTGCAGTGCGGTCATTTACCAGGCTGCACCATTGATAATGTTGAATCGTGGCCACCCGGTGCGTTGACGAACTTATCCGCCCCAGGGCACGTAAGTTTTTTGGCGCACCGAAACTGCCAATCGACATTGTCAACGGTTCGGGTTGGTAAACCGGTGCTAAATGTATCTTCACTGGTTCCAGGGCGGATTCCAAAGGCACACTATGTAATTGTAAATTTTACGACAAAGAGCGGTGTGCTCGGATACCTGGCCGCACCGTACGACTATATACGGTGGCAGGAGGGCGGTGTGCTAACTTAGCTATAAGCCCTGGGGCATATAGTGAAGTCAGCACACCAGCCTCCTGACACCGCACTTAGTGAACGGTGCGCTAAAAATATTTTCTGGAGCACCGCTCCCAGTGCTTTTTATATCATTATGTGTACCGTAGACTGTGTGTCTCTGGGTAGTGATGCACCGTTACCGATGCATGACCATGTTTTTGGCACACCGTCTCTTGTTTTATTTAGTTTTCAAAAAATATTTGTATACATATATTTGTAAATACATGTGTCATTTAATTAAAAAGTTGTGTTTAATATGTCAATCATTCAGAGTCATGAAAGGAGAGAAGAGGAGCAACAACAACAACAACAGGCGGAACAATATAACATGGTTCGCCTACGGGAGGCAAGAGAGAGGGAGAGAGATGCATACCCTCACCCTATTACAGCAGCGACAAAGGGGCTCCTAAGGCAGGTATCCCTCCTCAAGTTCTATGAGGAGGCTACTTCCCTAAAGTCCCATAGTGGTCTTTTGAGACATCTTATCCGAAGGTGGAATGCCCAGCGACAGGCTTTCCGAGTTGGTATCGACCAGTGGTACACACCCACTGAGGAGGATGTTTATTTTATTACATGGCTTTCGAGAGAGGGGTGGATTTTTCCTCGTTCCCCGAGGTTCCATCTAGCTATGTGGCAGGGAGTCAGTTAGTTTACTCCCAGAGATACATTAGAGCAGACATATTGTCTCCTTCAGATTTTCAAGTCTCTGGAGGACAGTTACGTATTGGTGCATTTGGTGGTGAGGAGCTCCATTGTCTCTCACTTATCATTTCGACCATTTAACACAACACCAGTGACGGGAAACGCATTAGTTGCCAGCTTTTATATTATGTTTATTCTTTACTACAGCAGCCACGACTTGTCAGGTGGTCTGCCATTTTTTTACGGCAGTTCTGTACAGCATTAGATAGATGTCGTGCTTGTGCACAAGGGAGGGTCAACTTCACTTTTTCTTCAAAGCTTTTTTGTTTATTTTTTGAGAGGTTTCCAAAGACGAGGCCTTCTTTTCTTCAGCAACCTCGTAGGCCGATGACTGAGGCACATATGCATATGTGGGGGCAGATGATGCCCAAGAGGGAGGAGACTCTGTTTCCAGCGAGGATATCAAATGATGTACTGGGGTTGCTAGCCAGTGTTTTTGAGCATCCCTTCATTATGGTCCCCTGTCCTTATGTAGGGTTGGACTGGCGAGGGTGTGCCAACATCCTCTTCACATATGATGAGCCGACAGATGATAGAGGTAATATTACTATTTTATTTAAATTTATTCTAACATTTTCTTTAACTTGTTTTTATTACATTGTGTAATTAAATTGTCTAATTATTATTGTGTACTTGTATATATTTTGCAAACATTGGCTCTTATGATGGCGAGGAGATGCTGCCACCACCACCTGATCCAGTTGTGGATCTTGATGATCTTGATGCCGAGGATCAGCAGGAGGTCGATGCAGATGATCAAAGACTTGCTCCCGCTGGTGCGCCAGCCCGCAGTTGACGTATGAGCGATGCTAGATACAGGATGGATTTGGGTGACCAAATCACTGCATTTCTTATTGAGGCAGGCATCCACCCCGCTGATTTCACAAATATAAAAGCTGATTATAGGCTCTTACAAATGTGGAGAGGCATGCCACATGACATGTACAGCTTGATGCGGCATGTCGTAGGAGTTACAACAGCTTTTACGCAACTGATGAGGACTGTCACATGTTACGAGTGAGCCGCAGCACATGATGGATAGTCTACGAGGTGCAATGTACCATCAACATATCATGATCGTTCACGGCCTCGCGCCGCGCCAAATTTTCATGCAGAGCCTCCAGTAGCATCTATCAGCAGTCATCATGGAGACAAGGCTCGATCATCGGCTGATCCATGACATTTATATTACAGTTGTATATTTTTACCGTTATTCAATTATATATATATATATATATATATATATATATATATATATATATATATATATATATATATATATATATATATATCTATATCTATATCTATATCTATATATATATGGTCCATGTATTTTATGTTCATTTTTCAATTGTACTTAATTTACATGATGGTGATCATCATTATGTGTATGTGATAGCATGAGATGTATATTTAATGTTTGTGTTGTACTCATGATGTTAATATATAATGTTAATTGTGTTTTGTTAGATGATCATGATCACGATGATGCAGTAAGTGATTTTGAATGTGTTTTTTAGTCAAATATGATGTTTGTACAATGCTTATCATGAACGTGATGTTTATTAATTAATTTATAAATACCAAATGATCATGATATTGTAAATTTGTAATATTTGTATTTGTAATTGTATTTAAAATTCTAAAATTGTAATTGTAATGATATATATGTAAATTTCTAAAATTGTAATTGTAATTGTAATTTTTTAATTTGTAAAATTGTAATTGTATATATGTAAAATTCTAAAATTGTTATTGTACATGAAATTGTAAAATTGTAATTGTAATTCTAATAATTCTAATTCTAATTGTAATTGTATGTAAAATATTTGTAAAATTTTAATTGTATTAATGTGAAATGAATTCATTAAAATTTGTAAATTTGCAAATTTGTAAATTTTAAATAATTGTAAAATAATAAATATAGAATAATATGATTTATTGTAACATAAGGAAATTTAGAAAATAATGCAAATAAATTTTTGTACTTAATTATAATTATAATTATTTTATTATGATCTTAGATACAAAAAAAGAATTAATTTATACAGTACGCCATTGTTTTTGAGATCAAGTACATAATACCAAATTATCAAGTGAATTATTGATTTTAACATTACACAATGCAAATTACCAATTAATTCAAATTAATACATATTACATTAATATTTCGAAAAACTCATCTTAAAAAGTATAAATATTGATGAAATAACACATATTGTAACATATCACTCTAGGTTCACATGATCACCCTCATTATCTTCTAGCTCGCATGGCATGATAACACTATTGTTCTCAAAATATGTTTTGATCTAGGGTCATGTGTCAATACGAACCACCAATCCCTATCCAACACAACTGGGTAGAAAAACACCTGGTTACAGTGTTTAGGGAAAACATAGGGCTCCTTAGCTTCATCCCACATCTTTCTAGAGTTGATACATATCAGCCTACTATCACGATCTTCCTTTACATTATTCTGATCAAAGGTGTCCCACCACTTGCACCTAAAAATAACACATTGGAAAGAAGAAAAATCCACTTCAATGATCTCTTGTATCTTTCCGACGTAACCTAACGTCCCTCTTACTAGTTGTTGATCACGGTGGCTAGATCGACTAGATTGATCAAACTCAACTTCCATTCCACAGTCTTGTGTGATGTTTCCAACATCGGCATTTTCTGTGCGAAAATGGTGTCCATATGCCCACATAGATGGGAACAAATGCACCTATTATAAAAAAGTTTAAAAAATCATATAAGTGTCATGTGTCTTATAAATAATAATCAAATAGTTAAAATATGAAATGTAGATGTCTTAATATAAGTTTCAAATTTACATATAAATTATTACCGAGTTGCTGCACCCAATCCCTACGTTTAGCACACCCTCTTCAGCACGCGGGTAATGAATAGTAGCACCGTATTTCTCTCTGACTTGGTCAGCAACCCAACTGTTGGGGCATATTTTTGGCATATTTTCCTTTAAATGATTGGGATAAGGCACACTTCTACCATTCAACCGTCTGAATTCTTTCCTGTGACTATCCCATTTCATTCTTTTTTGTTCGTACAATGCGACCCACAGTTGTGTCGCTTCAGAATTGTAAAGAATGAATTTATTGATTGCTTCAATTTCTGCATTCACTGATGAAATCAAACCAACATTATATAGTACTTAGAGATCAAAATATACATTATATCGAATTTCAACATGAATATAATTAATTACTTTTTGTAAATTTAAAAAATTATAAGTCACTTACTCTTTATCAAGTGCTTTTTTCCACTTGTTTGGAGCAGATCTCCTCTTTCTTCTTCATCCAATTCATCACTCCAAATCACCGCACATGGTTTGTTGTTGACTACTTGATGTACTCACTGGCATAGTAGAAAGACTCATATGATATGTACCCCTCTTCTATAGACCCCTCGGGTTTTGCCCTTTGTCGAACAAAACCTTTCAATTTTTTCATGTACCTCTCTAAGAAGAACATCCAATGACAAGAAAGAACCCCAACTAATTCAACCTCATCTACCAGGTGGATTAGAAGATGAACCTGTAAGTCCATGAAACTCGTCAGCAGTTCCTTCTCAAACATACAAACAATCTCAACTATCTCTTGACGCCACCGTGGAATGCTAGCCACATGAATCTCCTTTGACCTGATCCAACGTACAAATGCAGATAATTTAGATATGGCATGTCCTAGGTCTTGAGGGAATTCATGTTTCACACACCCACAGACAAAAAAAGGATAATGACACTACAAAGTTATAAAAATGTTCAATAATATAAAAAATTAGTTATGTTTTATGATCACTGCATGGGATAAAATTTATTAATATAACAAATAATAAAATCACGCTTTTGACATTATACGTACTATTAGAAGATTTAAATGGTCATGCGATTTCAACTCTGACAAATGGTCATCCACGGTGAAGCAACGTCGTAGTGAAGACCCATATGATGTTGGCACCCTCACATCCATTATAACTTCCTTTGCCAAAGATATATCATATTTTTTTAAAAGCCATGGGACATCACCTTCTTTGAAAAACCATGAATTAGAGGGACCAACGCCTGCCTCTAATCCTGTACTTTTTAATCGCCTTGGCCAATATTTATTTTTAGTTTTTGAAGTAATAAGATCTTTCCTAATTGCCAATGTGTCACTTTTTTTCGATGATATGTGCCTCCATAAAGAAGATGAAATTTTTTTAAATATATGCATGGGATCTAATAAGTGGGCAATCTTAAGATGCTCCCAATATGGGAGGTCATAAAAGATAGATATCCTTTTCATCCCAATGGGAAATTTCTCAACATAGGTGTTGAATAAATTTAGATCATCAAACTTAGGCTCCCCATTTGAATCGAACATTTCTGTGAACTCCTTTTCCTTCTCTCTCTCATATGCTCTAAGCCATTCAGTTGGTGTCATTATTGGAGGCCTTTGGGTTCTTTCTCGTTTACCATTGAAAGCAGATGCTGCTCTTCTGTAAGGGTGTTGTTCTGGTAGGAATATCCTGGAGCAATCATACACTGGCATTCGTAGGTCCTTGGACCATCTAGCTTTCAGATAAGGTCCACAACATTTACATCCAAAATACCCTTTTGTTACAAGACCTGCGCGATTATATTTGTATACATTAATTAATATGCATGGCACATTAAAGACTATCATGAAGATCATAACAAATAATATTACAAAGAATTAAATAACTAATATGTGAAAGAATATTGTTACATTATATATAAACAAATCAATAAATTAAACACGAAATTTACCAGAGCAAACCTAAGCCTGGATAATCATGTGTCATGTAAGCACATATGCCATACAACATAAACCTCCTCTCTTCTCCGATGGGTCTTGATACATCGTATACATTTATCCCATCCCATAATTCCTTCAATTCATCTACCAGTGGTTGTAAGTAGACATCCATATTCTTCACTTGTCTTATACCAGGGACTATGAGAGCCAACATAAGATGTTCATTCTTCACGAACAACAATGGGGGGATATTTTTATTGATCACTACTATAGGCCAAACATAATATTTGGTGTTCTGGAGGGAATATGGGTTGACGCCATCCATGGCTATGCTGAGTCGTAGACTTCGTACTTCATTCTTGAATTTTTCGGGCCATGTATCCTCTATATGCTTCATGGCTATTGAATCAGTTGGTATTCGCATAACTCCCAACTCACTTCTGTGTGAGGCATGCCATCCGTGCAACATAGCTAATTCTTTGCAGTGAAAGAGCCTTTGAATCCTTGGAATTATAGGTATGTGCCTCAATATCTTAAAAGGAGGACTAGTACATGATTTACCCTTCTTTTTTGATTTATCATACCTGTCATGCCCACATTTTGGACACATCTCTTTGTATGCATATTCTCCTCTATATAGAATACAATCATTTGGACATGCATGATATGATATGTACTCAACACCCAACATTTTCAACAATTTTTTTGCCTCCTCGCAGCTACCGGGCAAGACATTATCACTCAGAAGAACCTTATCTTTGAATAACCTGTAGTTGGTGATCATGGAAAAATATATTAATAAATGTAAATTAATGTCGATATAATTATTAACATCCATAAAATTTAACATTTGTAATGTTCATTGCAGTGTAGTGATTATATTTCAACTTTATATATAAGGTCGGAAGTACTTTATGGTAGCTTACCTCAAAATTTCCGAGAAACATGCATTCGACAAGCCAAAATTTGCTTTCAAGCTGTACAGTAACATCATTGTCCCCAACTGGGTAGACTTTGACTAACCGCCGGGTCCAAAGAGAGGGGTGGTGGAAGCAAATTTAAGGCTTTTGAAAAAGGTGTCAGCGATATGAGCATCATCCCCTAGCTGATCATCATTTTGGAATGCATCTAACAAAATTGTCTCCATGGCAGTTGTATCCCTTAAGTAATCATCCATACCAACCTCTATTTGATTGTCTCCATTACCAGCTTGTGAAGAACTACTATTGCTGTAGTCATTCCTAATTGGTGAATCTGGACGTAGCGGGAATTGAATCGGTGGTTGATTCAACCATTCTTGGTATCGTTCCTCTATGATTTTTTCCCTTAATTCAGTCTTCCCTCGATTCGAAATTGTCGTGGGGTGCAATGGAAGATGGTAGGTAGATCGTTCATCATCACTAGAATCCTAATAATTAAAAAAAAAAATTGAACATGATTAGTACAAAATATTATGATATCAATTAGTAACCACCTTGACAATATTGCATGGTTATAAATTGGTTTGACGTTGAAATAATTACATATTGATCAATATATATACCAAAAACTTATAATTATAATTACCATCATTGTTCTAGGATTGTGGCTAGAAGATACAATATTGTTACAATTCGCAGGGTGAAACGGCTGTCCATTTTCATCTACCAAATGTGTCTTGTGGTATGCAGCTCCTGATAAGAACTTTTGATGTTTTGGAGTAGTACTTTGAATACAATTTTGTGCATCTGAACTCGATGATGAATCTGCATGAACCTGGAAATTTGTATACATTAAAAATTTAATTAATTTGTGCATGATTGACTACATGGATAAAAAAACATAGATAAATTCAATTAGATAGTGAAAAAATAAAACAAATCTGAAGTAAATATTATGTCTCCACATGGATAGGGAGAAATCCGCGATGGAATTTGAGAAATATTATGGAACGAGCTGGATTTTGAAGAATTTTCCATTTCATATAATATATGATATTTTTTCCTCGCATTTGGGAAAAACAACAATAAAATTTGGTGCACAAACCTAAATGTAATTCCGGTGTGTACTGTTCAGATAACCACACCAACCAGTTCTTTATTTTGTGCATCGGTGCACTTTTGTAACAAGTAGCACCGGTGCGATTGAATTAAACGACGCACTGGTAAACGAATAACCGCAATAAAAAAAAGCGCAACCCTATTTTATTTAAGTGAAAAAAAAGCAGTAAATTGAAAATTGGATGGCAAAATATTTTCAAAAATCTAATTTCATAAAACATTTCTTTAAATACTAAACACTTTTCATTATTTCACTATTTTTGCAAAAAAATTCAGCCAGATATTTGCAGGATACATACCTGGAGCAAACAGAACACGAGAGCATTGTGGAGTAGGGAAATACGTTTGAACAGAAGTATTCAGACAATCTGAATTCCAAACCTCTGGTAATTCAAACCCTGTACCATAGAATTTTAAATGACGTGAGTAAAGTTTATTGTTGTTTTGTACTTTTTTCTACGGTTTTTTTGATGCAGTGAAATAAGAAATCAAAGTCTATCATTTTATTTTATTTTTTGTCTAGTTTTTTATGAATTAAAATACAAAATCAAATCTTATTGTTTTTTTTAACTTTTTTTTTTCTGCAGTTTTTTACCTTTTCTGCAGTTTTCAAAAACAAAAATTAAAAAAAAAAAGAAATCAATTTTTACAAACAAAACCCTAGATTCTTTTTGTTTCTACCATTTTTTCTCTCTCTTTATTTTCAATTTAGATTTATAGGGTTTCTGTACTCATAAGAAATCCAACCCATGGGACGACTTGCATAGTTGGATCCCAATCGATGTTGCCCCTTGCATCAATCTTAAAAAAATACAGATTTTTTTTTGCACCGGTGAGCCCTGCATAACGTTGCGCACCAGTGTGCTTTGTTATACAAGCACACCACTGAAGTACACTGATAAAAAATAAACATAAAAAATATGTTTTTATCAGTGCATCATTCGTAACATATGGCACCGATGCACTATTACATTATGGAGCACTGCAAAACGTGTTGTTTTGGAAAAAAACCATTTTACAAACATACCCTACATTATTTTTGTTTCTTCCCTTTCTTCTCCCACTTGCTGTGATTTTAGAATTAAAATTTTTCAATTTATATTTATAGGGTTTGTATTCCTAAATATAAGCCTAAGACATGCAACCAACGGGAGGATCTGCATAGTCAGATCTCAATCCATGTCAGCCCTTACGTCAATATTAAAAAAAACATTTTTTTTCATCGGTGCCCCATTTGTAATATAGCGCACCGGTGCGCTCTGTTATACAAGCACACCGCACAAGTACAGTGATAAATTTTTTTTTTTTAAATTATGTTTTTATTAGTGCGCCATATGTAACATATGGCACCGATGCACTATTACATTATGGCACACCACACAACGTGCTGTTTTGAAAAAAAAACATTTTACAAACATACCCTACATTATTTTTGTTTTTGCCCTGTCTTCTCCCACTTGCTGTGATTTCAGAATTAGGGCTTTTCAATTTATATTTATAGGGTTTATATTGCTAAATATAAACCTAAGACATCCAACGAACGGGTTGACCTACATAGTTGGATCCCAATCCATGCCGACCCTTTTGTAAAAAAAAAAAAAAAAAAAAATTGATGCGCCCTGTCTGATAGAGTGTACCGGGGCGGTCGGTTATCACAATGCACCCTGAAGGTACTGTCCTAAAAGATTAAAAAAATATGCAGTCGGTGCACTATTTCATTATGACGCATCGCAAACGTTCAGTTTCGAAAAAAAAAACTTTCAAAAAATATAAACCTTACTTTCTTTTTGTTTCTCCCATTTCCTATTCTTCTTTCTGTAATTCAGAATTAGGACTTTTCAATTTAGATTTATAGGGTTTGTATTGCTAAATATAGACCTAAGACATGCAACCGACGGGACGATTAGCATAGTCGTATCCTAATCCATGTCGGCCTTGGAATGATTTAAAAAAAACAATTTTTTTATGGTGCACCCTATGTAAGGTAGCGCACTGATGCTCTGTTGTTTATAAGAGCATTGGATAAGTAATGTGAAAAAATAAGATTTTTTTAATGGTGCGCCATATGTAAAATATAGCACCGATTTATGCTAAGAAAAACTACCACTCAATGATTTTTATTAATTTTATGATGGTTAACCGGTGTGGTCATTGACATGTAACGCACCAGGGCTTCTTGTTGACATAGAGCACCGTACGGTGTATTATACTTTTTTTTCGGTGCGTGGGAAAGTCATGAACGCACCGAAGTTGGTGCGTTCACCATGAATGGCGCACCGGTTTTTTGATATATTTTTTTTTTAGTTCAGAATTTGACAGTTTATTTAAAAATATATTATTGACTGATATGATACAGGTTTGATATTGTTAAAGAAATGACTGACAAGAGATCAAGTAACAAAAATACTGATAACACATCAAGAAAATAAAAAAATGCAAGTTCTTTGTAAATTTTTTACAAAAAAATTATTTTTGAGCTATATGTAAGTTTAAATAATATGTATTGTTTAATGTGTATCATGCAGAGCTAGAAAATGACGAAGCTCGATAATATTATTTCTGATCTAGGACCAGAAGAACGTATAAGCTTGATGGAAAAATTGTAAAAGACTGAATCAGGTACTGAATGAAAAAATACTATCGATCCAATATGAGTTTCTTTTTTTAGTTTTCATTAATAATATAATTAAAATTATTAGATAACATGTGTGCAAAAGTCTATTAATTCACCTTTGTTTAATGTTCTATAGGGACCAACAACTCAGAAAAGGAATGTTGTTCTAAGAAAAGAAAAACAATAGAACATGAAAATGAAAATGAATTGCTCCTTAGCTCATCTGGAGTGGTGTTGGAGGTTAACGAAAGGGGGAAAAATTTTTACATATGTTTGAGGGATCTAGTGGAACGAATGTATAGACATTCTTTCCACTTATAATACAAAAACCAAACCAATGATTCCAAGAACTGGATTTTATGTAAACTACAGGAAGAGTTTCCAGAGAATTGGTCAATGAGACATGTCAGACTTTTAATAGCAAAAATGTACAAGAACAAAAAAGAAGGAATGAAAAAATAATATTCCTTTAGATTTTTGTCTAGAATTATTTATAAATATCACTTTTTTTTATACTTACTTTTCATATATCAATATAAAAATTAAATATTTTATTGTCATGTTACATTTTCAGGGAGATTATGAAAATCTCAAAAGATGAATGAGCTGATATCAAAAATATGCTAGTAGGAATGTCCAAAAAGGTGTACAAGGAGATGGTCAAAGAAATGGACAAAATTGCATCGCGGGAGGAGCCATCTCAACAACAACGTGCTTCAAATGTAATATGTAATCATTGAATTTTTTTATCATTAGGTAAAATAAATAAACAATTTAGCATTAAATATTAATTTTCAAGTATTTTCTTGCAGAAAATAAAAGAAAATGGAACCCATTCACGACATAAAATAGGACGACAAGGAAGAAAATGATTGATATCTAAGTTTGTGAGTAATTGTTACTTCCTTATAACAACTTAACTAGATTTCATTTTTGTATTTTTAAGTTGTTTTACAAAAATCATCATTGAATGTCTCCAAACAGGTGCTAACATACAAAGAAGAACCATCAAAGGAATTGATTGAAATTGGTTTAAATATGGGTTGTGCGTATATGTTGGCATATCATAACTTAATTGTGGAATTTGTAAGCATCTATCGATCTTGTTTTACTTAGCTCCTTCTATAATTAATAGAAAAAATAAATCTTTTATATTAAATATATGATTTCTTATGGGGTATAAAACTTGCAGGAAACAAAGTATGGCACTGCGCCAACAGATCAAATCTTGAAAGATGGAATGTTACATGGTTCTGAAAATAATGTGTATAGTTTATGAGTCAATTTTTGCATTGGTACGTCATTTCTTTTCGATTTACACTGATGTATATTATTTAATATTGCAATTTGCATTATTCTCACCAATGTATAGACACTCATTACAATTTATTTTTATGTTTGTAGATGGAAGAAGGTGAAGAAGAAGAAAACAATCAACGTCATGAACAAAACATTTTTGAAAATAACCCAAGTCATGGAAGTAGCTCTAGCAGTGATAGCAGTTCAAGCGAAGAATGATGATCACTATGTTTGGATATAAAAGCAAGGCGTTGTACTATTTTTGGAAAAATGTCTGTGAAATCAGACATTTTCTTTAATGTAATGTACATAGTGTCCCAATTGAAAGATAAAGGGATACCAATAACTATCCTATTTTGTATGACAAAAAACATCTTATTCATATATATATATATAATAAAAAATGTTTTAATTTATTCTATTGCATTCTCTATTGTCGCTATTGCGTTATCCATTGTTGTTCTCAAATGTAGTAATAAAAATTTAATTCATATGAATATTGTTATAACATATATATGTGTCGACTTTTGATGAATAATGAATTTTAAAAAACCACAATAATTATGATATGATATAACAAATTAATCTAAACATCACATTCAAATCCATTGATAAAAATTTAATTAATATGAATATTGTTATAATATGTGTCGACTTTTGATGAATAATGAATTTAAAACAATCACAATAATTGCACTGGCATAGGTCGATGTTTCTAAAAAATACAAAATGAAAACTGGTGTGCTTGTATTATTAAGTGCACCAGTGCATTTATACTACTTATTGGGACTGCACAAATACCAAAACCAGTTAAAAATATTGAGGCGTTTGTGCGGTACGACGCTCCGGTGCATTTATGTATCTATATGCACCGGTGTTGTTTTACCGCCTATGAGCACCGCATGAATATTGGTACCAATTATAAATTGTGGTGCGTCTGTGTGATACTATGCATTAGGGTGCTTTTTCTGTCTATACGCATCGATGCATTTGGATGACCAATAAGCACCGCACGAATACCGATACCAATTACAAATCTCGGTGCATTTGTGTGATAGTACGCACTAGGGTGATTATGTGTCGATAAGTGTCGGTGCATATGTATCACATATTTGCACCACATGAATACCGATACCAATTGTAAACCTCGGTGCATTTGTGTGATACGATGCACCGAGGCATTTATATAAGCATATGTACCACACGTTTACATGACCTATGGGCATCACTCAAATCCCAAGACCAATTAGTATGGCCCCATGCATTGTATCACCAACACCAGGCCCGGTGCTGTTATTTTCCTTAACGACCTAGTGCATTCTTGTTCGACCGCCCGAGTGCACTGTCTACCTATACGCACCGATGCGTTAAAACATGATAAGAGCACCAATGAAAAAAAATCTATAATAACCTCCGGCAGCCCATTGTTTTTTAGTTGTGTTAAATTTCCGTTAAAAGCTCTACCAAAACCTCCGTTACCAGAAACGGATGTGGTAGCATATATTTTTTTGACAATTTGGACAATTTTATAACACTAGAAACTTCCTTTATAACCTCCACTAGAGGGTCTTTTCCTTGTAGTGGTACGAGTAACAACATCCGGTGTAGCAGCATTTGGAGTAACAACAGTGCGAGTAGCAGCATCCGGAGTAACAATAATACGAGTAACAACATCCAGTGTAGCAGCATCTGAAGTAATAGCAGTGCGAGTAGCAGCATCCAGAGTAACAAAAATACGAGTAACAACATCCGGTGTAACAACATCGATTAAGGAGTAATAGCATCAAGTAGTAGCATCCGATGTAACAGCATCACGAGTAGCAACAACCGAGTAACAACATCATGAATAACAGCAACCGAGTAACAACAGCATAAGTAGCAGCAACCGAGTAACAGCACCATGAGTAGTAGTAGTTGAGTAACACCACCATGAGTAGCAGCAACCCAGTAACAACATCATGAGTAGCAGCAACCAAGTAGCAACACCATGAGTAGCAAACCAAGTAACAACACTATGATTAGTAGCACTATGAGTAGCAGCAACTGAGTAACAACACCATGAGTAGTAGCAACTGACACTATGGAAAAAATTTCTTTGATTTTTACTCCTTAGTAGTAACTGCAAAGCAAGAAATAAAGAAAATATATATATATATATATATATATATATATATATATATATATATATATATATATATATATATATATATATATATATATATATATATATATATATATATATATATATATATATATATATATATTTACTTTTTTATTTTTATTTTTTATTTTGGAAGAGTTCTCTACGCTGATGACCTTCAAACCAGATTTCTTAGAGAGGTGTTTGATAAAAGCATTCTTAGAGGTCAGGCAGTGGTACAATCTCAGGCGATTTCCATTGACTATAAATGAAGCACGTGTATCATCAATTGTGACTAGTCTGACTGTTCCATTATCAAATACAACATCCACCTTGTAAGGTCCCATCCAACGAATGCAAAGCTTTCCCTTAAAATCATTAAAGTGGGAGTCATAAAGTAGTGCCCAATCTCCAATTTGAAACACCTTATTTTTAATAAACTTATCGTGTCATTTCATTCTCTACTACTGAATAGTAGTAGTTCTCTGGATAGCCATTGAATGGATTTCATCTAGTTCATTGAGGTGGACTAGTCGGTGTTTCTGGGCATCTGACAGATCCAAACCAACTTCAAGAGTTGTTTTGAGCATGCTGATTTCAAATTCTATTGGAAACAATGGGGATTTCTAATAAAACAGTTCGAATGGTGAAAACCTGGTTGTATTTCGCCATGTTTTTCTGTACGCCCAGAGAGCTTCAGGCAACTTCTGAGCCCAATCCCAACAATGGTAAGCCACAGATTTTGCCAAGATGTTTTCCAATGTCTTGTTTGTGCTTTCGACTTATCCATTCACCTGGGGGTGGTATGGAGATGTCACTCTGTGCTTGGCCCCATATTTCTGCATGAGCTTTGCTATCATGTGTGATGTGAATTGTGCTCCTCCATCTGAAAAAATCTCTCTTGGAGTACCGTAACGAGCAAAAATTTCTTCAAATAGAAAATTTGATTCCACCTGCTATGTTTCTTTCACAACAGCTTTGGCTTCCACCCACTTATTCATGTAATCAGTACAGACCAAGATGTGGAATTTTTGCTGGGAGGGTGGGTTAGAGGGTCCAACGAAGTCAATAGCCCATTTCTCAAAAGGCTCGAGGACTACCTGTGCCTACAAAGGCATTTCATCAACTCGACTGGGCTGCCCCATACGTTGGCAACTATGACACCTCCTAACATAATTTTTTGCATCACGAAAGATAGAAGGTGAGTAATATCCAATTTGTAGCACCTTATGGCCTGTTCTTTTGTCTACAAAATTCCCTCCACAAAGGTCATCATGAGCATCTTTCAATATCTCATAAATATCATCCTCAGACACACAGTGTCGGATCTGTTTATTCGCTCCTGTATGAAAAAGGTACCCTGCCATCCAAGAATATCGAGCATTGTGATGAATAATTTTACGTTGTTCCCTATATGAAAAATGAGGAGCCACTTTACCTATAGCAAGATAGTTAGCAATATCTTCATACCATGGAGGTTTAGTAGAAACTGCAAAAAGATGTTCATTGAGAAATCTATCTTCTGCAGGTGTGCATTCATCATTGTTATCCATTCTAGATAGGAAATCAGCCACTACATTATCTTTTCCTGGCTTGTCTACTATTGTAATATAAAATTTTTGAAGCAATAGAAACCATCTTGTAATATGGATAGGAGTAATAGTTTTATTCATCAAATATATGATTGCTATGTGATCAGTATGGACAACAGTAGAATACTCAGTGATGTAGTGTCGAAACTTATTAATAGCATAAATTACAGCAAAAAATTCTTTTTTCTGTCACCGTGTAATTTAATTCAGTAGGAATTAAGTTCTTACTAACATAGTAAATTGCATACAGTGTTTTGTCTACCTATTTTCCTAAAAAAATCCCTACTACTGTTTGAGAAGCATCAGTATGTATGTGAAATGGTAATGCCTAATCAGGTCCTCGGAGGATTGGAGCTGTGCAATCTAGCCCTTTAATTTTTGTGAAAGCTGTCTCACAATCTTCAGTCCACAAAAATTTTGCATCTTTTGTTAGCAATTAAAATAGTGGGTGTGCTATTTTAGCAAAAGTTTCTATAAAACATCTGTAATAGCCAACACAACCAATAAATCTATGTACCTGTGTGGGTGTTTTGGGTATCGGGTTGTGTAATATTACCTCTACTTTAGCTGGATCAACTTGAATTCCAACAACTGAGAGAAAATGTCCCAATACTACTCCTTCTTCCCTCCTCATATGGAATTTGACTGTACTCAGAGATACATGACTTTGCTTAAATCTTGTGAGTAATTTCTCCAGATTTTCCAATCCTTCCTCAAATGAGTTCCCATATGGAGTAAAATCATCCATATAGATCTCAACACTATCATCGACTAAATCATAAAATATTCCCAAGATTTTCGTCTGGAAGGTAGCGGGAGCATTACACAGGCCAAATGGGAGGAACCTGTATGCAAAGGTTCCCCAGGGGCATGTGAAAGTTTTTTTATCCTGGTCTTTCGGGGCTATCTGGATCTGGTTATATCCACTGAATCTGTCTAGGAAGGAAAAGAGTTTCTTCCCAGCCAAGGTATCCAGAACTTGGTCAATGAATGGCAAAGGGAAATGGTATTTTTGTGTTGCCTTATTTAGTTCCCTGTAATCTACACAGATCCGAAATTTACCATTATTTTTGGGAACAATAACTAGCAGAGATACCCATTGGCTATCTGAGATGGGGTAATTGAATCCTACATCCAATAATTTTGTAATTATTCCTTGACAATGTTTTTTAGAGCAGGGTTCATCCTCCGTTGAGGCTGTCTTATAGGGCGGCAATATTCCTTAATATAAATATGATGAGTACATAAATTGGCAGGGATCCCCTTCATGTCGGTATAGTCCCAAGCAAAATCTTCCTAATGATCTTGAAGGACTTTCAAAAGCTGTTTTGTCTGGGATTCGGACATGTTTGGGTTGATATTAAGTGTTTTCCTAGGTTCAATCTCAATTGGAGTACTATCATGGGACGAGGTTACAGGAATGCATTCAATGTCATCTTTTGGTTCAATGTTTTCCTGTGTCTCACATCTCATAGCAGATTCTAGAATATGTCGAGTTGAATCAGAAACAAAATTGGAATCATTAATGAAATCATTAATGGCATCGTCCTCAGTTTCTGTTTTGAATTGAAGGGTCTACCCAATAGTGAGGACTGGTCTAACATCTTCATTTTCAGGCTCACGCTCCTCTATAGGTAGAGGTTTTTGACTAGGTAATGATTTTTCAGATGGGCTCGATTTCGGAGGAGGATAAATTTAAGATTCTTTGTAATTGTCCCATTTGATATGATCATATGCCCAGATCGACACCCTATGTAGCCATCTGCAGTTGCAAGCCAGGGTCTTCCTTGGATCAATGGGTGACCACTTACTGAAGATCGGGTCTGTAATATAAGGAGGTCCACAGGGTAATGCCATGAATCTACTAAAATGATCACATCCTGTAATTTCCCTACTGGTTTAATTGTGGACCTGTCTACGAGTTTCAGGATAGTAGGGGTTGGATTAATGTTTCCAAATCCTAATGTGTTCATTGTTTTAGCAGTGATAATGTTGATGGCAGCTCCCAAATCTACCAATACATTTGGGATTTCAACCCCATTAATCTGTACTATTAGTATTGGGTTCCCAGGGTCTCCATATTTTATAGGCATGATATTTCCTAACATGATTGGTTAATGGATCCTTAGGTTTCCTCCCTAGTTTCTTAGAGAAGTATTCCTTAAGAGTTTTTTCTTATATAGGTACATCCCTCATAGCTTGTAGCAGGGGTATTTTAACAAAAAGATTCTGCAGTTCCCCTAGGAATTAAAATTCTGCTTGAGGGTTTGGTTTACTCAAGGTCAATCTTTCAGGATATGGAGGAGAAGTTGAATGACCTTGATTAGGAACAACTTGGGGAGGTGTCTAATTTACTATGTTTTGGTCTAATTTCTCCCTCACTATTCTCCATTCTAGTTCTATATCTTCATTGTCAAATTGTTCTGTAATAATAGGTAAGTAGGTGCATTTACTACCTGGCCAGACCGTAGATTTATCTCATTGAGTCTCGCAGTAGAGATGTTGTAAGACAGAAGGTTAAAAGTGTCTATTTGTTGGACCCCTTTATTATTCAGATTCGGGTTGGGCTGGATAGGAAGATGGGGTCTAATGGCTGGGTTTCCTGGGGGTACATTGGAGGGCAACTGAAGTTGTTGTTGAGGAATAGACTAAGGAAACTATCCAGTAGGAGAGGGTCCTCTCTAGGTCTGATTCCATGAAGGATTTAGACTGGCCTGGGGAACCCATTGTTACCAAGGGGGATACTGATATTGAGACCACATAGCTGAAAATAGTGTAGATTGGGGACCCATATTAAAATTGTTAAAATAATAGGACGGGTCCTTAAACATACCTGGATTCATAGCTGGTGGTTGAGGTTTCCATGGCTTCTTCTGCCCCATGAAGTATAGCTAGTCTACCATGCTTTCTTCACTTGTGCCTTGGAAAAATGCCTTCAGTCTGGGCAAGGAAGGACATGTGCTGGTTGCATGAGTCTATTCACAGATTGTGCAGGCTTCCATCGTGTTCAGCAGCGATTCCTTCAAAGGATGCTTCTTTCTGCACTGTGGGAAAAATATGGCCATGGTATATTCCAACTCCATCTGCTTTTGTTTTTCTTGTAGAGTGTCCATCTGGGCTGATAGTGTGCTCAGAATATTGGTCCTTAGGTTGTCCAGTAGATTTCCAATTTCTTCTTTTGTAACCCCTCCATTGGAAGTCTTTGATGAGTGAATTCCTTGTCCACTCTTTGTGCCCCCCTGTGAACACTTAATGAAATAATCATAGATAGTATCGAAGTCTTCTTTCGAAATATCCCCTTTGCGTACTATATTCAGAAGTTGCAGTGAGTCTTCCCTAAGTGCTTGGAGAAGAATGATGTTCAGAATTTCATTGTCCAGGTCACTATGTCCAGACCTCTGCAATATGTATTTAAATCATTTTACATAGTCCTCCATGTTTTCATCCTCTTTCTGTGCAAATTTAAATATTTCCTCCTTAATTTCACGAGATTTGCAGTAATATTGGTATTTCTCCAAGAAAGCTTCTTTCACCCTTCCCATGAGGTAATCCTACTCCCTCCTAAACCCATGAACCATCTCAGGGCTATCCCCTTTAGGGTAGCAGGAAATATCTTAAATTTCTGAGCATCAACAATATATTCATATCCTCGACAAACAATATCAAATTCAAAGAAGAATGTATCAGGGTCTTCAGAAGAAAGCCCATGGAAACTAGGCAGGGTTGTTAAAGGAATGGGTCCCATTGGTGCATCACCTGTAACATTTCCAATGGAAAAATCAAAAGAGGAACTTACAGGTGCCATAGATACCCTCCAATACTCACTTGGAATTTTGATTGGTTCTGTAGCTGGTATTTGGAGTGATTCAACTGTAGGAGGTTAAATCGCGCTCCTCTGGTCCCTCGGTGACTCAAAGACTTTCAAGAATTCCTTTACCAAATCCAAATTGTTTGATTCAACTGCAAGAATTTTTACAGCGCTGCCTTAGTCTCGAGGGGATGAAAACCCTTTTATAGGTTCTTCTTCCCAATTAGAATTACTCAGCTCTTTTGATCCCCTACTTGTTATTTCTTCCCCTTCTGCTGTTGATAAGGAAGTCTCCTCCACTGATACCCTATTTATTAATTCTTTTGTCGTAGAAAGAACACCTTTTGGTACTGTGGATGGCACTGGTTTCTCCACAGACTTCCCTTCGAACTTCGTCTGAACTCTTACCCTGACAGTAGCACAGGATGATGCTTCAGATCTAGATTTTTCAATAATCTCCTGAATGTATGTCTTCCTTCCCAAATCCTTTCCTTTCTTTAGGGGTCTTCCTCTGCCCCTCTTATTCAGATCCTTGTTCATACAAATTGTGAAGAGGGTTCATCAAATTAATAGTAATCGCTCAGGACCTGAAGCAGGACAGATAGCTTCCTCCCTCGACGAGAGAGTATGTTCAATAAGATAATAATAAAAAAGAAAGGAAAATCGAAGTTCAGGACCTAAGTAGGGTAATCACATACCCTCCTCAGGAAGAGAAGTTAGCCCAAAGAAAAGAAAATAAAAACGAAAAAAACTGGAAACTACACCCAGGACTTAGGGCAGGGTTACAAAATACCCTCCCCAAGACGAGGGATTAATTTTAATGAAAAATCAGAACAAAGCAGAAAGAAAAAAACATGCTATGCTCAGGACTCGAAGTAGGTTAATCAATGCCCTCCCCAAGATGAGAGATTAATTCTACAGAAAAAAATAAAAAGTAGGAAAGAAAAAAACAAAGCACTTATACTCAGGACTTGAAGTAGGGCAATAAATTCCCTCCCCAAGACGAGATATTGACCCTTAGATCTGTTGCAGATCCTATTCTTTCACCTGTTAGCCTTCCCCGGCAACAACGTGAAAATGTTGGTGTCCGGATATGAGAAAAGTTCAACCATTTTTCCACATAAATTTTTAATCCGAGGGCATTAGTTATTTCAAGACTAACAACAAAGTATATGCAGGAACAAGCACATGACCTGTTGTAGATCACAGGTTTAATCCATAAACACATAGACTACTGTAACAACAATTAAATGGATTGCAAAATTAAAAGGCATTCACAACAATTAAAGAATTAACTGTAACAGCAGTAATGGAATCACACTAAAAACATAAAAACAATGCAAGAAAGGAAAATGTAGCACCTCATCAGAAGAGTGGGCCTAACTCTCTAATAAGGGCTACGGTAAACTCGCGAATTACAGAAGAAACAACAATATTCTATGCAATTGATTAATGGAAAAATAAACTGTTACAAGGTCTGTAGGTAAGGGGGCTTAACCCTGATTCACAGCTTGCAGGCCTCTTCATACAAATGTCCTAGAATCCTTGATTCCCCTCAACAACTCAATAATTACAAAAATATTTATTTTTTTTGCAATGGCAACCTATTTGCCTAGAAGGAGACCGTAAAAAGGCCTGAAATAACGCTGGTATAAATAGATTCTGTTATGCTGTAACAGCAAATGAGAATAGCGCTAGAAATTATGGCTGTTGCAACGCTCCTGTTTTGGCCGAATATGTAGAAATATCAGAGTTAATATATAAAAAGGTAAAACCTCCATGAAAATTACTTCAATAATCAAATATCCCATGAAAGATAAGGAAAATGGGTTTTACCTCATTCATTAAGAACAATAATGGTACAAAGAGATAAAAAGAAAGGGTAAAATGGGAGAGGAAAGTATAAAAATCTGGTACCCAATAGTAAGACTAATAGCTTGAAGGAGATCTGATTGAGTCATGGACTATCAAATTGTACCTGTGCTGAGTGTAACAAAATTTCATGAATGGATAGATAAGGTTAAAACATATTTAATGGCTTATGGACCTAGTGTATGGAAGCTTGTATGTGATGGTTTTTGCAAAGACTCTCCCTCTTTGCAAGAAAAACAGTCGAATGCTAAGGAAAAATGTGTAACATATAACAATCTTCATAACAAGGATCTTGATATAGTAATAGATTAACTTCTACAAAAGAAATATGGAATAGATTTCATCTCATTCAGGAAGGAGACACTAGTGGTTGTATTGAAAAGAAGGAGAAGATAAACAGGAAGAATAAAAATCCATTTCAAAAGGAAAAGGTCTAGTCAAATGAGGTCACTACTAGTGTGAATGGAAATGATTTCCATGAAGAAAATATAGTTGAATAATAAGACAAACTTGACATTGTCTTGAATGAAATAGAAAGACTGAAGAGCGAAAACAAGGATATGAAGTAATTGGTGTAGATACGTGATGAAAGAGAGCATGAATATAAGAAGGGAATCATTAGCCTAAGTACACAACTTGAAGAAGCAAAAAGAATAGAAGAGATGATGAATAGTCAGCTAAAGGAGAAAGAGATTGAGATTAATTCAGCGAAAATGGAGTTAAACGAAAAGAGTAGTTTGTGTACGCAGCTGGAAGAGGAGGTTTCATCCATGAATAACTTAAAAAAGGAAACCATTAGAGATGACAAAGAAGCATCAAAAGGATCTAAAAAAGAAGAAAAAAATAAAAATAAGCAGCACAACCATAACGAGAAGAATCAATTTAGGAAGTATCCAATATCACAAAGGAGGAAATACATCGGATGCTTCCATTTCCATGAACCAAGACATATTGTAGTAGACTGTAAGAACAAACAATACAAGAATAATCAACCAAATATTCATCAAATGAGAAATTTCCCTCAAGCAAGCAAACAAAAAGGACAATCATTCATCAGGTACACAAATAATTTGTAGGGTTACTGTATTTGTGAAATTAATTTGGACATAAACTCGCTGACTGTAAACTATATGCAAAAAGGGGCACAAAAGGCCACACACCAAATCAAACATACCTTGGAAAAATAAGATGTTATTTATGCCAAAATCTTGGACACGGGGCGAATGAATGTAGGCTACCATATACTCTAAATAACTCAAGATAGATAATGGAAGAAAATAAAATCAAACCAAACATTGAATCAAAAGAGAATGAAAACAAAAGAAGGAAACCTACTAAAGTGTCGAAAAGAAAAAAAATGAACAATGACTTCAATGATAAAATACAGAAAGCCTAGTATCAAGGGGACTTCTCAAGAAAAGAAAAATATGAATTCAGTTAATAAAGGAGCAACATGTAAGGGGCAGAGTAGCCTTGAAAATATGAGTCCAAGTGAAGTAAACATATATGTATTCACAAACACACACACACACACAATTATATACATGTATGTGTGTAGAAGCAACAAATAAATTAATGAGTTCAAATAAGATCTTGTGGTTGATAAATTTCATAAAAAAATCGTATGGAAAAAGATCATATTCAAGTTTCCCTCTCTTATTTTTTTTGCAAATGGCTAAATATCCATTTTCAATTCCAACAACATATCAACATTTGGATGTCTTGATTCAATATGCATGTACTAACATTTATATTGATTAAATTACATCAAGTTTTTAATGAGAATAGAAAGTATGTTGGGTGTGAGTGGTCATGCGTGCAAGGTCTCTCTCATGTGCATTTCGCTAGTCAAAGAAGATAAAATCATAAGCATTGAAAACCAAGCAACTTTGAGTAGCTAGGAGGATTCATAGTAAGATGACAAGTGCCTTTCAAAGGAAAAGTAAAGTAGAAAATGAATTGGGGGATATATAAAATGAGTTGTCTTTGGTTAGACAAACTGGAGCTACCGTCTGACGACTCTCTCTGGTGATGGGACAGCTCCGGTCAGTGCCCCACCTCCCGCTGGCATCTCGGTTCTGTCTCGGCTATTGGGCCCCGCTCTGAGCTAATTTCCCTCTACTCCGCCTCGCCTCCGCTTCACGTTTAAAATTTAAATTAGACCCAAAATGTTTCGCGCCAATTCTTATTGTAAAATTTGTGATCCTATTCTAAGAGTTGGGTTTTATTTTTTCTGGTGTTTACAGGTCGATGAATAGAATACAGCTCCTATTGGATTTCCTTGCCATTAGCAACCCCATATACACTGACGGATGTCGTAAGGCGATCTATTTGTGAATGTGGTAAAATACAACTTATCTCCTCCCTCGCAGGGCATGAATTCACACCAACCGAATGCAACAGGGAAACAAAATGGTTTGGTGTTGGTCAATACTCGATGAGAAACAAGAATACATGGCAAAGATTCTACTACCCTACTTGTCTATGCAGGATAGAGAAGACAAAGCTGATCCATTGACCTTGTCGTCGCTTATACAAATTCCAATGAAGTTCCTAATTGGTGGTATATACCAAGCATGTGTGGCAAAATCCAAAATCAATTGCGAATGGTTGCAGCCAAGGTAGAAAATTCCTCTAGCTTCATGGACATTCTTGTAGCCACATTCTCCAATCCATGAAAGAAGCAGAAGAATTAAGCAAATTGTTGCAGCAATCTAGCTGAAAACTATAGGTAGCCTTGCATTACCAGTCAAAGTGGTTTTGAGCCATATTGATTGACAAGAGGCTGTAATCAACAAGAAGACCATGAGAGAGCTTTTTATTTTTTAGTGAAACCGAATGAGTGGAAATTTGTGGGAGATGCCCATTTAAAGTTTTCTCTCTTCCTCTATATGTGTGGCATGCACAATTTGTACCTAGTAAGGATTATGAAATTATGTTACCAATATTTGGATGTAGGGTTTCCACAAATTGTCGATCATTATTCAAAATATGTTCTGAAATCATCTAGCAGTGTCTCTGAGAGGGCATTTTATTCACTTCCTTTTTGTTGAGGGGCATTTACATTAAAGTAAGATGTTAGGATTGTAACTTCAGTAAAAAAAATTAGAAAGAAATGAAAATGCATTTAACTGAAATTGAAAATAGACTATTTTATTATAATAGATAGAATAAAATAAGCCAAAAATATTATAAAATCTGTTATGCACCAATGTCACAATAGCAGAGATTATTTTCATCAAAATCTACAGTGATCCAAACCTAATTTTATTTAATCTTTCTTGTGCTTGAGTTAGGTTTAGAAAGGCATTTTTCTCCTACTTTTCCAAAATTTAAATCTTCATCTCATTGTTCTTAATTTGTTCACTGAAAGTTCTAGACATAAACTGTTACAACTTTTCTATATCTAAAATTTGCACCCTATATCTAAAATTTGCACCAAACATCTTCCTTCTGGGGATATTTTTGAAGGGATGGTCCTAACAATTTTTTGTCTTCAATATTAAATATCATTGAGAACCTTCTTCATACTATCTTCTACCTATTATTCTTGAGACATAGGAGCTTTTCCTTTAAATATAAATTCTCCTCCTTTGCATGACACACCTTCATTTTTGTTGAACATGGAAAAAGTAGGTTTTTTATCTTCTGTGAGCAACATAACTGCAAGACAATTTAAATATATAAGCTTAAAAGTAATATCAAAATCAATTCCATTTCTGGTATTTTCTAGCTCCATGTTTTTCAAAACTCCTCGCATAATTTTTACATAAATGTAGATGACAAATTAATACACATATTAATATGAACATATTTTCTAAAGGAATATATGAATTGATCTATTGACCAATGTAAAGGTCAATAGATCAATTGAGCATTGCCCATGGCCTTCTCCTAGATAGAGCGTGATGGGACTGGCCACTTGTTGTAAATCTAGAGATGTGGCTGACTGGTCTAATTGAGCTGCAATTCCAAATGGTCAATGGGTTGTTCTGAGTTGTGACTACTTGCAGAGGAAACTCTCTAACTTCAGATAAAATTTTGTCAAAATCGTACATTATTAATGGATCCTCCATCCAGAGGTTCCATTCACAGAATAAAAATGTAGTGCCAGCTTGGGGAAGAGTTGGAGCTAAGACGTGAACCAGATGAATGCTTGGATGAGGAAATCTGCACACCTTTACCATCAATCATCTTCCAACAATTATCCTGGGTATCTGCATCATGATTGTTTCCATTGATGGCAGCATGCCATTTGATTGATGAAGCTTGGGATAGTTATGGAAATTCATTTCATAGCATTGCAGGTGGTGAATCCTGGCATCCATAACAAATCAGTATTTGGACAAACATTGCATTATATTTTTTGATAAGTGGACCTCTACCACTCAAGCAGAAGTAGCTTGTTGTTCCTGTTTGAGTATGGTCACTGCACAACTTTGTCATAGGTGTATGTTAAAGGGAAATTAAACATAGCAGATAATTATCCGCCTTGTAAATTAGATCCAATATTACTTTCAATTGAGTTGTATTTAGATACATATAATGATTTCTTGATGGGTGATTTCAGTTGCATTATTGTATTTGTGAATCTTTGCTTAGGTAAAAACATCATATATTTCATACTTCAACCAGATCTGTCACCTGTCCTCATATCTTGACCACTGAATTTCAGTAGCAATTTCTTTGAGTCACCACTACACCAAGGCACAAATGAAATTTTTAATGTTTTCTTCACTGGAAGATAAAAAATACTATTTTATTCAACTTAATTACCCTTAATCGTTTTTCACTAAAAAAAAATCACAATTTTATTTTGCAAATTATCTTTTCACGTCTCTAATCTAATTTAGTTTTTTGTATGGTTCTTCTAGTTTAATTTTGTTTATGGTTCTTTCCCTGCATGCTACATGAAAATTTCTCTGTGAAAAAATTCACTCGGATTAACTTTCCTTATCATATTCATATTATATAAATATTAATGAATTTTATGATAAACACAGACTCTTCCATACAAGTTTTCTTTTGTAAATTTATCTCTATAAGCATAGAAATATAAGTTATTTCATATTGAATTTAGCTTAGCTCAAAGGAAGGAACTTATGTTCTGGTGCCCTGCAAATGGTAAGTTGACATGAGATAGATGCCATAAAGTCTGTCATGTCTTATATTTAAAATAGAAAAACAAGCGAAGGAAGTTATGACTTTAGTGTTCTTAAAGCCAATGCACATCAACATGATTTTGTTTGGAAAGGTCACTTGAGTGTGGTGAATCATGATGTTCCATTGTTACTTTTCAAGGCAATCCAAATTTTTGGATGTTGATTTTGAGAATTTTTTTAAGAGTTTTTATTTTGAAAGTGATTTGAATATTGGAATTTTTTTTTTTTTTTTTTGAATTTGTCTACTCCTATTATTGATACAAAAAGTTACAGAGAGGCTGTGGCCTCGAGAAGTCTAGCCCAGAGAGGCGGCATTCGCCCATTACAAAACTGAAATTCTAGCCCAGAGATGCGGCATTTGCCCATTACAAAACTGAATACTAACCAGATAAACTTCAGAGGCTATAACAGTATGACTGGACCCAAACAAACAAGTAGATAAGTGCCACCTATTGCAAAACTGAATTCTGACCAGATAAGCTTGAGTAGCCATTACAGTATTACAGGACCCAAACAAACAAGCATATAAGTGCCGCCCATACAAGGAAACCGACAATTAAACCTTAGAATAAAAGTCTGAGCATAAGAACTGATGAGCGTATGACGACTGTAAGACAAAAGGGAATTGAGCCCATTCAAGTGACTGGGAAACAAAAACCTTTGAAAGCAGACCTGATTAAGATTCTTGAGAAGTGGGAGGCGACTCTTCGACGATGCGGCATGCATATTTGTAGGGGTCTTCTTCCTCTGCAGGATGGCCTTCCTTTCTTGTGTAACAACCACGAGTGGGGTCGCTTGGACCAGCTTGAAGGCTCACGTCCTGGGGAGCAATGCCGTTGGGATCCTTACTCTGCATGCAGTCTGTAGGAGGAGTGCCATGCCTGTCTTCCACCTTCTTCTCCAGAGTCACCCCTAGAGTCGCGGCAACCATACCCGAAGAATCCTCTTGAAGCACAATGGTAACAGTTGCCATGAAAGAGGAATGACTGAAGGTACAGGGGAGCCGAAATTGAGTTGTATGAGACTGCACAGGGGTGGAATGTTGAGAACGCGCCTCTGAATGGTGCTGCCCACGACCCCATCCATGTCCACTCCTTGTGTCGGGATAGCGGTTAGTGCAGAAATCCGAGGAGTAGGACGAGGAGCCAGAGGTCGAGGAGGAGGGCTGGCGGACCACACGCCCACGAGAACTTCCTCGCCTGCAACGCATTCTGTGGCATAATCTGGGCATAATGTGAAGAACAGGCAGCACAGAGCAATCAACAATACTGTGAAGGCAGGGGAGGGCAGTAGGGGGCCGAGCTTCAGCCAGCAAAGGAGCTTTGGAGATGACAGAGGTCGAAAGGCAACTGAGCTTGCAGAATGGACTCTAAGAAACATGAATACCCAACAGCAAATCAATGCAGCACTCCAGAGCACAGCGCTTCCTAGTGCTGGTCTGAGAGGGAGGCTCTGTGGCAGCAAAGGAGCAACTTGAGCGCAAGGGAGGAGCGTGAATGAAACTGGGGGGAGGCGCCATGGCTGAGGGACGAGCTGCATTAACGCAGCATTGAAGGTGGTGGCAAAGTTTTTAATTGCAAACATCGCGCGAGACCAGATGGTGGTGGTAAGAAGCCACACGCCAACCCACCACGCTGCCCACATATCGATCATCAAACTAAACATCCGCATCCGGGAATATTGGAAATTTTATTATTTATGAGGACATTATTTATTAAAATTTATCTTGTTTTGTTAATTGTTTAAAAGGGTAAAAAATTAATTGGTTTATTTTAAAATTTATTTTTATATGATAAAATATTAGAGGTTGTTGGAATGGGTGTGTTATATATTTTTCACTTTTGTAGTAGAATCTTGGTAGGGAAAAAATGTGGAAAAAATGTAATCTAGTAGCATCAACAAAAACTCTTATATCTCTAGGGGATTTGAAAATTCACACCTAGAATTGGCATGCATAGGTCAATGGCATAATGATTTCCTAAAGTGAGAGTTGAGAAAAGGCTACACCAAGCATAATTAAATAATTTAAATTTTCCATGAATATTTCATAGGCTACATAAGGTTGAGTGCCCAGGTCGATAAAGGAAGGCCACAAAACCAATTTTTTATTTCATTTTGCTAAAAGTTATGAACAGAGGAATGCATATAATTTTTTTCCTGTAGGCATTGGAAAATAATTTTCCAGTGCCTACAGGAAAAAAAATATATGCATTCCTCTGTTCTGCATGAAAAAATCTAGGTGTTCCTTTTCTCTTTTCTGTTACATTCTTAGAACTGAGATAACAACTAGCTTGATCTCAAGAATATCGAAGTTCAAATCTCTCTTTATGAGATATTTCTTTTAATGGAACTAATAAGGAGTTGTTATAATTATATATCATTTATTGAAGAATATTGTTACCCTTTTCACCTAAGTTCAAATCTCTCTTTGTGCAATATTTCTTTTAATGGAACTATTGTTGATAAGGAGTTGTTATAATTATATATGATTTATTGAAGGGTTGTTAACCCAAACTTATAACAATACTTCTTTACCTTAAGATCAAATCTCTTTTTGTAACATATTTATTTTCATAAAATTATTGTAACTTATTTCTTTTCAAGAAATTATTGTTTATAAGTTACATATAATTTGTCAAAAAATTGTTAAAATTATGCATGATTCGTTGAAAAGTTGTTAACCTCAACTTATATTCTAAAGATTCTAATATTTATCTCGAATATCATCCTTAGAAAAGGAATTACCTGTAGAATTTTGTTACTCTAAAATGTTAACAAATACCATCATATTGATCATATAAAAAATTAAAAATTCACACATATACATTAACTTTTGATCTTGTAACTGAATTATATTAATCATGCATGGAATATGTGGTATTGAAATTCACAATAACCTAGCAACACATTAATGTTCTTTGATGATTACATATAATATTATTCCTCTCCAGAGGATTATTCTCAACATATAGACATGAGAAATCCTTAGGATGCATCCTTAGAAACACCATATGTAACCATAAAAACATCTAATGCAAACAATGGGCACAGTAATTATCTCATAGATTTTTCTGTACACCAGAATAACATAAGTTTAGAAAATCATTTTCTTCAAAGGATAGATCGAGAGAATCTATATTCAATTCTGTTAAGGATATCCCACAATCATCCATTTCAAAAACATGTCCAAATTCTTCCCTGAAATAACAATCAAAATCAAATATTGAATGGTTAATTAGTGGACATAATGAATCATGTGTATGCATTCCTCTATTCTGCTCGAAAGACTCCAGGTGTTCCTCTTCTCTGTTATGTTCTATTCTTATAACTGAGAACTAAGAGGACTCTAGATTAAATAATTATATGTGTAGCCTTGATACATACATAGAAAAGGGAATGTAAGTAATGACCAGGATAAATACAAACTAGCTAAAAGAATGAGAACTAAGAGGACTCTAGATTAAATAATTATATGTGTAGCCTTGATACATACATAGAAAAGGGAATGTAAGTAATGACCAGGATAAATACAAACTAGCTAAAAGAATGACTTGTTGACCGAGAGAACTTGCAAATCTTTTGGCTGAAAAAATTATTTAATAGCATATGTCCTTGTAATTAAATTTATGAAAAATTTTGTCTTGAAAAGAGCTTAAAAATGGCTTTTTTAGATAAATCTTTCTCATATGTTTACAATTCAGGGGTATTTGAAAACATTGGTTTAGTCTCACTCTTCTATCTTTTGAATTCTTTTTTGCCAGGTATTTTAAAATTCAAAATGAGTTATTGAAATGCCATTTAATTTCTTGAAAAAATCTCTGTTGCACTCCAATTATGAAAATTTAATATCTCAAACTTCTCATTCCAATGAAGCACTTGGATTATGCATATTTCATAACTCATACATGTGACCCCTGCTAAATTTTACAAAAAATTAACTAGAAAATAAACCCATAAAAAGATCAAATTATAGAAAATTCATATGACCACATAAACATTTGCTACAGAGTCTTAAATGCTATGCATAATTAGATGTGAATCATTGGATTCAAGGTAATTTTGAATCAAGTTAAATCCAAAATAACAGTTTACAAACATCAGCATGCAAAACCTGTGCAACCTGGTGCTCTCCAATGAGATGGAGCATCAAACTAATAATTCTTACCCAAAATTTTGATAATTATAATGAACCCAAAAAAATCTACAATAAACTATACATCAAATGACCTACATCCAAGCATACAAATCATTTAATGCTTTGCAGTTTCTACTTGTGCAGCGGTCAGAGTGATAATTTTTCCCCAAGGTTCAGTAATTAAGCCAACCAATAATGAACAAGAAAACTATTTGGTTTATTTTCGATTCAAATTCATTTTCATGTTGTAGTGTTACAGTAGGGAATCCAAAGTTCTACTAGATTTGTATTTGTTTTATTTTCACATAGTGATTCAAATTCAGTTTTCATGTTGCAGTGTTAAATTAATGAATTCCAAAGTTATATTAACTCTGTGTCATCAGTCAAATGCATTACTGCTGAAAAGTTTGAAATGTGGATGGAGAAGCACTGTGCACCAAGTGCTTCTCCATTTCACTCAACTGAAGCTTGATCTCCAGGCATCCAGGCCCTTCAAAAACCACCCCGAAGTCCTCTTTCAATACCTCCAATCCTTCAACCATATCCAACAACTTGAATAGCTTCTGAGGCTCTCTCTGGCTCCGGGCAACGACCTCTCCAAACTCTATCAGTGGTTTCATGCCACTTCCTAAAACCAATTTCTAAAAGAAATATATCCACAATCTCATATCAAATGTCTCAAAGATCCTGTTGCAGAGATTTCTCTCAGAAGAAACCAAGACCTTCACTGCCTTCCTTAACGCCTCCAACCATTCTGCCACATGGTCTTCTAGAGAAATCGACTCAAGCTTATCAATAGATGATGAAGAATTATATCTGAGATAATCAGTTTCCATGCTCTTGAAGCTCGCTCTCATGCTATGAATCCTACTCGAACCATAAATCTTCAAGCACTTTTTAGCTCTGCCAATGCTCTCCAAAATCTCTCCAATCATTTTCAACAAACCCACATCCTCCATGTCCACAAACAGGAAGAAATCCCCTTCTATTTTTGTATAATTTTCACCATGTAGATCCATTGGACTGGTGTTATTCACTAGAATCGACATGAAGACTGTTTCAAGATTTTTTAATGCTAAATCCATGATTTATAACCCAATTTTTATGAAACTCTAAGGATCTATATCCATACCTTGGAGTGCTTCTTTGAGCATGTGCATTATATAGTTGTCTGATATCCTGTTCTCACTTACAGCATGAAAGGCTCCTAACAAGGCCTCCACCAGTGCGAGGTAGTTATGCTTAATATAACTTCGCTGCTCCTCTAAGTGTGCCATTGTTTTGGAATATTTATGGAGATCGTTCAACGGGTTACCCATGAGAAGGGTTTCCTTTTCTCTAATGGATTGCAGGGACCAATCTTTTAGGTACAAAATCTAGCCAATCTGTACCCATAGAGGGCTCTCTCTGTAGAATTTAGCTTTGTTTTAGAAGATATTAGGCTAGTTATAAAGTGCAAGGATTTTGTTTGAATTTGGGTGGTGGAATTCAATAGCTAAGGGCAAGATTGAGTAATTTAGTCCATTTGGCTAATGGAGTCAAAAAGATGGATTAACTGGATTAAGTCTCTTAGCAAAAGATGGTTTCACAGGGCAAGATAATCAAACAGAGAACAATTATAAATCTTAAAGTGAATGGAACGGAATATAAATGGAGGAAAGGAAATTAAGAATATTTCAACACATTTATAAGAGGGAAAATTGAGTGATTATTAACAAAGAGAAATCAATTATTCTTTATTAAATAATCAAAATGCTTAAACCAGAAAAACAGGAGCAATTAAGAATTCACTGTTTAAACCAATTTAGAAGAAAACATTTAGAACAATAATGATTAAAATCAGATTACACTTAAGCACTTTATGATTTATTCCTTTTCATTAATCATTTAGAAATGAAACATAGATGATATAGTAAACAAATATAAAGACTTTAAAACACAAGAGAAAGATGATTTATTGATCCGTAGTCTGACACATGAATCCTGTAAAAAGTCTTTCGCATCAATTCCACATCCAGCTAGCTTCAAAAAATTTCTTCAATAGCACTTTTTTCCAAATAGTCAATGTTACAACAAAGTCTAAAAAATCCACCCCAAAATACTTCCAAGAGTGAAGTATTTATACAAATTCTAAACTAAAATATCTTGAAAAAATATCAAGATTAGTTCACAAATCTCTCCAACTATTTTACATAAATAGAACTTAAGTAAAGGACACTCAAACTAATGCATCTATTTGGCACTATTTTGTATGGATAGGTGATGACAAAGAGGAGAATTTGAATTTGATCCAACTCTTAGTTGATGATGAGGCATCCAAGTCACTAATTGCTTCCTTTCTTTGTGCATTCTGCTCCAACAATTCTGCAAACTTGGGGTCCAATGATATCTTTTTATTTCTCAATCCGTAATAGATATGTAAAAAGTGAAAGAGGTTATTGTGGATTAATATGTTGGTGAGATAAACCTCTTTCAGTTTCCCAAAATTCCTCTCCAGCTGTGCATAATATTCTCTGTAAAAAATATGTGTAAAACAGAGTTTTACAGAGTCTGAAAAATGGCCTGTAAAGATGCGCATGTATCTCTCATTATAAAACCACTGTGAAAAAACTGAGATAGGTTTTTGTAGATGGTTCTCTTAGGAACAAAAACCTCCTTCATTTTTGTGAAATGTATTTCTAATTGGCCACAATATTCTCTGCAAAATGATGACTTGACTGTAATTTTCTGCAAAAAGTGCTTTTCAACATTGTTTAATATTTCCAAAACCATAATAGCTGTTAGAAAAGTGAGAGAGGTTTTTGTAGATGGTCCTCTTAAGAACATAAAAATCCTTCAGTTTTGCAAAATTCATCTTGGATTGATCACAATAGTTTCTGCAAAACTATGACTTAAACATGAAATTTCTGAAGAATGTACCATTTTTGCTCTAATTTCATCTTTTAACCTTAAACTTCTTTTGACTGTTTTTCACTTTTACTTTGGATAAAATTCATTGTGGCTGGTGAAAGTGTTTTCATATTTGTTTAACCCTTAATATCTTCATGTTTACTTTCACTGTTTACTGTTTACTTTTTACTTTTTACCGCTCTATTTTTTATCTGTCTTCACTTTGTCATGAACTTGTATGTTATGTTTTGTAACTGTCTTCCCTGCTGTTTATCTTCATGCTAGCTGATTTACTTGACTTGGTCTTCAATCTGATACTCTTTAATCCTGATACTCTTTAACCCTGATACTCTTTGACTGTTCTTTACTGTGTCCTTTTACCTTCAATGTGTAGTTTAGGTTTTTACTGTCTGTTTCAACAGTAAATCGTTTAATATCTTGTTTTCTTTGCTTGTATTTCAACTGTATGTTTTATCTTCCATCTTTGTTTGAATAGATTTGATAACACTCTTGGAGTAAAAAAGTCTTATGACTAGTATTAAGGCTGTTTATCCAAGGATGTGGTCTTCTGATCACCTGTAAAACAAAACAAATTGTTAAGAAAGCATTGGTTTGCAGGGGAGGTCGAAAAGGTTTCATTTGATTTTGAGAGGTCTGTGGAGTGAATCTAGAATGATTTTTGGGAGGTAAAACATGCTCGAATTGCTTAACAGAGGCTTCAGGTGGCGCAACTGGGTTACAAAGGTTTTTACTGGACAATCAGGTGAAAATGAGCCATACTAGGGTGTTTGTGTTTAAACGGGTAAACGGTTGATATTGGTGGGTAAGATTTGAATGAACAGTGGACAGATGGCGCTGACTTGACGATGTGAAGTTTTGTTGTTAGTGGGAGGCGGTAAGCGGTACCCGATCGCACCGCTTTTGGAGTTAAGTGGTATCGGGCGGAGGGCGAGCGATTCCATACGATGAACGACGCGTGGCGCGACACTGTTCAGAAAACCGCTTGGCCATCACGCGTTATCGTTCAGACGAGGATGGCCAGCGATATGGATTATAACCGTTGATCTTGGATTGATTGATCGAACGGTCATCAGGAAGGCGAGAAGGTGGGGATTTAATATAGCGGGCGGGCCCAATGTGATTTATTATGAATTAATTGCATCGGGGGCGTTTCTATTAGCGGATTAAGTTATTAATTAACCTGGAGAGTTAATTAATTCCTTTATACGGCGGAATTTATTTAATTGGAAATTCAACCAATTAATTAAAGTTATATGGTTATTTTTCAACCAACGGGCGGGATATTATATTAATTGGGAATTATTAAAATAATACGGGAAAATGGTGAAAATTTATTTGGGAGTTATATACTATGTGTTAAAGTTAATATGACCATGAAATGAAAAGCGCCAAGTTAAAACATTTCACGTATATATTCAAACTTAGGCTAAAGATGAAAAAGGGGGTTTTTTAGGTGTTGTTATGTATTTTCCTAAGTAAAGTAGGAATTTACATTTAGGAAATGAGTTTATGAAATCAAATGAATGGTTTATGGATGATTCTAAGTACTTAGGCTCTTAAATCATTGGGCTGAGGGTCCGGTCCCTCCAAAAGTCAGAGAAATGCTCTGAGCCCCTTTAATTTTCAAAGACCTTAATACTTCAGGGGGAATTAGTGAAATCTTTAGGGAAAAATGTGAATGGAAGTTAGTTATTTAACCTTGTCTTGCTTGAACTGCATCAAGTGAAATGTTTGTCTTATACTTGTGATAAAAGTAAAAGTTAACACATCTAAAGACATTATCCATCACAAGTAATTCTGCAACACCATCTACCTACCCTCCCTACTTTAACCTAGCATTTTTTCCTTCTTTATTTGGGTGCACTTAGACTGGAAAACCCTTATCAATCTTCTTTTTCTTTTACATGGAAAGCCTACCTAAGTCTACACTTATTACATCCAAGGGCTCAGATTAAACTGTTGAGCTCCTTTTATTCACTCTACCTATCTACTTATCTGCCAAGATTAAACAGTTTGGTCAGATTTTATTCTCTATCTCTAAAACATAAAATTGAAAAATGAACTAGCCAAGCTTAAACTGTTTGACTATTCATCAATTGTGGCATAAGATACAAGTTGCACACAATTTGTTTATTACATCAGAGCAAAAAGTAGTGGCATTTAGACTTGCACACTTTCCTTGGCCTTTCTTTTGGTGGGGTTCATTTTCCTTCACTTTTTTGGCCATTTTTTATTCTTTTCACCCTTTGATTTTTCTTTTAGGGTATACCCTCTTTACATTTTTTAAATTTTTTGATTTTTTGAGAATATGGAAACCTTTGCAACAAGAAAAGGTATGAACATATTACATAGTCCATCAAGTCAATCATGAAATATGACACCTATTGGTATAGGAGTCTAACG
>CM076570.1:1558797139-1558872795 GCA_034641835.2 Pinus albicaulis | reverse complement strand
GGTTTTTACCCGACTCGACCCAGACTCCGTTTCCCTGCTGCGGCTTCGCCCTCCACCCTCGACCTTCGCTCTGGCTCGAGCATTAGCTTGCCAATGGTGGAATTAGCAAGATGTTGATGTCCTTCTTTCTTTCCTTTATCGTCCATCGCACGTCCTCCTTTCGTATGTGCCTTTGCCCACACATTGCTTCCATGGGTGGGGCTTGACCCATATGAGGCCGACCCAGTAAATGCCCATAAAGCCTTGGTTATGACGTGGCATTTCCTCCTTAACGTCGGCTTGCCACCACGGCCGGCCTATAAAACCTCCAAGCCAACACACGGCCATTTTTGGACGCGTTTATGCATGTCGCTCCTAAACGTCGCACGGTCACCGTGATAACGTTGCATAGTAGCCGGACGATGTTTTCGTCCGTCGGCGCGCCCGTCTAACCTTTCGTCGTGGTTTCCGTCGTTCGTCGCATGTCCACCGAACGCTTCCAACGCCTTCCGTCGTCGTCCTCGGCTCGTGGGTCTTACAGGGGCGGTTTCCGTCGCGGCGGGCGTATAATTGGATGGTGTCCATTGAGCAGGGACATGGAAACCTTACATTTCGCACAGTTGGGCGACTGTCGTCACAGCGGGGCGAGGAAACCTGTCACGCCCCTAGACCTTCGGTGACCTTTCAACCGTGCTATAGACGGGGTGCGGCACTACCGTACTTCTCCTTTTCGTAATACTCAGGTATGTAGACTGCGCCTTTAGCAACACTTGTTAAATTAGTTAATCAAATGTTCTTTCAATGTGCGGAAAACATGAACATCATCATCACATCCACAGTGTACGCCCATACATACAAGGGAGGGGCAACTCCCAGTTAATAATGGGTCTGCCCGATAATATTTTTCATAAATACGAAATAGAGTATAAGTTCCAATCCAGAAAAAGACCCCCTTTGCTCTTTGGCAAGGCAAGTCACTTTTTTTCCAAGCTTACAATGCTTGAAAATCAGTAACTAGCCCACAAAAATCGTTTACAGCACTAGAATTCACCTCGGGAATATCCTGCATAAAACTTCCCAAGTGCTGCCGGGTCACTTGGGTCGGCACTGCAAATGATTTCAGACCTACCCGCGAGCTCTCCATCTATCCAATCCGCTCCCCCAGCTATGTGGTTAGCTCCGTCCCATCAAAACGCACCTGCCCCCTATGAATTTTTGACAAGCAATTAGGGGGGCTAATGTGTTGTTGAGTCTTCAAGGAATGCTTTTCCCCCTGAAAATACAGTCCCCTTGAAGCCTCTTTGTGCCCTTCGTCCTTTGATGGTTTCCCCTCTGCTGATTCCCCTTTTAAAGCCCCTCTGCTGATAATGAAATGCCCAAAGTTTCCATCCCCCCGTTTATTTTTCCCCCATCTAGCCTCTTTTTATCCCTCATTTTTCTCCCTTTCTATTTCCCCATTTACCCTTCAAAGTCCCCCAAAAATCCCCTTTAATTTCCACCCTTCCCCCTTTGATGGCCATGATCCCCCTCTATTTCTCTATCGTTCCCCTCCTTCACCTTTTAAAATCCATTAAAAGGGGCCAAAACCCACTTTCCGACCTTGATATAAGGCCCGGCCTTTCCCATTGCCCTTCCAACCACTTCCCACGTGGACCCATCCCCAGACCAAGCGCTTAAGTCCCGGGGCCAATCGCAATCGGAGCATCGGCGGGGGTCTATTTCCTTTGTAAAACTCAAAAGCCCCGATGCGATTAAATTATAACGTAAAGCCTCCGCCCTGTTCCGCACCGTTGATCTCCCCACGATCCAACGGCGGGCCGCTAATCGCACCCCCTCTCCGATCGCAATCGGAGCATGTTAAGTCCGCCCCCCGATTGAGGCCTTCCGACTGGATCCTGGCCGTTCGTTTGTTCCGCGATCCGACGGCTGGCGCCCAATCGCACCCGCCCCTCCGATCGCAATCGCAACACTCTTAGCGCGCCTCCCGATTGAGATCCTCCGATTACATCGCAGCCGTCCATCTCCCTTCTGATCCGACGGTCATCGCAACTCCCGATCGCCGATCGCAAATCCTTTTCTGTGCCCTCCGATTGCACCTGCACCGTTGATCTTCCCGCAATCCAACGGCCATCGCTCAATCGCCTGCCCCTCCGATGGTCTTCCCCACCGTTGATCTCACCGCCAGATCGACGGCTCAGCGCTTCATCGCACCCCCGCCCGATCGCGATCGCATCTCTTTTGTTTTGCCTTCCGATTTGATCTCCGCCGTTGATCCATCCAGATCCAATGGCCCAGATCTCGTCGCTCCCCGCCTGCTCTCCCCCTCCGATTAAATCTCCGCCGTCCGTTCCTTCCCGCGATCAACGGTCCTGGTTCAATCGCATCTCCAAGTTCAATCGCAATCAGAACTTTTGTGTTGTGCACTCCGATCGCGATGGTGCGATTGCATCGTGGCCGTCCGTTCCTCCAAGATCTGACGGTTCGCGTTTATTCGCCCTCCGCCTTCGCTGGGTCCCACTCCATTCATCTGTTTATTGGTTTTTTGATGTTTTCCCGTGCAAATCGCCCAAACGCTGAACGGCGGGGGTTTTACACTATGTGTTTGTTTCTCCGCTCCTCTCCGTAACCACCGTCTCACCATTTCTTGGCCTCCACCGCCGCCTGGTTTTATAGTTCTTTCCACTGTGCGGATTAGCACAGAGAGGCCATTTCAGCCGGCCAGCGAAGCAGCAGAAGCAGGATTTGAGAAGGATTCGAGCCTGTAATTGAAGATTAATGTTTTAATCCTACAGCCAAAGGATTCAAGCATAGTTTGAAGACTAAGGACGCACCAGCAAGTCATGATTGCGCCACCTAAAGCAGAGCGCGTTTACTCCAGAAAGTACACCTTCCGACAGCGCCTTCTTGCCTTCTCGAGCCCTGAGATAATTAAATACACTGACTGAAGCTCATTTCAGACAGTCCGGCAGCATTAAAGAAGCATGGAGGGCCATGCTAACCTCCATCCAGTTCATTCATTTCAACAGGGCAGAACAGAGGATCACAGACCCCAAGCGCAGACAAAGGTAATATCAGGGTTTTCCGTCAGCAAAGTGTTTTTCGTCCAGGACAAGGCATCCATACTGTTTTTATTATGCAGAATGTCCCTGAAGGATCTTTCCGTCAAACTACAGCTCAAAGACAATCAGGCATTTATGAGACAGACCCTCCTAGTAGTTTATCCTAGCCCCGAATTCAAATCACCTGGAGTACAACGAGCCCAAAATGTCAGAATCAAATCTGAGGCAGATCGTTCTCTTGATAAAAGGAGAGAAAAATAAACATGCAGCATTCTCAAGCAGGATGGGCCTCGGCCCTGCATTCATTATTATACTTAAATGTAACATTCAATGGGCACCTACCTCCTGAGTCGATCTGAGGATCATCCTTTGTTATAAAAGCACAGTAAGAACATTGTAAAGGGGTTGGTTGTTGTTAGTTTTATCAGCGAACTGCAAGTATTCTGTCCCGAGCCAAGTTTCCTGTGTAACAGTTGTATGATAGGCTGAGAACATGATGTATTCAGGCTGAATGTAAAAGCTTTGGGCAGTGATGTACCTGATTGGTGTAGTGTTTAAACATGATAAGCAGTTTTCATTGGATCCTGATCTACAGCAGTTGGTGATGTTCTTCCTATCTCTATGTTTATTTCCATTTCATTTCATGTTCTTCTGACTGACATCTGAATGCATGATATAAGATTTACCCTTGTTAGGTACCTTATATCCCAGCTCTCTCAGTCTTGAATGTTTTCTGCTCATATGTGTGTCTGAATATTGTTTTTAATTGACTAAACCAGTGTAGTGGATGATTATTGCCTACTCTCTGATGTGCAAGTTGGTAAAATCAGTATTCAGACGTTTTTGTTAAGATTTAATTGAAAGAGGTTAGGAACATTGGGAGGTGTAAAGCCTGTCGCTGCCTCTTCATAACCTTCCCTTCCATATAAGCCTTTTCAAGATCCCTTGTGCTGCCTATGGTTTTGTCCAAGCAGGCCCGGAGTTAAATGACCTCTGGCCTGATCTATAGACAGAATCAGATGGTTTTTCATCTTTCATTCTCATCGCTTAGTGTTCCATCCCACCAATCAGTCTTTGAGATCCAAATGCTCTAGATGACTAGCCCAATTAAAGCTCACACCTTGAACATAAGTAAATCCTTTCTTGACTCCATTGCCCAATGGCCTTGATGTTCCTTGAGTTATCTACCTTTGCCTAGCTTCCTTCTTTACCCATCCTTGTCTTGTGATGAAACCTTCCTTCCTGATTCTCAACAACCAAACTCAAACAATCAAACAAATAACCTTGAGCATATAACTAGCCTAAAACCATAATTTAGAACTTCACCCATAACTAGCCTAAAACCATAACTTAAAACTTCAAGGACAATATATCTTTGATAATCGTAGAGAGATCCCTCTCTGGACCTAGGAGGGCTAGATCCTAAGGTGTGAAAGTGGTTCTATGTTGTCTCATCTTTTGGTCTTTGTCAACCTGGCCAAAACATGGGAACCCCAACATAATGGCGACTCCGCTGGGGACTTCTGAGTGCTTCTCATTTCAAACGACCTCAGAAACTTAGAGCTCTGGCTAGGTTGACGGTAAGTCACACCTTTGACGGTGAAGCACTGTGGTGGACAGTGTACCATAGAATCATCCTAAACACTCCACCTGGCGACTCCATTGTTCCTAAACGTTAAGGACTCCACTGGTGATCAGTAGGCCTGCTGATTATCTTGGTTTCACATCAGACTCCACTGGCAGACCAGTCCCAAAGCATAATGAAGACTCCACAGGGAGACCAGTTCCCAAGACAACATTAACCACAGTAGAAATAACAAGTAGGGCTAAGCTGCCTGGCTTATAAACAACACTCTGGCTCACAGAACCATTCATACAAGAGCCTTCCCTGATCCAAACCCACCTGAAACAGTTGATAATCCTGAGAAAATCCTTAAAAGGACACCTGTGAGTAGGAGATCAACTACTTCCAGCAACACTCATAGAGCCAATTCGGCACCAGAAGATCTTGCAGCTCTATTAGATCCTTTCTTTGACCTAGACCCTCAAAACAGATTACCTAGAACTAGGTCATTCAGTGTTACAGACCAGCCAAACACTAGGGACAGTGAAACCCCTCCTTCCACACCTCCTGACCTTCATTTTCTCCAAAACTTGGGGCTTTCTCACCCTAGATCTTCTCAGCAGACTTCTGCTGGTCCAAACATCCCTGTCATCCAAATACCAGCTGCCCAAGTGAACCCTTTGCCTCAGCAGAACATCACCATGGCAACTTGGTATGCACCTTTAGTCTTACTGCAACCCTTGTTACCCTTACCAAATGATTATCAGTCAAAAATCCCACACTTCCCTGCTAAAGAGCCTACAACAGCACAACAACATGTAGACAAGATGGAGGATTCTTTTGACTATATGGAAATTGATGATGAAACAATCAAAATGAGAATTTTTGCACAGAGCCTGGGGGGAGAGGTTAAAAAGTGGTTTAAAAATCTACCTGCTGGTAGCATCAATGATTTGCCTGCTTTATACCAGACTTTCATTAATAAATGGGAAACTAGGGCAAACCCTCGTCAAATCCTAGCAGAATACATGTCCCTTAAGAGGAACACAGGAGAGAGTGTCCATGATTACACCACTAGATTCAACAGCATTTACAATGCTCTCCCTCCACACATGAAACCTCCACAAGGTATGGCCCTAGCAAAATATCCTGATGGATTTGATGCTGACATGGCCTATGAGCTTAGAGATAAAGAGTACACCACTTTGGAAGACATGCAGAAAGGGGCAGTAAACATAGAAGCAAATTTGATTGAAAAAAGGGCCAAGCTGAGAGCTGAGAAGAGAGTAACATACAAAGACGACACTATAGCCTCCACTTCAGATCCTAATATTGACAGATTGTCTAAGAATCTGGATAAATTATGCCAAGTGGTCGAAAAGATGGCTATCACGCAGAACAGGAACCAAAATCAAAATCAAAATCAGAACTTTAGAAGAAACAACAACATTCCCAACAGACAGAAAGAGTCAGATCAGCAAGTCATTCCCCCTTTCCAAAACTTTCTGGATGAGGATGAGGGAATCACAGAAGAATCTGAAGGGAATGTGATAAACATGTTCGAAACGGAGGATTCAATCCTAAACTGTGATTCAGAAGAATACCAACCCTCAACCTCTTATGGGGAGGAGGAGAGGTTTGAATCTGAGGATTATAGGTTGGGATTCGAGAATGCCATATTACAGGTCAGAGAAAAATATGAACTCAGGAGTAAAAAGAACCAAGACTCTTCCAAACCCAAAACTCCCGAAGTAACTATCAAAAAGAGGCCTGAGAAATCTTCTAAAGCCACTGCTGTAAACAATAAATCAACAACAGAGAGTTCTGAGGAAAACCAACAGAAAGACAACCAAAACAATGAAAAACAAAGTCGACTAACTAGCAGCACTAGCACTTCAGTTAGTGCTCCTGATAAAAATGTTTCCACACATGTACATAATGATAAAACACACACTGATTCAGCTGCTAAGGTAGTTGCAAATAAAACAGATTTTAACATTCCCAAAAGTCAATCCGCTTTCAGTTTAGAAAGTGAGATCGCAAAGATCAAAATCTCTGTACCATTATCTGAGCTGGCCACTCAGGATGTATACAAAGGCCAAATTTTGAAAGCCTTAAATCTGGGGGAAATAAATGACTCCGTAAATTTGAATGATGATCAACCCGCCCTCCTATTTGGTCCAAAAATCGAGGGGAAGTTTCAGGAGGGGGTAGTCCCACCTTTTTATATCAGTCTTAACATTCATGACAAGATCCTCCACAACGCAATGCATGATTCTAGAGCCTCACACAACCTGATGCCTAAGGTTGTAATGGAAAGGTTAGGCCTGGAAATCACCAGACCCTACAAGGACTTATATTCTTTTGACTCGAGTAGAGTAAAATGCCTAGGCCTCATCAAAGACTTATGTGTGAGCCTAACTCAGATTCCTGCGAAATGTATGGTCATGGATGTAGTGGTGGAAGACGTGCCACCCAAGTATGGCATGTTATTGTCTAGATCATGGGGAGCCAAGCTGCAAGGCACCATGCAGATGGATGGATCATACGCCACTATCCCTATATTTGGCCAATCAAGAAGACTGTATAGAGAATCCCAAATGAAGTTCCTGGTCAGCAGCCCCGAGAAACCTGAAAATTCACCGTTATACTCTGTACATACCGACCTTGACTCCTTCATCTTTTGTAATGATGAATCCTTAGAGGAGCCAGAATCCCAGAATAGGCATTCCAACGAGAACACCGAGCCTATAGACCTCCACATAATGGCCACCCTAGAAGAATATGATCAGGAAAACCATGGGCAGCACACTGAAGACAAAGAGGAAATCAGAAATGAAGCCTATGGGATCTGTGGTGGACCTCTCGCTCCAAGTGAAACAGAAACAGAAACAAGACCAGAGCAGCAAGATAACCACCTCCTTGACCTCCATGGCCTCTACAAGCAACAAGACAGTTTACAACCTAGTACAGACCTCCCAACTCGGCCTAACGGCGAACCCAACTGTAAGGGAGAAAGTGAAGCGGAAGCAAACAAAGAGCCGCTATGGGAAATGAACTTTGATGGGTCCTGTACTAGACAAAGCGCTGGAGCAGGAGTGTGGCTGCGTAACACCGAAAATGACCACGCAGAGAGCCACGCTGTCAATCTGCATTTCAAATGCACGAATAACATTGCAGAATATGAGGCTCTAATCTTGGGCTTAAACCTGTTGAAAAAGTTAGGAGCCCGAAAGATAGCTGTAAGAGGGGATTCAGAGTTAGTAATCAAACAAGTGAATGGTGAGTATTCAGCAAAACACCCCAGACTAAGAGCATACAGGAATGACACTCTAGACTTACTGCAAACATTTGTCGAGTATGAATTAGTGTTCATTCCTAGGGGACAAAACACTATTGCAAACGGACTAGCCTGCCTAGCTAGTTCTTATCCTAGGGCCCCAGTCGACCAACAAATCATCATACAGACTAAATTCAGACCTGCAGTGCCAGACAATGAAAAATACTGGCAGGTTTTTGAAGGAGACAAACAGATTGAGGATTTCCTGATGGGCAAAAATGAGTTTGAAGTTCCTGATTCAGACTCAAAATCTGATGACAGTTGCTCAAGTAAGGATTCCCCAGATGAACTAGAAACACCTTGTAGTATAGAAATAAACTCCTTTTCTGAAGAAACTGGGGATTCAACCATAAAACGTGAGAACGCAGATAGAGAGGAAATGGAGGTGCTGCAAGCCAAAGACAAGAACATACCAAGAGGCTTAGCACCCTTAGAGGGCCTCTTCGATTTCGATGATGTTGCAAAGAAGCCCACAATAGAGCATGCAGAATCGGATATAGAAGAATGTAACGTAGGCACTAAAGACAAACCCAAAATGATAAAGCTGGCTAAGTCTATACCTGCAGACATGAAGAAAAGATACATTGACCTATTTAAGGAATTCATTGATGTGTTTGCATGGAGCTATGAAGACTTAAAGGCCTATGACACCAACATTATACAACATAAGATACCACTGAAGGAAAATCAGAAACCTTTCAGACAAAAACTCCGTAGAATTAATCCAAAACAATTTCCTGCGGTCGAAAAGGAAATTAAAAAGATGTATGATGCAGGCATTATAGTCCCTGTGAGGTTTTCTGATTGGGTGTCAAACTTAGTAGCTGTAAGAAAGAAAACGGGGGAGATTAGACTTTGCATAGACTTCAGAAACCTTAACAGGGCTTCCTTGAAAGATAACTACCCTTTGCCTAGAATGGAGCATATCCTACAGAAGGTAGTGGGTTCTAAAAGAATCTCCCTGCTTGACGGTTTTTCTGGATACAACCAAGTTCTGGTACTCCCAGAAGATCAACTCAAAACGTCCTTCACCACTCCATGGGGCACCTTCATGTATGTGAAAATGCCTTTTGGATTAATGAATGCTGGAGCTACCTTCCAGAGAGCAATGGATATTGCTTTCTCAGATGAGATTGGACACTTTATAGTTATCTACCTGGATGACTTAACTGTCTTCTCTAAAACAGAAGAAGAACACTTAAAACATCTGAGGAAAGTTTTTGAAAAATGTAGAAGGTATGGTCTGTCCCTGAATCCTAAGAAGACTGTTTTTGGGCTGCAAGAGGGTAAGCTTCTAGGCCACATCATATCTGAGAAAGGTATTAGGATAGATCCCCAGAGGGTTGAGGGAATACTTCAAATTACACCCCCAAGAAACATTAAGGAGCTGCAGTCCTTCATTGGGAAGATCAATTTCCTTAGAAGATTTATCCCCAATCTTGCTGAGCATCTTAGGAAAATGACTGAAATGCTAAAGAAAGATGCTGGAATCAAGTGGACTGTTGAAGCCAAGAAGTCTTTTGAGTCAGTAAAGCTGGCACTCACCCGAACCCCTGTCCTTATCATCCCTGACTTTTCAAAAGATTTTCTGATCTTTTCATTTGCTTCCCCACACACAATAGCTGCAGTTTTGCTGCAGAAGAATTCGGAGGGTAAAGAACAGCCTATAGCCTTCTTCAGTAAAGCCTTAAGAGACGCACCCTTAAAATACAACATTATGGAAAAGCAGGCCTATGCCCTGATTAAGGCCTTAAAAGACTTTAGGGTGTATATATTGCATTCTCACACCATTGCCTATGTGCCAAACACAGTGGTCAAAGATATTTTGTCCCAAGACCCCGATGGGAAAAGGGGCAAATGGATTGCCACGATTTTAGAATATGACATTGAAATCAAACCCACTAAGCTGATCAAAGGTCAAGGCCTGGCCCAATTGATGGCTGAAACTAATCTACAGGCCCTTGATATCAACATGATGAATGCCTTGGATGAGCAGGAGGGATTGCCCCATCTGGCTGTTGAGGAGCAGTTTCAGAACTCTCCTTGGTACACTGATATCCTGTACGTGCTCACACACCTGAATGCCCCTCCGGAACTGTCCAAAACAAAGGCCAGATTCATAAAACTCAAAGCTAGAAATTACTGCATTTTGAATGAGAGTCTGTATTGGAAAAATCCAAACGGCCTTTTACTGAAATGTTTGTCTGAAACTGAAGCCGAAAATATCAAACAAGAATTCCATGCTGGGGAGTGTGGAGGCCACCTAAGTTGGAAGACCACTGCAAATAAGATACTCAGGGCCGGTTACTATTGGCCTACACTTTTCAGTGATGTGCATAAAATGATCCTCACCTGCCACAAATGCCAAATTTTTGAGGGAAAAAGAAAGCTCCTCCCCCTCCCTCTGCAACCTATCACCATAGAAGGTCCTTTCATGCAATGGGGCTTAGACTTCATTGGAGAAATTCACCCCTCTTCCTCTGGGCAACATAAATGGATCTTGACTGCTACGGATTACTTCACTAAGTGGATTGAAGCCATACCCACTAGGAATGCCACTGATTCAGTCATCATTAGGTTCCTAGAAGACTTCATCCTGTCTCGGTTTGGCTGCCCAAGGAAAATAATCACTGACAACGCTGCTGCTTTCGGATCCAAAAGAATGATTGATTTCTGTCACAGGTACGGAATTGCGCTTGGACATTCAACTGCCTATTACCCCCAGGGTAATGGCCTAGCTGAGTCATCAAACAAAAGCCTGGTTGCCATCATTAAGAAGCTGTTGGAAGAGAACAAGAGGTCTTGGCATAAAAAGTTGATACATGCTTTGTGGGTAGACAGGCTCACTACAAAGAAGTCTATTGGCACCTCACCCTTTCAGCTGGTTTATGGGACAGAAGCAGTTTTCCCCACTAGCCTTGGGATACCAGTAGTAAAGCTTATTCAAGAGATCCAATCAGAAGAGGACAGCATGATAAGGAGAATCAATGAAACAATCCATCTTCAACAAGCAAGAGAGCAGGTTTATGACAGAGCAGTCAGAGTGCAGGAAAACATGAAGAGACAGTTTGACAAAAGAACCAAAGCAGCAAATTTCAAAGTTGGGGACAAGGTCATGAAGTGGGATTCAAAAAGAGAGGATAAAGGCAAACATGGCAAATTCGACAGCTTGTGGCAAGGCCCGTTCATCATTCAAGCCACTGTGGGTCCTAATGCGTTTTTCTTACAAGAAACTGATGGTACAGAGCTGTTCGGGGGTCCTGTCAACGGCAGGATGCTCAAACACTATCTCTGTTAATTCTCCGTTTCCATGTCCCATTTCCATTGTATATACCGTTGCAAATTTTCATTTTCAGCAAAAATGAAGAAAATGTTCCAAAAAAAAAACAGAATGAGAAGAGAGGTTCAGACATGCTCAAAACATGAACCTCTGTGGCAAAGATTGGCTCTAATAAACTCAAAACCTGAGCCAAAAGGAACAAGAATAGCTGGTCCTAACAAGCTCAAATTTTGGATCAGCAGTAAAGAACATCCAGCTCTAATATGCCCAAAATCAGAGCTATAGTAAAGAAAAGAAGTGACTCAAACATGTTCAAAACCCGAGTCACAAGGAAGAAAGAAGGATGTTTCACAGTTGCAGAATTCCATGCCTTCTCAGTTTTGTTTCTTTTCTTCCAAGTTTCAGCCCAGCAAGTCAGACTGTCTAATCCTGGCTTGGCTGTGTTTAAATTTCCTGTCTTAGAATGTAGGTGAAGAAACCTGTTGAACAGTTTAATCTCAACAGGTAGTAGTGTAGGTAGAGAGAGAAGATGAGGCCAACAGTCTAATATGGCCTCATGGAGCAATAAGGGTAGAATTAGAATAGGTTTGTTTTTGTTCTGCAAATAAATGCAAAGGGTCTGCTAATCCAAATGCACCCATGGGGAAGATTGTTAGAACTCTAGTTTGGGTAGGTAGATTGGTTGGGAAAATGTTTCTGCTGATTTGGATGTCTTCATGGTTTGTGGCAGCAGATCAAAGAGAGATATGAATGGTTCAAGCAGTAGGCACCTGGCCTACACCAAGAGATCATCTTCTGGTTTCTTGGCTCCTTCAAAAAGAAGCCATCCCCATGTGGAGCCACTGTTAGCCCCCCTATGAAATTTTTGACAAGCAAATAGGGGGCTAATTCATTGATGAGTCTTCAAGGAATGCATTCCCCCCTGAAAAAACAGTCTCCTTGAAGCCTCCATGTGTCTGTTATCCTTTGATAGTATCCCCTCTGCTGATTTCCCTTATAAGCCTCTTTGCTATGTGAAGAAATGCCCAAAGGCCCCCGTTTTCCCTTTTATTTCATCCCCCTTGTCTTCCCCTTCTACTCCCCTTTTACCCCTTCAAATCCCTCCAAAATCCCCTTTAATTCCTTCCCCTACCCTTTGTTTTCCCTTTTTCCCCTTTATTCCTCTATCGTTCCCCTTCAAACCCTTTAAAATCCATTTAAGAGGGCCAAAACCCATGTTCCGACCTTATTAAAAGGCCTAGCCCCTTTACCGCAGGCTCCTTTCAAACCACTTCCCCACATGCCCATCACCCAGGACCAAGCGCTTAAGTCCCGGGGCCAATCGCAATCGGAGCCGTCGGGCGGGTGCATTCCTTTGTTATAATGCAAAAGTCCCGATCCGATCATTTTAACGCTTTAAGTCCTGCGACGAGTTTGGAGCCGTTGATCTGTCCCTTCGATCGAACGGCGGAGCGCTAATCGCTCGCCCCATTCAATCGCAATCGCAACTCTCCGCGTCCGACCTCCGATTGATCGCAAGCCTGTCTCCCGATCCTCCGATCACGTCTCCCACCGTTGATCTTTCACGCACATCGACGGTCCGCGCTCAATCGCGCTCGCCCCTCCGATCACAATCGCAACGCTCATCACGCCCCCCCCCGATTGGGATCCTCCGATTCAATCCCGACCATCCATCTCCCCACGATCCAACGGTTGGCGCTCAATCGCAGCAGCGCTCCGATCGCTGATCGCAGGTCCTTTGTTTCCCCCTCCGATTAAATCCCCGCCGTCCGTTTGTTGCATGATCCAACGGCCAGCGCTCAATCGCAAGCCCCTCTCCGATCGCAATCGCAAACCGTGTCTTCTGACCCCCGATTGCGATGATGCGATTGAATCGTGGCCGTCCGTTCCTCCCAGATCCGACGGTTCTGGTTCAATCGCCCTCCGCCTCCACTGGGTCCCACTCTTATATTCGTTTCCGTTGCATTTCATGCGTCTTGCCCATCTTATGTATTGCCCCGTTACTCAATCTCCACCGTTGATCTTTTTCCCCAGACCTAAATCTGACGGTCTGCGCTGCATATTATCCCCGAACCCTATTAATCATAAAATCTCATCGTTTCCTTTCATTTTGCTAGCATTATAGTAAGGCCACCATTTCTTCACCACGTGGCATTCTTTCCATTGTTTCCCCGCTGTTCCGCCACCATTCCTCCGCCTCCATAGCATTTCTCCACCACTGCCCGGGCCCTGTGATAAGTTTATTTCACCATGCAGGTAGTGCAGAGAGGCCATTTCAGCCGGCCAGCGAAGCAGCAGAAGCAGGGTGTGAGAAGAATTCGAGCCTGTAATTGAAGATTAATGTTCTAATCCTACAGTCAAAGGATTCAAGCACAGTTTGAAGACTAAGGACGCACCAGCAAGTCATGATTGTGCCACCTAGAAGCAGAGCGCGTTTACTCCAGAAAGTACACCTTCCTACAGTGCCTTCATGCCTTCTCGAGCCCTGAGATAATTAAATTCACTGACTGAAGCTCATTTCAGACAGTCCGGCAGCATTAAAGAAGCATGGAGGGCCATGCAGTCTTCCATCCAGTTCGTTCATTTCAACAGGGAAGAATAGGGGATCACAGACCCCTAGCGCAGACAAAGGTAATATCAGGGTTTCCCGTCAGCAAAGTGTTTTTCGTCCTGGACAAGGCATCCATACTGTTTTTATTATGCAGAATGTCCCTGAAGGATTTTTCCGTCAAACTACAGCTCAAAGACAATCAGGCACTTATGAGACAGACCCTCCTAGTAGTTTATCCTAGCCCCGAGTTCAAATCACCTGGAGTACAACGAGCCCAAAATGTCAGAATCAAATCTGAGGCAGATCGTTCTCTTGATAAAAGGAGAGCGAAATAAACATGCAGCATTCTTAAGCAGGATGGGCCTCGGCCCTGCATTCATTATTATACTTAAATGTAACATTCAATGGGCACCTACCTCCTGAGTCGATCTGAGGATCATCCTTTGTTATAAAAGCACAGCAAGAACATTGTAAAGGGGTTGGTTGTTGTTAGTTTTATCAGCGAACAGCAAGTATTCTGTCCCGAGCCAAGTTTCCTGTGTAACAGTTGTATGATAGGCTGAGAACATGATGTATTCAGGCTGAATGTAAAAGCTTTGGGCAGTGATGTACCTGATTGGTGTAGTGTTTAAACATGATAAGCAGTTTTCATTGGATCCTGATCTACAACAGTTGGTGATGTTCTTCCTATCTCTGTGTTTATTTCCATTTCATTTCATGTTCTTCTGACTGACATCTGAATGCATGATATAAGATTTACCCTTGTTAGGTACCTTATATCCCAGCTCTCTCGGTCTTGAATGTTTTCTGCTCATATGTGTGTCTGAATATTGTTTTTAATTGACTAAACCAGTGTAGTGGATGATTATTGCCTACTCTCTGATGTGCAAGTTAGTAAAATCGGTATTCAGATGTTTTTGTTAAGATTTAATTGAAAGAGGTTGGGAACACTGGAGGTGTAAAGCCTTTCGCTGCCTCTGCGTAACCTGCCCTTCCATATAAACCTTTTCAAAGATCCTTTGTGTTGCCTACGGTTTCTTCCAAGCAGGCCTGGAGTTAAATGACCTCTGGCCTGATCTATAGACGAAATCGGATGGTTCCATCCTTCATCCTCATTCCTTAATGTTCCACCCCACCAATCAGTCTTTGAGATCCAAATGCTCTGGATGACTAGCCCAATTGAAGCTTACACCTTGAACATAAGTAAATCCTTTCTTGACTCCATTGCCCAATGGCCTTGATGTTCCCTGAGTTATCTACCTTTTCCTAGCTTCCTTCTTTACCCATCCTTGTCTTGTGATGAAACCTTCCTTCCTGATTCTCAACAACCAAACTCAAACAATCAAACAAGTAACCTTGAGCCAATAACTAGCCTAAAACCATAATTTAGAACTTCAAAGACGTATATCCTTTGATAATCATAGAGAGATCCCTCTCTGGACCTAGGAGGGCTAGATCCTAAGGTCTGAAAGTGGTTCTATGTTGTCTCATCTTTTGGTCTTTGTCAACCTGGCCAAAACATGGGAACCCCAACAGGCGTAACTGTTTCTGATACCTTCGCTAGTTTTTCTGGGCCCTAATCATCCCAGACTGCTTTCGGAAGGCCCTATACTTCGCTTTCCTGTATTTTGGTGTCCGGTCCTCATCACCCGGAGCGGAAATACTTGGAGGCTATTTGCTTGCTGTTTCTCAGGGTTTTGATTTTAGTGAGTGCTCTTTGCTCCTAGCTTGCCTAGCTTTTCACTTTTCTTGAGTCTAATATAATAAATTTGTAAAAGTGGCTGATCAAGCGCCTCGACGTTCGAGGAGAGTTCGGGGGTTATCTCCCGAGAGTGCAGAGCCTTCTTCGAGAAGGCGTAGGAGCGATCTAGCAGGTGGTTTTCACCCTGTAGAGTCTGACGCTGTGGAGAGGGATCCTCCACTAAGGTCTGAAGGTTTCGTTGCTGATTCCGGTGTCGGTTCCGAGAGGAGCGTTTCGCTCGCCTCGAGGGTATTGTTTCCTCAGGAGGAAGATTTTCAGATAGAAGATATACCTGAGCCTGCAGCTACAGGTCCATCTCCTCTTCCTCTTGATCATCCGTTTATTATTGATCGTCTGGATAGGAGTCACCGAAGGCCATGGGATCTTCCTTATCTTTCTTATCTTTCGATGGCCACGACTGGGAACGCGGCTTCTACCGTGAGTGCTGCGGGCATTCAGACCCCTGTTTCTGTCGAGGCAGGGGGCACTCTTGCTCTATCTTCGAGTGCTTCTAGCACTGCTATGTTTGGCTCTGGGTTCACCCAAGCATATGCTTCTCAATCTGGTCCCTTTGTTTCAGGGATGTCCATTGCTGGAAATCCCTCCTTTTCCTTTACCGCCGGTGCAGCTGGATCTACGCCCATGTCCAACATGACTGGTGGATCAACCGTTAGGTTTAAATTTCCGGGGTTTCCCAAATTTTCAACCCTTGGGCTCGAGAGGCAAATTGTTGCTTTATGGGATGGAATCCTATGTTTGCAACGTCGGGGGCAGGGAATCGGTTCATCGCGAGTCATCCAGGGAATGCTTCTTTCCCTGCATCGAGTGCTTATCAGTCTTTTTCCCCTCTATCTAATGCATGGAACCCCTACTAGGGGCTTTCCTCTTCAGTCAATACTTCAGCGGGGGGAACTAGCCTGGGTTATGGTAACTCGGCGTGGGGAGGAGGTTCTTCTCCGTTTTCTACGGGTCCTTTCTGGCAGCCTGGTGCCTCATCAAATCCAGGCTATTCTTTTCAGAATGTTGGAAATCCATCCCATCAAGGATGGAATTCTCAGGCTCCGCCTCGATTACCATTTCTAGCAACGTTAAACTTGCCAGACTTGTCGAAGTTAACTAATGACCCGATTCGGTATAGTCCGGGGTGGCCTCCGGTTCCAACCAAACTTCCTTCAGACATTCCTAAGTTTGAAGGCAAGAATGGTGAAGATCCGGCAGATCACATCACCACTTTCCACTTATGGTGCTCATCGAACTCTCTGATCGACGACTCGATTAGATTGAGATTATTTCAACGCACCCTAACTGGGAATGCAGCCAAATGGTATATAGAGCTCACTGGGGGAAGTTTCGCCACATTTGGAGAACTGGCTGTCACTTTTCTTAACCATTTCCAGTTGCCTGTCAGATATGAGGCTGGGACCGAACTCCTGGCTAATTTTAAGCAAGATGAGGCAACTCACATTTCTGATCATATTCAAGAATGGAGGAGAAGGAAGAGGCTTATCAAAGCCCATATTCCAGGTGAGTTCCTTCTCGAGTGGTTTTTGAAATCGCTTCAGTCAGACATTTCAAAGGATGTATCCATGTCAGGGGTATATTCCGAGGAGCAGGCCATCTTTAGGGCCCAGCAGTTAGAGTTGATCTATTCTCAGTCTGGCATGCTTTACAAGTATTTGCCCAATGCTCCTCGCTCCAAATTGGATCTATCGAAACCCAAACCTGGTCCGCATGGTGACGGACTTGTCGGATCGGTCAGTAGTAGTGCAGCCAGCCTGCTTTCTCAATTGCAGCAGTTGTCTTTACAATCTGCTTCTTCTGGTCAGGCTGTGCCTGCTGATTCATCACCTTCCCAGTCTTTGTCCATTAATGATGTCCAATCTTCTGAACCCAAAGGAAATCAACAGTCCGATGGGAAGAAGAAGGGACGTAATAACAAGAAGAAGGGCAAGAATGGGAAGGGCAATGCAAATAAAACCAACGAGCGTGTTGGTGAAGGGAAAAAGGAGAAAAAGAAAGTTAAGTTTCCATGCAAGCTTTGTGCTGGAGACCATCTCACACACCTTTGCCCGAAAATTCAGGATGCTCAGCGCCTGTTATCTCAGCAGGGTTCTTCTAGTTCCCAGGCTGTGCTAACAAACCCTTTTCCCCAAGGGCAGCAATTAATTGCTGGCGCGAACCAAAATCTTGGGGCTTCCTCTGGAGGTCCTCAGGAAGGGGAAATTCCATCGAATATCTTTATGATGAGTGCTCACGTGGATGTCGCTACGAGATCCCGTGATTATGGCGGAGAGGAATCTTCGGAAGCTAAGGAAGTTCCTGATGCTACTGAGCCGCTTCACATCACGAAGCCAACTGTTGAGTCTATGCCTCGGATGCCGAAAGCATCTTCTAAGCGGTCAACGATTAATCCGAACGCAAGGGCTGCCCAGAACTACTCGATTGTAGAAGATCTGGCGCAAAGTCCTTGTGCTATGTCAGCTTTAGAGGTACTCCAGTCTTGTCCGGCTCAGCGCAGTGCTTTGCTCGCTGCCATTGGGGCTATAGATCCAAAAAATTCTCTTCTAATTACTTTTGATATGAATAATTTTAAGAAGAGACTTCCTCATCATATGGCCTTCCATATTAAATCATCGTATCGGAAGACTAATATCTTTCGCACGGTTGTTGATGAGGGTGCTTCTACTTGCGTGATGTCTCTCGCATGCTGGAAGACACTAGGATCTCCCAAAGTTGTTCCATCTAGCACTATTCTTACTGCATTCGATGGCCATTCTCATAGGCCCCATGGTATTGTCCCGGCTTTGCCCATCTGTGTTGGGGGCAAAACCGTAAACATAGAGGTTGAGGTAGTAGATGCAGCCTTGGACTACAACCTTCTGTTGGGGAGGAACTGGATATATGATATGGATGCTATTGCATCCTCACTATTTCGAATAGTATGTTTCCCCCACGAAGGGAGGATAGTTATGGTGGATCAACTGGACTGTCCTCCTGTAGACCTGGATGCGCCTTCTGACTCATCTGTGCCTAAGTTGGATAATACTAAGGCGCCTGTCGAGAATCTGGGAGTTGGAATGTATTCTTCCCTGATGGGTTCTTTTGATCTTCCTCCTCCTAAGGTGTCTATTAATGCTATTTCATCCTCCAAGGCTCCCCTTCGAAGAGAGTTCTTTCGAACTCATTATTTTTCGGATCCTTGGACCTTACCTTCTCCAACAGCCACATTGGAGGAAGGGCAGGTGGGTGGAATGGCATTCCCAATTTCTGCAGCTGAGATTGCATATCAGTCTATTGTTGACACTGCAGAGTCTGATCCAGCTCCTCTTTCGCCGGAAGAGTTGGATGGTGATGTGGCTCCGGCTTGGACGCTTACTTCTTCTTCTGCCCAGGATTGTCTAGATACCACTCTTCCATCTAAAGAGGCCATCCTGGAAGCAATGACAGGTATAGAGAGACCGTGGGATGACTTGCATCATCGGTCTTACTTCCTACCTGACTTGAGCGAAGTCGAAGCTAGTTTTCCAAGTCCTCAGTCTCCTGGACCTGTTCACCCAGTCTTGAGCCCCTTAGCACCAACACAGGTTTATGCTGAAGGGAACATGGTTGTGATCTCTCCGACTATCCCGGTGAACATCTCCAGGAATCCCAACATTATCGAGAACGTTTTCATTGGAGCTGAATGTTCCCGTGAAGAAGTTCAAATCTATACCGAGCTCTTCAAAGAGTATAGGGATGTTTTTGCTTGGTCTTATGAGGAAATGCCGGGCATAGACCCATCTATTGTCCAGCATGAGATCAAGACGTATGAAAACGCTAAGCCGGTCAGGCAAAAACTTCGTCCGGTTAATCCTAGGAAGGCAGCAGCTATCAAAGCTGAAGTTGAAAAGCTGCTTAAGGCGGGATTCATTTTCCCAGTTCCTCTGACTGAATGGGTTTCAAACCTCGTTCCTGTTGATAAAAAGCAAGGAACAATTCGAGTGTGCATCGATTTCAGAGACCTGAATAAGGCGTGTCCTAAAGATAATTACCCCACACCCTTCATTGATCAGATTATTGACGAGTGTGCCGGTAACGAAATTTTCTCCTTCATGGACGGTTTTTCTGGTTATAATCAAATTACTATCCGTCCAGAAGATCAACATAAGACCGCATTTATTTGTCCCTGGGGTACGTTTGCATATAAGAAAATGCCTTTTGGTCTTAAAAATGCTGGAGCTACTTTTCAGCGGGCCATGTCTTACGCCTTCCACGACATCAAGAAAATCATCGAGGCATACTTAGATGATCTGGCTGCTCATTCTCGAAAGAGGATGGATCATCCAGGACACCTCCGGCAAATATTTGAGAGATGTCGTTTTTATAAAATTCGTTTGAATCCGAACAAGTGCGTTTTCGCGGTAACATCCGGTCGGTTGTTGGGATTTATCGTGTCTAGTGAAGGGATAAGGGTAGATCCCTTCAAGGTTGAGGCAATACTTCGGTTGCCCCCCCCGTCTTCAATCCGTCAACTTCAAAGTCTCCAAGGGAAGTCTAACTTTCTTCGTTTATATAAAGGGTGTAACTATCTTTGAGATCACGAGGATATAGTGATGAAGAAAGGAGTTCCTTTTCTTTGGGACGACTACGCTCGCGCTCATTGATCTGTGAAAAAGGCATTGACCTGCTGCTCCTTTGCGGAGTCCACCCCGATTATAGCGAGAGATTTTCTTTTGTATCTAGCTACAGCAGAATCTACCATTGGTATGGTTCTGGTTCAGGAGGATGATGCTCTTAGTGAGCATGTTATTTACTACCTTAGTCGAGGACTGGTAGGACCTGAACTTCGATACACCCCGATAGAAAAATTAGCCTTAGCAGCAGTCCATGCTGTGCAGCGACTTCGGCATTATATTATTCTTCGCAAAACTTATGTCTTGGCAGCTGCCAATCCATTTCAGTTTGTCCTCAGCAGGTGAGTGATTGGGGGCAAATATAATAGATGGATTGTGATATTACAAGAATTTGATCTAGAGTTCATGTCTGCCAAATCCAAGAAGTCATTAGTCTTTGCGGAATTGATCTCTGAGTTGCCTTGTGGAGAGGAGATGATCTATGATGAGTCCTTTCCGGACGAACACTTGTTTCTGATCTCTCCACAAGATCCTTGGTATGGGGACATCATTGTATATCTCCAGACTGCGAAGTTTCCCTCTTCTTTTCGAAAGATGAGCGTTGTAAGCTGCGTCACTTAGCTAAAAGTTATCTGATTATTGGTGATGCTTTGTACCGTCGAGGGGTTGATTCAATCCTAAGACGCTGCTTAACTTTCGAAGAAGCTGAGGCTGTGCTCAATGATTCTCACGGTGGAGCTTGTGGGGGTCATTTATCTGGGCTTGCTACAGCCCAAAAGATTTTGCGTGCTGGCTACTTCTGGCCCTCGATTTTCAAAGATTGTATTGAATCGGTCAAGAAGTGTCATCCTTGTCAGGTGTATACTTGAAAAATGCGCGCTCATCCAGCTCCGCTTTTTCCAGTCGTTACTGTCGGACCCTTTACAAAGTGGGGTGTGGATTATACTACTTGTAACCCGCCTTCGGCAAAAGGTCACAAGTACATTATCGTAGCAGTAGACTACTTTACGAAGTGGGTCGAAGCTATGCCTACTTTTGGGAACGATGGTGAGACTGCAGCTCTTTTCTTTTTCAACCAAGTTATCGCTCGTTTCGGTATACCTAGAGAAATTGTCACTGACCATGGCAGTCACTTTCAGAACAGTATGATGGCTGAGTTGGCTCTTAAATTGGGTTTCCGGCAGGAGCATTCATCTCCATATTATCCTCAGGCCAATGGGCAAGTGGAAGCCGTGAATAAATCCTTGAAGACAATTCTTCAACGGACAATTGATAAACATAGATCCAAATGGCACATTATGCTATATCCTGCACTCTGGGCATACAGGACGTCAGTTAAAACTGCAACTGGCTTTACTCCGTTTCAGTTAGTCCACGGGGTGGAATCCGTATTCCCCATTGAATGCGAGATTCCTTCCCTTAAACTGGCTGTTGAGCTTCTTCCTGACACTTCTAGTCTGGCAGAGCGGCTTCTTCATCTGGAACATCTTGATGAGCAGCGTTGAGATGCCGCCACGTTGAACGAAGCGCATAAAAACCGAGTCAAAGTTCAGTACGATAAGGCGGTTAAGCCTAGGGTCTTTTCCGAAGGCGACCTTGTTTTGGTCTATGCCCAAGAGAAAGATGCCTTGGGGGCAGGAAAGTTTAAATCGATGTGGTATGGCCCCTATATCATCAAAAAGGTCCTTAAGAAAGGAGCGTATACCTTGGTTGACTTCGAAGGGAACGAGTTGCCGGAGCCCCGAAATGGGCTCTATCTGAAGAAGTATTATGCCTAGGCTTTGGCCTGGCATTTTGCTTTGTATATAGTAGTTTTTGTTTTGTACATATCTGTTTGATTTTCGATTTTTGATGAGATGGTGATGTTTTTGATCTGCTTTGGCAGGTTGTGTTGATGTCATGAGTCATTATGGTTTCGCCGATGGTGCTAGTAGACACACCCGGAACTTAGCTTCTGCGGCTTGGGTGCTTCATTATCCTTCCGGTCAGCTGTTGGTATCAAGAGGGGTCTGCATTGGTCCTGCTTCCAATAACGTAGCAGAATACACTGCAGTCATTCATCTACTCTCGGAGGCAATATCTTTGGGTGTTGATTTGTTGGTAGTTTTCTTGGACTCCCAGCTGGTGGTGTCGCAGTTGAACAACACTTATCGGGTACGAGATCCATTTTTATTACGATTTTTCTTGAGGGTACGTTTGTTACAAAGGTCATTTCAATTTTTAACATTCATTCATATTCCTCGAGCTGACAATTGGTTTGCTGACTCATTGGCTAATCAAGATTTAGATTGGCATATTAATCATTCAATACAATAAAATCTAATCATCAAAATCATCATACATTTGATACATTTATCACATCACATCAAATATCGCTGTATATATATCATCGGTATGTCAAAAAACTTTACAAAATTTTGGATCCATAAATGCCATACAAAACTTGGGCTTATGCCCCATCATGTTCAGTCTCAAAAAATATACAGTCATCTAATATGTAAAATCTGTCTACTCCTAAGGACCCTGCCCAGAAGTTGCGTTCCTATAGAACATCACTGCAGTGGCCACACGGCGGAAAAGTCTAACCCAGTCCCAGGGTACTCCTACAACCCGTCTCTGGACGGCTTCTGGCAAGTCCTCCACAGCAGCCAGAGGGATTTGGCGGGTCGGTCCCTCCAAGTTTCTCTGCACGGCCTGGAGTGTCCTGTCAGAATCCGCTGTCTCCGCTTCACCTCTGCGGCGCTTGTGACGTGCTAGGCCCTCAGGACGAACTGGTCCAACATCTGAAACATGATCATTTTTAATTGTCAGTCATTATGAATCCAATCCAAAAACATGCTTGTTTTTCATTTTTCATACATAATTGAAAAATCCAAAAAAAAATCATATAAGTTAAAATTTTTGAAAAAACTTACCGACTGCTCCCCATGCTGCACCGGGTGGAAGTACTAGATCTGGATCTCCTCGGAAATCCATCCCGGCATAGGGATAGTCGTCTACTGCGATGATTTGTTCTCTCCACCATAAGAAGAACTCATCGTCCCAGGTAGTTCGGGGTACCTCGCTGCCCCCCAGTCTCTTCATCATGTCTGCCCAACGGGCGATTCTTGGGTCCCGAGGGCTGCTGATAGTCGAGATGACTTTGGGTCTCAAAGCTGGAACTCTCGAAGAAGAAGAATCTTGTCAAAATGGTTCCATAGCCAAAGTGTTTTGTTTTTGTTTGGCGAATGGAGGTCAGTTGTTGTTTCATGTTCTGTAGCAGGGCAGTGCACCAATCATACACATGAATTAAGCACTCTACAGCTATGCTCATGTGCGTCCTGGACGCCTGATGTAGTGAGGCAGATCCTGCCACTCTGCCGATGGTGAATAGGAGGTTCTTTATGTGCAAATCCCTGATATCTCTGATTGCAATCTGTGTGCCGACTTTCTTGGAATTATCTACGCAGTATATTTGGACATAGTCTTCCACGGTCAACCCTCCCAGGGGCTTTTCGTGCAAGTCCACTGGGTCTCCCCTCCTGGAGAGTCCAGTGATGAAGTATATATCTTCCACTTCTATGCGTAGTGGCATCTGATCAATGATGAAGCAATCCTGATCTGGTTCCCAATAATTTACGAGCATTTCAAGCAATCTCACATTACTTTTCATATTGGGCATTTTGAAAAATTTGAACAATCCACAGTTTCGGAGGACATTTTGTGCTGCACGATCCTGCATGACCTCTTGGTCTATTGCGCTATGCTCACGTTCCCTCCATGAGATGGTCATCCTGAGAAATTTCATCAAAATTTGCATTAGAAACTCCTTTTTGGGTTACGGACTTGCGCATACGCGACTTTTCCTGTGCACAGTCGCATGTATACGCGGCTTGCCTTCATTGAACCCGCGTATGCGCAGATACGCATTTTTTAAGCAGGGTTTCTAGGCAAAAAATCACTTAATTTTAATTTTCAAATGGACAAAATGAATAAACAGGATGATTGAGGAGCCTACCTGAAGTTTCGTTGAATTCCGACGGTCGGTTGTTCCTGATTTGACGAAACAAGTTTTTAGCTCCAGAGCTCTTTTTCCAAATCAGCTATGCAATAATGAACCAATTGAGAGGTAATTTGTGTATTTATGGCTAAAAAATTGAAAATTTTTGCAAAAATTTCCTTATGCTTATTTTTTCGATCTGTCCTATGATGTATAACTTGATTGCTTGGAAGTGCCCAGTTTGGTATATTTCAGGTACATTTTGACGATTTTGAAACTTTGCCCGGTTTTTGATCCATGATTTCAGACTCTTCACGGCAGGTATATGATCTTCACTGGCATATAGGTTAGGAGATCACTTTCCGTTGCATCTTGCATTCTAGCCTCCATACTGATCACTTGCCTTAGGGTCGATCCCATCAGGTCATGAGTATTACACCCATTTCACTCGCCGATTTTTAATCATGACTTGGTGGTAGAGCCTTCCTTTACATGGGCTTCCTAGTTAGTTCCTCGCTATCACTTGTTGCCCATGCTGCTTTTTATGTAGGCTCGGGAGTCCTCTTTAGTCCCGCCATGTCTTTTGTGTTGAAGCTTCATTCTTCTTCTTCATCACTTATCATTTTTTCTGGCTTTTACCCTAGAGGCTCCCTGGTGTCGTTAAGTTGTATTACTGCATTGCATATTGGCTACTTGTTTATCCTGGCCTTTCGCCGGCTTCATTTGGACTCGATGTTTAAGCCAACTTTTGACCTTGACTTTCTGTACAAGTTAACCATTGCATGCACTTAGCTATCACGACTTGACACCTTTGTACCCATGGATAGAACGTTCCTCTGTGTATCACTGACCAGTTTTCGACACCTTGCATTGAGCATAGGATTGTTCCAATCCCAGGAACTAGTGCATCTGCTTTCTTGATACTCGTTCTATCCATTGTACCATAGCATTCTTTTATTCTTTTTCAGGCTTATTATATGAAAAAGACAAAAAATTAAATATAACAAAAAGAGCGGGAACGGGATGTATCTTCGTTATTTTGATGGCAGTACAGAGTCAGTTTGTCGCCCTTGAACAAAGCACATATACTTATATATTTCCTTCATTTGGGATGGTTCTAGTTTGACCTAGGTTCAGCCTTTACCATGTTGCACTTGTCAGTTCTCCCCCGGTTGGTTATCTCTTCCAATCATATGGAGAGTTTGTTTTGCCTCCTGCAGAACAGACTTATACAGTGTCACTTTTTACTGCCATGGTCATCACAGAGTCGTGTTTTTGTTCAAGGGAAGTCTAGCCTGAGTCGGCCATTCTGCGGTGTCTCTTGACTCATTATTCAGTCGGCCTTCCCGGTCTTGTCAGTATCATGTTCTATCACATCAGATGTTTTGGTCTTCTGCTCGTGCTGGTTTGAGAAGGTCCCCATTGACTTCTTGCCGGCGGGTTTGTCTCCTATCGACTACGACACATTGCTCTGAGAGCAAACCTAGAGCCGCACCTTGGGCCTATTTCCATTATTGATAGGTGACCTCGTGCTCAACATTTGATCATCATCATGGGTCTTTGACTGAGTGGTTTCCCCTGTGTTCGACGTCAGCACACATTATCACACTTGGGATTCGTGCAGTACCTGGATTTCCATTTGACCCTATCGGTGGATTTCTCGCCTCTCTGTCAGCTTTCATTATTGGTTGGTTCAGAGGGTTTCTTCAGTGCGCTAGCTTCATCTTGTGCACGTCGGAAACGTACTTCGGTTTTGGTTCCATCACTCTCCTTCGTCCGATTCCTTCCAAATCTTGGCCTGCGGGTTACACTCGCGCTGGACTGATGTGGGATGCCTTAATGCCTTCCTTCCAGCAGATCTTTTCCCATCGACTCCAACTCATTGCTCTGGGAATAAGATCTAGAGTCTTTTTGTCAGTACCTTAGGGTTTGCAGTCATCAGTGGCAGACTCTTCACTATCGACAGTGGGGATTCATCATTGCCTCCTGATTGGTAGATTCTTTCAAGTATTCGACTTCAACTCATTCATTCGCACTTGTTAGATTGTACTGGGGCACCTTGACACTCATTTTCATTATTGGTGGGTTGTCTCGCGTTGGTTAATGGTATACATCATTGACCGGTAATCCAACGATTTCTCACATAGTCGACTTCAGCTCATTTATTCCCATTGTGTAGAATTGTGCCATAGTGATCGGTGAAGACCTCGGGTTGCATCAGCATTTCTCGGTTCCATTGTTGGCTTGATCCTTTGGTTTACGATGCCACCGCCATTCCGGTGTTGCCGTCCACCCTTATATGTTGCAGTTCAGCACAGCAGCATCTTATATGTTGATCAGGTTAACGTGATTATCTTAGTTTGATTCCGCCTCTTATGATCGGTACTTGGAGATTCGATTACTTATTTGGACATCCGATTTACTATCTTTGATCGGCTTTCTATATGTGATACTTGGACATTGATTCCGACTTGTATTTCTGGGCCCTGCTCAGATGATTCACTATGTACTTTCAGTTCAGTTATACTTGTATACATGTTGGATCTATTCAGTACTTTCTATATATATGATGTATTTTTGATTGAGCATGGGTATGCCCGCCTCAGCATGAGTTGACTCTCTGGTTTCTTTCATTGGTTTTTGGCAGGCTGAAATCTGGTGAAGTCCTCTCTTGTCCTTGCGAAGTTCTTTCTATGTGCATAATACATTTCGGCCATCATGTACCCCTTCTGACCTCATATATTAGGGGGCATCTGTTATAGCATCATTTCTCACCTTGACATGATTCATGATTGTTTCATGGCTTTATGGGCACCCATTCCTACAGACTTGGACAAATTCACTTAAAAACAGTGGAAAATCCTCCATACGCGACTATGCCCGTGTTTTTCCGCGTGTATACGCGAGTACAGCTAGACTTTTCCGCGTATGCCATTTTAATGATTAAAAAATATATAAAAATCCTTAATTTCGCGCTGGGTTGATGGTTACTCAGGTAGTTCAACCACCCCAGCCCGTGGCCAACTGTTTCCAACTGCTGAAACTACTTGGAGGGACTATAAAAAGCCCTCATGTGTATGGCCTAAGGGAGAGAGAGAATTATTGATATTATACTCCGTTGGTATTCCCTATCCAAGTCTGATTCCCCGTGCCTCCTGCACTTTCCCAGTTCATTGTAGGAAACCCTTGTTTCCTTGAGATACACATCCCTTTATATGTTATCTCGTATGCACCAGTTTGAAAGGAGTCTTAGCGAGGCAAGGGCTGGACGGATCCGGACGACGGTCTGCGAAGGCCTTGGAAGGATCAGGTGATCTCTCCACTTGATTACTTTTGTACGTACTATTTATAATACAGAAGTATCATGCTTTTCCCGAAATAAACGTGTTAGTGTATGCTTTTATGTATGAGAATATTTGTTATACAAGCATTCATTATGATTTATTTAATGTTTTATATGAATCTCACTAACATATAGAGTAGAAATATGTTGTACAACTTGTCCTTTGTGCTGGTTTCTTCTTGTATTTCAGGTTAAGAAGGAAGGACGGTTGCAGGGAGTTTGAACTCCACGTGGATCTACTTCAAACGTAGGACCAACGGGTAAACCTCTCATTCTGCTCTATTTAGTTTTTATGAATGTGCATGATCGTGTGAGTCTCTGTTAAGTAGTACGCCCCTGCTCTGTGGAGGTTGAATCCCAACCAACCTCTAGGGTGTTAATTCCCCGAAACAAACGCTGAGGGCGAATGCTGAGGGAAAATTTTGTTCTGCAAGAGCTGAGGGCGAACGCTGAGGGCGAATGCTGAGGGAAAATTTTGTTCTGCAAGAGCTGAGGGCGAATGCTGAGGGAAAATTCTGTTCTGCAAGAGCTGAGGGAAAATGCTGTTCTGCAAGAGCCGAGGGCGGATGCGCACGTGATATCAGACGTTAATATAGCTATTGCGACGAGTACGAAACAATAAAATAATTTTTATGTAGCGTGCATATAAGTTTCTTTTTTGTATTTTAGCGCGCATATAAGTGTCGTTATACCGACGGCGGAAAAGGCGTCGCTATTGCAACGAAGGCCTCCAAACGTCGCAATTACGACACTTAGACATTGTGTCGCACTTGTAGTCGTCGCAATAGCGACGCGTTGGGCCATAGTGTCGCCAGTGCGACGTCTTCCTCCAAACGTCGCAATGGCGACACTTTTCTAAGTGTCGGTATTGCGACACCTTTCTATAAACATCGGTATAGCGACGGTTTCGGGCGGGATGGAAAAAAATTGGGGAAATTTCCGACATTTGGTCAAAAGCGTCGGAACCAAGTGTTGGAATTTGCGCCAAATGTAGTAGTGAAACAATCGTGTCGGCTTTGAGCTGAGATGCTTTGCCCGTCTAAAGGTCAGTTCGGTCCCTTTCTTCTTGCAAGCGTTCTGTGTATCAGTCCAGAGGCAGGAGTACGGCAGGGGTGGTCGGGTCCCAGCAGGAGGGGAGTCCAGTTGTCATAATCTCGCCCCATACCTCGTCGAATCGTTCAACGTTGGCGACCACCTGTTGGAGAGTTCTTGAAGCTGCGACCCGGGCCATCTCTTTGTTGATAATTTTGCAACACTCGATAGCCTCAGTGAATCGGCTAGGAATGTTGTGCTTCTCCATGTCATCGGATCCCAGATCGCTGAGGAACGAAATGTACTCTTTGGCATGTTGGGCCCTGTTAGACAGATCAAGGTCTGCCTCCTACAGTTTCCTACTGAGGTATGGTACAGCAGACTTATGCTCCTCCATCATCCTTAGGAAGCCCCATTGCTCAGTCACAGCCGAGATTATATCAGACTAGATTATGCTCCTAGCCTCAAGAAGGGTGAGATTTCGTTTTGCACGGCTTTTCATATCGGCAATAATTTTTCGTTGATCTGTCATCATCTTCTTTTCCTGTTCTATCTCACTCTGCAACCCTTCTATTATTTTGGTGTTCTCGGCCAGAGAGTTTTCCAGGTTCGTGATCCTCTGCCTGGCTGTAGACGCTTGCTTTTCCAAAATCTCAATCTCATCTCTTGCTGCGGACAATTGCTCAGACAACGAGCTAGTTCCACTTGACACCACAGTTGGTTGGCAGCTGTGAGAGTCCCATCTTGCTTGTAGATCTGTTGCTTTATCCTGTAACACGTTTATTTTTTCGGCCATCTTCTCGCTTTCCTCCCTTTCTTTTGACAGCTTGGCGGACAGTTCCGCTTTTTCTTGCTCCACCTGTACCAGTTCAGCCATCTGGACATGGTGGGCGGCTAGTATACGGGCCTGACTTTTTTCCGATGCAACTTCCTTCTGCAGCTGTTCAATCAAAACCGCCTGCTGGTTTGTTTCCCCTGTATCTTTCCCTTTGATCAGGTCTTGGTAGTAACGCACCTGATTGGCTCTGGCGCGGCAGCTAACTTGTTCGGCGTTCAGGGTAGCCCTCAACTGGTCATGTTTCTGCTCTAATTTCTTCAGCACGAGGGTGACCTGCATCAATTTATCTTTCATCATATCGCATACCATCTGGAACAGGTCGCACATGTCGTTGGTTGGTACCTTCTTCATGTCGATGGCAAACTCAAGCACTCGATAGCTAGGGACATCAGAATTAGGATCCAGGATGGCTTCTGCCATAGAAATTACCAAGCTTTCGGTGTCCGCGTTGATGGAGGCAGAGAGTCTGGTATGATACTTCTCAACATATCCCTCCAGATCAGCTTTGTACTTGTCGCGGATCACTTTATTCGTCTGATCCCTTTCAACTGCCCTGGGCGAAGTGTGCTCTATGATAGCCTGCGTGACCTCTGTGAAATCAAAAGAAGTGGTATTGTCTCTCAGCACCATTATCCCTGCCTTGCTTTTATCCAACTTCCCGAACATCGTGAAGGGTTCCAGCAGTTGCTCCGCTCCTATGACTTCTGCCTCGCTGGAGGCTGTTCTTTGTCTTTTGGGAGGGGGCGCTGCCCCTGAGGTACCTGCTTCTTCTCCTCCTTCTCCACCTGTGCATCTATTGACATTCTCTTCCTCCCCTGTAGCAGATGAATCCGTCTCCATATGCGAAAACAAGGGCCAAGTTTCGAGATTAGCCCTCCATTCCATAAATGGCCTCGACTCATGCATGTAGGGTGCAGACCTATTCCTTTTTCTTTTGTTCGAGATAATTTCTCGAGGGTCATAAGCCCATCTTTTTCCCAGCCTTAAGTCCAGACATTGCAGCATTTTCTCAACAATCGGGAGGGCATGTCTCGAGTTTACCACGAAGGGGCCGATTTCAATGGGAAGCCTTAGTATGTATCCCTTCTTGGCGGGAACAAAATGGAGCTGGTCAGCCTTGAGGGCTTTCCGGATGTATTCAAGTGCATAAACTCGTCTGACAGGAAACACTGGCAGCCGGTAGGGGGCAACTTCGGCCCCATAGACCCGAATTTCGGTGTAGTCCTCGAATAGAAACCAATCTCCAGTACTCTGGAACTTCCCGGCTTGCAGCCATCTTTTCATTTCTGGAAATACCCTAGGGGAAGGCGAGTCATGAATAATGGTATAGGCAATAGACATGAAACTATTCACAAAACTGGAGTAACCCTCCCCTTTAGGTAATTGACGCACAGAGAAATTCCAGTCGAAGACTGGTCTGGGTTGGGAATTCTCAAGGTAAACTCTGTCTAACCCCAAACCCTCAAACTTATCGGCGTGCTGGTACAGGAAGAGATAAAAAACCATTGAACAGAAATGGAACTGACGGGTTTATGGAAGCTCCTGGAATTGGGTTTGAATGGCTGTGGAGAGGAAACCATGAATATCTAATACCACCCCTTTTTGGGACATGAGCCATAAGAAATGGACGCACACCATGGAGATGTCTTCCAGACTCCCTACCCCTAAAAGGCCAGCGATCAGAGAGAGAATGGGCCGAACCTCTTCAACGAACAGACTTAATGGGAATGGCTCCGCGGCGGGCAGGGAAGCAGCCTGGTCAACGGTTATAGAGGAGATGAAAGCTCGTCGGGCCTCCCGTGGCTGTTTGATGAACTGGGCTGCCAAGGCCGCATCCTTGAAACTAACATATGTGGTGCTGGTAGGGATGCGGATGGCTTGTTTGATAACATCGGGAGAAAGGGAAAAAACCATGTTCCCCTGAGGAGAAGTGAAGGTGCCCCGATGCTCGTCGAAAACATCCCTGAGCCAAGTGATGAAATCAACCACAGAATGAACCTGAGGGGTAATTTGATGGTATAGGCCCGACACAATTACCTGGTAATGGTCTATGTTCTTAGTATGGCGACTGAAAAGCAAGGGTTTGATGCTGCGGATGTCAAATGGGTATTTGGGGTCGCAGATACCAGCCTGCAAGTCAAGGAGAGGGTCGAAACCGAGAGGAATCCTAGACTCACGGACCTGGGGGGTCTCTGGTTCATTCTTTTTTGGCGTTCCCCTTCCCATGGCTAACATTCAAGAATTTGAAAAAGCGAAAGGAAAACAGAGGGAGAATGAATAATGGAATACCTGAATGGAAGGTAAATCTGCCCGGGAAAGCGACGCAGGGAACTCTAACAATGATTGGGGTAGACCAGACGCTCTTTGCCACTTGGTATATGCCATAGACGGGAACCTGCGACCTTTTACTAGAGTGAAATACGGAGGGAATGTTGTCTCTGGACTGGGTAATTCGAGATAAAAAGACGAATGGATAAAACGAATGAAGGCAAGTTTCCTAAGGACACTGACAGTGAGGCACGCGGCGCATAAGGATTGGGTGTGTCAGAGTGCAGGTGGGTGCCTCGTGCCGGGTTTAAGGCTGGTACGGGTCTCGGTACTAGCTGACCTAATGGACTTTACCTTACCTTTTTACCGTATGCGCTGTATAACTCCTGAAACATATGAGCTCTTATACCGATTAAATACATAACCTACCCATCGTGAGGGTCCACCTTTCGATCAGCCACGTCACCGCACCATGCGGCATGTTCCCGCCACCTCCTTCTAAATTTGAGTCCCCACCACGCTGTGTTGTCACAATTCCGCGGGGGTATGGATCTCCTCCTTCCCTCGCTACTCGACCCCCTCGGAATTTTCCCACGTGCGTCCTCACGTGGCGGCAACTTCTTTTAGTACATAGGTTTTACGTTTATTGCAGCGTTTCATTGCCTTTTATATCTCCCGTTAGCCTTTTGGCTTTACACTTCATCCTTTTGTGTTAATTCCCCATCGGCTTTAATGCATGTGGCTTTCATTACCTTGTCTCCTTTCGACCCACTTTTGAAATATTTCGCCCTTTGATATAAAATTTAATACATGGCTTTTCAACCCTTTAATACACCCATGACTAATGTTAAAGATTGAACAACATGTTCATTCATTTCTCACTAGCATTTATGTTGTCTCTAGACACTACCTTCGTATCTATGGGAAATTTTGAGCTTGTCAAGTGCTGAATGCATTGTTTTAGTTCAAGCGTATAGGAATTTATTAAGTGTGTCAAGAGAGGGGTTGCCTATGTGGTCACTGAATTGCCCTATTTTGAATTCTCTTGCCAGTAATTTGGTGAAAAAATAATGATTCAATTTGAATACTCTATTGTTCAGATGGTGCAATTGTGATAACCTGGACCAAATCGTAAGGTAGATTGTGCAATAGCAATAATTTGGATAGATTCAAAAAATCAGTAATTAAGGTAAGATGGCAGTTTTTAATAGTGACTTTATTATCATTTTTTAATTTTCAAATTATACCAAAATACTGCTGGAAAAAATTTGGAAGCGGGGTGTAGTTAGTGATTTCATTACAGTGTTAACTTTGGTTTTCTCTATGGGTTAAGTCAAACTGCCTCAACTTCTATCTTTTTTGGCGAGAATTTTATAGAAATTTTTTAGATGTAAATTACAATTAGATAATTACATTTTATTGCAATTCTTATAATTTGAATCTATTTAAATTAAATGAACTCACATATTTATGTGTAGGTGTAAAAGGCTTGTGGAGGAATACTCAAGATGTTGAATTTTATAGATGAAAAATATTATCAAAAAAATCTTGAAATATTTTCATTTAAGGTATTTTTTAGTTATTCCACACTTAACTTTACTATGAGATCCCTTAAAAAATCTGTGATATATTTATAAATTAAAAGTAGAATATTTGTTATAGAATCTTAAATAAAAAAGTTTTAGTAACACTACTTTAATAGATTTATTTCTTTAAACCACTTTTCTTTTCACTAACAATATTAGCTTGAAACAAATCTTAAATTTCTTTATTCTATTTTGAATCAAAATATAAATAGAATTTCCTTATGCTTTGATTGTGTTTTGCTAATCTTGCCACCTAATGGATGACTTCATTAATAGTTGGTGAGTTTTCAAGCTAGTTGTTGTGTAACCAGCTCCAAAAATAGAAGAAAAGAGATATGAACGCCTTAGAAATAAGCCACTTCGAGGTGGAAACCTCCAATACATTACATAAATGAACAATTCTTGGATGATACAATTTACAAAACCTCCTTTCTATATATAGGAGTCCATGGGGCCATAATGTAATCCTAGTGGGCCACAATGTAATCCTAGCCGACCTAACAATAATAATTTAAGGGCACAATAATAACAAAATGGGGTTACAAGGGTACAATAATAACAATAAGGGGGTTACACTAACAACAATAAGGGACTATACTAGTAATATAGGGACCTAACATGCCCCTCCTTCAAAAAAGTGTTGTCCTCAATGCTTGAGTAGCTCTGGGTGCTTCTGTATAAAATTATCATCTTCCCATGTAGAATCTTCAGTGGGTAAGTTCTTCCACTTGATTAGATACCTTGAAATTGATCAATTCCGTAGCTGTCGAGTTCTTGTTTCCATGACCGCTTCAGGTTCCAATATGATTTTTCCTTCCTCATCAAGTTCTGGCAATATTGTTTGAACTAGAAGATTTTCACCTATAACCTTCTTTAAGCATGAAACATGGAAAACTGAATGTACTCGCGAAGAAGCAGGAAGCTCCAATTTGTATGCCATAGTACCAATCTTTTGCAACACCTTGTAAGGACCATAGTACTTTGGCGATAATTTATTATCCTTCTTAGCTTGTTTGAGGGACATTTGTTTGTATGGTTGTAGCCGTAAAAATACCCAATCTCCTACATCAAAACTTCTCTCGCTGTGATGTTGATCTTCCTGTTGTTTCATTCGATTTTATGCCAAATTCAGGTTATCCTTTAAGATTTGGAGAACTTCTTGTTGATGCTCGATGTGATCTTCCACTGCTTGAACCTTCGAATCTTCCCTTAAAGATGATGTGATCGATGGTGGATGATATCCATAAAGTGCCATAAATGGGGTCATTTTTGTTGCAGTATGGAAGGAAGTGTTATACTATCATTTAGCGAGAGGTAACCACTTGACCCATTGTGTTTGTTTATCAGATACAAAGCAACAAAGATATCCTTCCAAAAATTTATTTACTATCTCATTTTGACCATCAGATTGAGGATGATAAGATGAGCTATGAGCTAATGGAGTACCCAAACTTGAAAATAACTCCGTCCAAAAATTTCCAGTAAAAATGGGATCTCTGTCGCTCACAATAACCCTTGGGCTTCCATGTAGCTTTTGAATTTTGTCCATAAATGTAGTAGCAAATGTACTTTCTTTAAATGGATGAGATAATGCACAAAAGTGTGCATACTTGGTAAGTCTATCAACTACCACCATGATGACATTCTTTCCTTCAGAATTAGGTAAACCTGTGATAAAATCTATTGTAATATCCTCCCAATGTTGACTCGGATTGGATAAAGGTTGTAGAAGTCCTGGGGTCTTAATTGTCTCAAATTTGTTCTGCTGGAAAACTAAACATTATGCCACAAACTTTTGAATATCAGATTTAAGGCCATCCCAAAAAAATTATTTCTTCACCCTGTGGTAAGTTTTTAAAATCCCGTGTCCTCCTAAAGGAGAAGTGTGCAATTCCAGAAGAATCTTTTGTTTTAGTTGGGAATTCTTACAAAGATATAAGCGATATTTGTACCATAAGCAATCATTTTTCCAACTAAATGTATCAGATGTAGTAGGATCTTGTTGCAACTTTTGAATGAGTGTCCATACATATTTGTCCTTCTTCCATTCATCTCTTGCTTCAGTTATCCAATCTGGTTGGATAATAGAAAGGCACAAAGCAATGCTTCCACCACTTCATTCTTTCTTGAGATTGCATCTGCAACAACATTAAGCTTTCCTTTTTTGTATATTATTTCAAAGTCATAACCCAACATCTTTGTGACCCATTTTTGTTGCTCTTCTGAAGATATTCTTTTTTCCAAAAAGTGTTTAAGACTATCATGATCATTTTTTACCTTGAAGTGTCTTCCCATTAGGTAAGTTATCCATTTCTTTAGTGCATGCAATATTGCTAACATTTCCTTCTCATAAATAGGTTTCTCTAAATACTTTCCTTTGATTGGACGACTTTCAAAATAAATGGGTCTTCCTTCCTGCATTAAAACAACACCAATTCCATTTCTTGAGGCATCACATTCCACAATAAAGGTTTTTGTGAAGTCTGGCGTAGCTAAGACCGGTGCTAGGCACATTGCCTCTTTAAGATGTTCAAAGGCCTTAGTTGCTTCAGGAGTCCATGAAAATGCATCTTTCTTCAATAATGTTGTTAGAGTTGTTGCTATTCTCCCATAATTCTTAACAAAATTGCAATAATACCCTGTTAACCCGAGAAATCCTCGCAACTGCTTTATGGTTGTGGGGACTTTCCATTCCTTAATGGCTTTAATTTTGTTAGGGTCTACCTTAACACCCTCGTGAGATAAAATATGACCCAGATATTCCACCTCTTGTACTCCAAAGAAACATTTGGATGTTTTTGCATATAATTGTTTCTCCTGCAATAGTTTGAGCACCCTGTCAACATGTTCATCATGATCCTTCCAAGACCTGCTGTAGATTAGTATATCATCAAAAAATACTAGCACAAATTTTCTAAGGAAGGGTTTGAAAATGGAATTCATCAACCCTTGAAATGTAGAAGGTGCATTGGTAAGGCCAAAAGGCATGACCAAAAATTCATAATGACCTCATGAGTTCGAAATGCTGTTTTTGGAATATCTTCAGTCTTCATTCTAATTTGATGATATCCTGAACGAAGATCCAACTTGGTAAAATAAATTGCTCCATGTAATCCATCCAATAATTCATCAATCACAGGAATGGGAAATTTGTCTTTAATGGTGAGCTTATTGAGCTCCCTATAATCCGGACACATTCGCCATGATCTATCCTTCTTGTGTACCAATACTACAGGAGCAGAGAAAGAACTTTGACTAGGTTGAATTATACCCGCCTCTAACATTTCTGCAATCATACGTTCAATTTCGCTCTTTTGGAAGTAAGGATATCTATAAGGCCTGATGTCTGGAGGAACACTTCCTGGAATCAAATGAATAGCATGATCATGATCACGAATAGGTGGGAGTCCTTTGGGAGTTTCAAACACCTTGGAATGATTGTCCAAGACTAGTTGGAGATCTGCAGAAATAGATGATTTTGATGTTGGAACTTCTAGTGAGCATAATTGTGCAATTACGCCTCGCTGTTCTTTCTTTAGAAGCTTTGTCATGACATTAGAGCTTATTATCCTTCCTGGCTTCCCCGCAATACCCCGTAATTCGACTTCCTTCCCTTCTGAAAAAAATTTCAAGAAAAGTTCTTGAAAATTAAAAGCTACCGTCCCCAAAGATTGTAACCATTGTACTCCTAGTACAACATCAGCACCTCCCATAGGAATGGAAAGCATTGGACTAGTCAATACATATTCCCCCATGGTTAGCTTGATATTATGACATTTTCCAGAGCAATTTTTAGTTCCTCCATTTGCAACCATCACTTGACATTCTGGTGCTGGGTATAGGAAACAATTTAATTCCTTGGCTACCTTACAATGAATAAAATTATGGGTGCTACCTGAATCAATCAACCCTATTACCTTTTTCTTCTTGATTTGTCCTTTTATCTTGAGAGTTTGAGGAGTGGTAATTCCTGCCAGTGCATTACACGATATGGTCGGATTCATTTCTTCCTCTTCTGGGGCTGGTTCCTGGTGTATATCCTCTTCTTATTCATTTTCTTCTTCCTCTTCACAATCTATGTAAAATAATTTCTTCTCAGCACACTTATGACCTTTAGTGTATTTTCTATCACAACTGTAGCAAAGCCCTTTTTCTCTTTTTCTTCCAATTGTTGTGGTGTCAACCTTGTAGGTTGTGGAAATCTAGGCGTAGCAACACTTCCTTCTTTATAGAATTGAGTGGTAGGCTTCCTTGTTGCCATTATTTTACATTCAAATTTTCTTGCCAACCTGAATGCCTTCTCCAATGAATCCGGTTCCAAAACATGAACTTCATGTTGGATGTTATTCTTTAAAGTGCCTATGAAGAGATCGATCCTGTGTTCCTCTGGAATATCAGTTACCCTTATATTCAATTTTTGGAAGTCCTCAATGTGTTGCCCAACTAAACCCTTTTGTTTGAGATTTATCAATTGGCTAAAGAAGGTATTTCTCTTTGTATCCTCATAATGTGCTATCATTTCCTCCGTAAAAATTGACCAAGTGACAATTTTTTTACGGGAGCAAAGCCATCGATACCATACAAATGTATTTTGTTCTAAATGTAAAGTTGCAATGCGTACCTTTGTGTGTTTTGCACATTATGGAGATCAAAATATTGCTCCATCTGTAGTATCCATGTTACAGGATCCTTTCCATCAAACTTCCTCATATCCATTTTTGGAATATGGTGGTTCTTCCCGCCAACATTAGAGTTTATGAAATCATGATTAACATTTATTTTGTTCTCATCATGAGGTTCTTCTACTATCTTTTCACCATTAAGAAACATTTCTTGTATCAACTTTGTCAAACCTTCGATGTCTGCTTTTAGATCATTCTTCATGTCTTCCATGTTTTTTTCCATGTTGTCTTTCATGTCATCCATCTTAGCTTCCATTCCAGCTTCCATGCCATCCATTTTAGCTTCCACGCCTTTCTTCAAACCATCCATCTTCGCTTCCACGCCTTTCTTCAAAACTTCCATTTCATTTTTTGTTGCTCTTTGCGAAAGTGAAATTTGCTGCACTTGCTCTTGTAATTTTGATAGAGCATGTTGCAATTATTCATCTTCATGAGTCATAGTAGAGCCTTCTGAAGGATTAATGGGTGTTGAATTATTTTTACAGGGCATATTTTAGAACCCAATACTGATATCTATTCTACAATTTTCCCTTGGAATCAATTCAAATTGATTCTTCAAACAAGACTTATGCAATTCGGGAAAAAATACACACCTTTTTCTTGCTTTTGAGGAGCTCGATATTGAAATTGGATAATCTCTGTGATTGCAGCACTTCAATATTTGAATTTTGGTACCACCATAGCCCTTTGAATTATCTTTCGAATGCCATAGGTCTAGCCTGATTTGGATTCTCCAAGACAAAGTTGTATCCAATATCCCACAATGACCTAATTATGGACTGGTTCAGTAGATTGAACTTGTACTACTTTCCACGTGTCATTGTTTCATCCTTGAAATTTGAAATTGATAGCCAAGAAACTACAGTCCGTGTACTTGCTACCAATTTTTACAGCACTCCAATCCGATGCTCAGAGAGAGAGTTATGAATATTTTCCCACGATCACCTCTTTGAGATGAAATTTAGGAGCCTGAAAAAGCACTACATTCCACAGATCATATCTCGAAAAATGTTGTGAACCAAGCTCTAAAATTTTTTAATGATTTTCCTTAGGATTTCAGCTTTGCACCCTAAAATTTCAGCTTCTGAAACTTCGTAGAAAAATAGTTATAGCGCAAATGCAACGATGACCTATTTAGGAGCCTGAACAAATACCTAACTTCCACAAATCATATCTCCAAAAATATTGCGAACCAAGCTCTGAAATTTTTTGATGATGTTCCTCTGGATTTCAACTTCGCACCCTAAAAATTTTAGCTTCTGAAACTTTGTATAAAAAATGTTATAGTGAAAATTCCACGATGACCTGTTTGGAGCAGCAAAACCCTAGAATCCAAAGCTCTGATAACAAATGTTGTGTAACCAGCTCCAAAAATAGAAGAAAAGAGATATCAACGCCTTAGAAATAAGACACTTCGAGGGGGCAACCTCCAATACATTACATAAATGAACAATTCTTGGATGATACAATTTACAAAACCTCCTTTTTATGTATAGGAGTCCATGTGGCCATAATGTAATCCTAGTGGGCCACAATGTAATCCTAGATGACCTAAAAATAATAATTTAAGGGCACAATAATAACAAAATGGGGGTTACAAGGGTACAATAATAACAATAAGGGGGTTACACTAATAACAATAAGGGACTATACTAGTAATATAGGGACCTAACACTAGTACACATTTTTGTTTAGTTCAATGTTATACTAACAAAATCATACCATCCACTGTCACAACACTTCTAAAAACAAAAATATATATACAAGTTTTTAGAACTTAAATTATTTCATAGGAATAAATTTGATTGAAAATAAAATGTACAAATAATATAATTTTGTCAATTGAAGTGTAAATTTTTTTAAAGCTTCTCATTGTGGAAGTGCCACATGAATATATGCCCTTTTAATTGAAATTAAGACAAGCCCTTCAAATTTGATCATTGGTGTTGATGTATTAAACGAGTGACCGTGAGTTAAAAAGTAGAAAATGGTAAGTCAATTACGGAAGTCGTTGTTTCAAAGGAGCTCACGTGTATTGTTCAAGAAGTCAAAGTTCTTTTTTTCAGTTTGAAACTATAAGTGTTTTTTAAAAGGGGCTCATTCTAAGAGGTTTGTTTTTATACAAATTTTTTTTAAATAATAAAATATTCAAGGGTTTTATTAAAAGGTCTTTATAAATTAATTAATAAAGCTTTTTTATATAAAAAAATATAAAAACATTTAAAAGGGGCTTCATAAAGTTTTTCACATATTATTTTGGGACATTGTATGGTGTGAGTGATTTATAATAAAGGGAATATTTATAAATATGTTTCAAAGCTTATGAAAGAAAAGGAAATTTTTATTATTTGAAAAGAAGTTAGGAAGAAATATGGATTTTTCAAAATTTTAACCTCAATTTTCACTGTTTACAGAAATGATTATGATGTTTGGGCTATTAAGATGGAAACCACGTTAAAGGCTCATGATGTGTGGGATCATGACTAGTTTGGGTTTTTAAAACCTCAAAACGAAGTAGAAGAACAAGCTCTCACTAATGCATAAGGGAACTATGGAAGACATGAAAAAATAAAAACGCACAAGCGTTGCAGCTTATCTAAGAGGGAGTGGACGGACCAATGTTTCATAAAATTATGATCACATATTCAGCAAAGACAACATGGGAGAACTTGGCGACAAGGCATAAAGGTATGGAGAAAGTCAATATTGTTAAGATGGAGAACACTGGGAGATATTTTGAAAGTATGCAAATGAAGGAGACAGAGCACATCGACTCTTTCATGAATCGGGTCATGACTGTTGCAAATCAGTTAAAATTTTATGGTGAAGATATTAAAGATTGAAGAATGGTTGAGAAGGTCCTCAAATATTTGTCTACCAAATTTGACATTGTGGTAGCAACCATTGTAGAAGCCAAGGATTTGGAAACATTGATAGTTTATGAATTGATGGGATTACTTCTATCCCATGAGGCAAATATAGAAAAAAATAGGGATTCCACTTTATAAACTACTTTATAATGATAGATTTCTATTTCAAGAGACACAGGTCGAGGCAGAAGCAGATCGAGAAGTAGAAGATGAGTTGGAAGACATGGTGGTCACGGAGATGGATGAGAAGAGCATGAACATGAAAATGGAAGTAACAAAATAAGCTTCAACAATAGCCAAAGGGTTGACAAATCAAAGGTCATATGTTATTACTACAATAAATTTGGTCACTATGCTCGTGATTGCAGGAAGAGGATAGTTGATCAAGGAAATGAGAGAGCTAATGTCACTACAGTGAATGATAACTATGTGTTTCTAGCTTACCATACCATGCATGAACCTTTTGATAATGCATGGCTATTATAAAGTGGTTACAGTAACCACGTGTCAGATAACAATAATTTGGTTGCAAATTTGGATCAATCTGTGAAGAAAGAGGTAAATTTGAGGACTAAAAAAACTGTGGATGTAGATGGAAAATGAGTGGTCAATATTATCATCAAGTAGTCAGAGATAAACATAATCTCATAGATATATTATGTCCCTTGTCTGAAACATAATTTTATAAGTGTTGGTAAATTGACGCAGAAAGGATACAGAGTTATATTTCAAGGATAAGAGTATGTTATATATGACAAGCCCCAAAGAAAACAACTAATATCAAAGGTGCAAATGAAGAGGAACAAAAATTTTCCTCTAATTTTGAATTACAGTGATCAGGTCAGATCATTTATATTTGCATGTTCTAATGATTATTGGTTATGGAAATTTCGGTTTTGACACTTGCACTTTTCTCCTTTAATATTGTTGCAACAAAAACATATGATAAGAGGGTTACCTCCCATCAAAGAACCTTCTAGTAATTGTGAGTGTTAAATCTTGGGAAACCAACACCATGGATTTTTTCCAAAGCGAGTTTCATATACATAAAACAACATCTTGAGCTAGTGATACAGACCTGTGTGGACCTATGACTACACAATTGATTGGTGGAAGTTGTTACTTCGTCACTTTTATTGATGACTATAACAAAACTACTTGATTTTACTTCATGAAGCAGAACCCTGAAACTTTTTGAAATTTAAAAGAATTCAAAGCCTTATCAAAGAACTAGAGTGATCGTCAGATCAAGGTATTGAAGTCGGACTATGGTGGAGAATATGATTCAAAGACATTCCATGGTTTCTACAAGCAACATGGAATTAGAGGATAATTTACAACTAGATGCACACTACAACAGAATGGTATAGCAGAGAGAAATAAAATAACCATTATTAATATGGAAAGGAGCATGCTGAAAGGAAGAAACTTGTCTAATCCATATTGGGCAGAAGAAATTGCATGTGTTGTTTATGTGATAAACAAAACCCCTACAAAGAGTGTGATGAATAGAGTACTAAAAGAAGCGAGGTTGCACCCTCCCCCCTTTTTTGTGCTCCGTTGAAGAGGGAGAGCGGGCGAGATCCTTGCGGATGTGATCATACCAGTGTTAATGCACCGGATCCCATCAGAACTCCGCAATTAAGCACGTTTGGGCTAGAGTAGTACTGGGATGGGTGACCTCCCGGGTAGTCCTAGTGTTGCACCCTATCCCCTTTTTTTTCTTCTTCTTTTCTTTTTTCTTCTTCTTATTCTTTTTTCTTTCTTTTTTTCTTTTTTTAGTAGCTGAATGAATGATCCGTACTTACGCACTCTCGGTATTCGCGGGGCCCTTTTAGGGTGGGCGGCAGAGCAGCGGTGGACTAGCCCGGGGGCGGAAGTGCCCAGTGTGTGTCTTGGATGCAGAACATCGCCTGAAAGCCATGGGCGAGCTCTATGCAGCGCCGCCGATGGCCACGGAACTTACGCCTTTTTCCCTTCTTCCTCTGCTTCCTCTGGTTCAGACGCTGCCAAATCAAGGACGAGGCCGTGGCGGGAGGGGAGAAAACATCGTGTCGGATCGAGGGCCATGGAGGGGTCGCGCGCCCTCCCCGTGGCTCGGCGGTCTCCCTTGAAGAGGGAGAGGAGGGGAGATTCTTGCGGGTGCGATCATACCAGCGTTAATGCACCGGATCCCATCAGAACTCCGCAGTTAAGCGCGCTTGGGCTAGAGTAGTACTGGGATGGGTGACCTCCCGGGAAGTCCTAGTGTTGCACCCTCCCCCCTTTTTTGTGCTCCATTGAAGAGGGAGAGCGAGCGAGATCCTTGCGGGTGCTATAATACCAGCGTTAATGCACAACTCGGCAATCAAGCGCGCTTGGGCTAGAGTACTACTGGGATGGGTGACCTCCCGGGAAGTCCTAGTGTTGCACCCTACCCCCTTTTTTTTCTTCTTTTTTTCTTTTTTCTGCTTCTTCTTTTTTTTTTCTTTTTTCTTTTTTCTTTTTTCTTTTCTTTTTTTCTTTTTCTTTTTTTTTTTTCTTTTTTTTTTTTTCTTTTTTTTTTTTCTTTTTTTTTTTTTTCGTAGCTGCATGAATGATCCATACTTACGCTCTCTCGATATTCGCAGGGCCCTTTTAGGGTGGGCGGCACGACAGCCGTGGACTAGCCCGGGGGCGGAAGTGCCCAGTGGGTGTCTTGGATGCGGAACATCGCCTGAAAGCCACGGGCAAGCTCTATGCAGCGGCGCCAATGGCAACGTAACTTACACCTTTTTTCCTTCTTCTTCTGCCTCCTCTGGTTCAGACGCTGCCAAATCAAGGACGTGGCCACGGCAGGAGGGAGAAAACATTGTGTCGGATCGAGGGCCATGGAGGGGTCGCGCGCCCTCCCCGTGGCTCGGCGGTCTCCCTTGAAGAGGGAGAGGAGGGGAGATTCTTGTAGGTGCGATCATACTAGCGTTAATGCACCGGATCCCATCAGAACTCCGCAATTAAGCGTGCTTGGGCTAGAGTAGTACTGGGATGAGTGACCTCCCGGGAAGTCCTAGTGTTGCACACTATCACCCTCTCTTTTTCTCGTAGCTGCATGAATGATCCGTACTTACGCTCTCTCAGTATTCGCGGGGCCCTTTTAGGGTGGGCAGCAGAGCAGCCGTGGACTAGCCCAGGGGCGGAAGTGCCCTATGGGTGTCTTGGATGCGAAACATCTCCTGAAAGCCACGGGCGAGCTCTATGCAGCGCCGCCGATGGCCACGAAACTTACGCCTTTTTTCCTTCTTCTTCTGCTTCCTCTGGTTCAGACGCTGCCAAATCAAGGACGAGGCCGTGGCGGGAGGGGAGAAAACATCGTGTCGGATCGAGGGCCATGGAGGGGTCGCGGGCCCTCTTCGTGGCTCGGCGGTCTCCCTTGAAGAGGGAGAGCAGGGGAGATTCTTGCGGGTGCGATCATACCAGCGTTAATGCACCGGATCCCATCAGAACTCCGCAGTTAAGCGCGCTTGGGCTAGAGTAGTACTGGGATGGGTGACCTCCCGGGAAGTCCTAGTGTTGCACCCTCCCCCCTTTTTTGTGCTCCGTTGAAGAGGGGGAGCGGGCGAGATCCTTGCGGGTGCGATCATACCAGCGTTAATGCACCGGATCCCATCAGAACTCCGCAGTTAAGCGCGCTTGGGCTAGAGTAGTACTGGGATGGGTGACCTCCCGGGAAGTCCTAGTGTTGCACCCTATCCCTTTTTTCTTTTTCTTTTTCTTTTTAACTGTAGCTGCATGAATGATCCGTACGCCGTCTCTGCATTCGCGCGCCCTTTAGGGTGGGGCGTGTGCGCCCGTGACCAGCCCGGGGTGGAAGTGCCCAAAGGGTGTCTTAGATGCGTAATATCGAAAGCCATTTCAAGTAGTTTCTATGTTACGTCGCGAGGCCACTTTAACTTACGCCTTTTTCCCTTCTTCCTCTGCTTCCTCTGGTTCAGACGCTGCCAAATCAAGGACGAGGCCGTGGCGGGAGGGGAGAAAACATCGTGTCGGATCGAGGGCCATGGAGGGGTCGCGCGCCCTCCCCATGGCTCGGCAGTCTCCCTTGAAGAGGGAGAGGAGGGGAGATTCTTGTGGGTGCGATCATACCAGCGTTAATGCACCAGATCCCATCAGAACTCTACAATTAAGCGCGCTTGGGCTAGAGTAGTACTGGAATGGGTGACCTCCCGGGAAGTCCTAGTGTTGCACCCTCCCCCCTTTTCTGTGCTCCGTTGAAGAGGGGGAGCGGGCGAGATCCTTGTGGGTGCGATCATACCAGCGTTAATGCACCGGATCCCATCAGAAATCTGCAGTTAAGCGCGCTTGGGTTAGAGTAGTACTGGGAAGGGTGACCTCCCGGGAAGTCCTAGTGTTGCACAATATCCCCCTTATTTTCTTTTCTTTTTTTCGTCGCTGCATGAATGATCCGTACTTACGCTCTCTCGATATTCGCAGGGCCCTTTTAGGGTGGGCGGCACGACAGCCGTGGACTAGCCCGGGGGCGGAAGTGTGCCCAGTGTGTGTCTTGGATGCAGAACATCGCCTGAAAGCCACGGGCGAGCTCTATGCAGCGCCGCCGATGGCCACGGAACTTACGCCTTTTTCCCTTCTTCTTCTATTTCCTCTGGTTCAGACGCTGCCAGATCAAGGACGAGGCCGCGGCAGGAGGGGAGAAAACATCGTGTCGGATCGAGGGCCATGGAGGGGTCGCGCGCCCTCCCCGTGGCTCGGCGGTCTCCCTTGAAGAGGGAGAGGAGGGGAGATTCTTGAGGGTGCGATCATACCAGCGTTAATGCACCGGATCCCATCAGAACTCCGCAGTTAAGCGCGCTTGGGCTAGAGTAGTACTGGGATGGGTGACCTCCCGGGAAGTCCTAGGCGAGATCCTTGCGGGTGCGATCATACCAGCGTTAATGCACCGGATCCCATCAGAACTCCGCAGTTAAGCGCGCTTGGGCTAGAGTAGTACTGGGATGGGTGACCTCTCGGGAAGTCCTAGTGTTGCACCCTATCCCCTTTTTTTTCTTCTTTTTTTCTTTTTTCTGCTTCTTCTTCTTCTTCTTCTTCTTCTTCTTACTCTCTTTTTCTTTTTTCTTTTTCTTTTTCTTTTTCTCTTTTTCTTTCTTTCTTCTTCTTCTTCTTCTTCTTCTTCTTCTTTCTTTTTTAAATGTATGAATGATCCGTACTTTATGTTTTCTTTGTATTCGCTGGGCCCTTCTAGGTGGGCACAGCATGCACTGTGGGATCATAGCTCCGGCCAAGTGCCCAGGCATCTTCGATGCTAAATATCGCTGGAAATCCAGGGATTTGAAGTTTATGCAAATACGGCCGACATACGAAACTTACGCCTTTTTTTCCTTCTTTCTTCGTTTCCGGTTCGTACGCCGTATCAAGGCAGACGAGGCCGCGGCGGGAGGGGAGAAAACATCGTGTCGGATCGAGGGCCATAGAAGGGTTGCGCGCCCTCCCCGTGGCTCGGCGGTCTCCCTTGATGAGGGAGAGGAGGGGAGATTCTTGCGGGTGCGATCATACCAGCGTTAATGCACCGGATCCCATCAGAACTCCGCAGTTAAGCGCGCTTGGGCTAGAGTAGTACTGGGATGGGTGACCTCCCGGGAAGTCCTAGTGTTGCACCCTCCCCCCTTTTTTGTGCTCAGTTGAAGAGGGGGAGCGAAATATCCTTGCGGTGCAATCATACCAACATTAATGCAATCGGATCCCATCGTAACTCCATAGTTACACGTCGGGCTAGAGTAGTAACGGGATAAGACTCCTAAAGTCCTGTTGTTTCTATTCCCTTTTTTTTTCTTTTTTTCTTTTATTTCTTTTTCTTTTTTCTTTTTTCTTTTTTTCCTCGTAGTCTCATGTGAATGATCCTCACTGTTTCTCAGACTGCGGGTCTTCTTTACTTTGGGGCGCAGAGCAAACAGAGATGTGCTATGGGCGGAAGTGCCCATGGGGTGTCTTGGATGCGAATATCACTCGGAAGCCACGCGGCGAGTTTCATGACCACCGATGGCCACTTAATTCTTACGCTTTTTTCCTCTTTCGTTTCAGTTCGTACGCTACCATCGAAGGACGGCTGCGGGAGGGGAGGAAACATCGTGTCGGATCGAGGGCCATGGAGGGGTCGCGCGCCCTCCCCCGTGGCTCGGCGGTCCCCCTTGAAGAGGGAGAGGAGGGGAGATTCTTGCGGGTGCGATCATACCAGCGTTAATGCACCGGATCCCATCAGAACTCCGCAGTTAAGCGCGCTTGGGCTAGAGTAGTACTGGGATGGGTGACCTCCCGGGAAGTCCTAGTGTTGCACCCTCCCCCCTTTTTTGTGCTCCGTTGAAGAGGGGGAGCGGGCGAGATCCTTGCGGGTGCGATCATACCAGCGTTAATGCACCGGATCCCATCAGAACTCCGCAGTTAAGCGCACTTGGGCTAGAGTAGTACTGGGATGGGTGACCTCCGGGGAAGTCCTAGTGTTGCACCCTATCCCCGTTTTTTTTTTCGTCGCTGCATGAATGATCCGTACTTACGCTCTCTCGATATTCGCAGGGCCCTTTTAGGGTGGGCGGCACGACAGCCGTGGACTAGCCCGGGGGCGGAAGTGTGCCCAGTGTGTGTCTTGGATGCAGAACATCCCCTGAAAACCACAGGCGAGCTCTATGCAGCACCGCCGATGGCCACGGAACTTACGCCTTTTTTCCTTCTTCTTCTGTTTCCTCTGGTTCAGACGCTGCCAAATCAAGGACGAGGCCGTGGCGGGAGGGGAGAAAACATCGTGTCGGATCGAGGGCCATGGAGGGGTCGCGCGCCCTCCGCGTGGCTCGGCAGTATCCGTTGAAGAGGGAGAGGAGGGGATATTCTTGCGGGTGCGATCATACCAGCGTTAATGCACTGGATCCCATCTGAACTCCGCAGTTAAGCACTCTTGGGCTAGAGTAGTACTGGGATGGGTGACCTCCTGGGAAGTCCTAGTGTTGCACCCTCCCCCCTTTTTTGTGCTCCGTTGAAGAGGGGGAGCGGACGAGATCCTTGCGGGTTCGATCATACCAGCGTTAATGCACCGGATCCCATCAGAACTCCGCAGTTAAGCGCACTTGGGCTAGAGTAGTACTGGGATGCGTGACCTCCGGGGAAGTCATAGTGTTGCACCCTATCCCCTTTTTTTTCTTTTCTTTTTCTTTTTTTACTGTAGCTGCATGAATGATTCGTACTTACACTGTCTCGGTATTCGCGGGGGCCCTTTTAGGGTGGGTGGCAGAGCAGACGTGGACTAGCCCGGGGGCGGAAGTGCCCAGTGGGTGTCTTGGATGCGGAACAACGCCTAAAAGCCACGGTCGAGCTCTATGCAGCGCCGCCGATGGCCACAGAACTTATGCCTTTTTTATTTCTTCTTCTGCTTCCTCTAGTTAAGACACTGCCAGATCAAGGACGAGGCCGCGACGGGAGGGGAGAAATCATTGTGTCGGATCGAGGGCCATGGAGGGGTCGCGCGCCCTCCCCGTGGCTCGATAGTCTCCCTTGAAGATGGAGAGGAGGGGAGATTCTTGCGGGTGCGATCATACCAGTGTTAATGCACCGGATCCCATCAGAACTCCGCAGTTAAGCGCGCTTGGGCTAGAGTAGTACTGGAATGGGTGACCTCTCAGGAATACCTGGTGTTGCACCCTCCCCCCTTTTTTGTGCTCCGTTGAAGAGGGGGAGCAGGCGAGATCCTTGCGGGTGCGATTATACCAGCGTTAATGCACCGGATCCCATCAGAAATCCGCAGTTAAGCGCGCTTGGGCTAGAGTAGTACTGGGATGGGTGACCTCCCGGGAAGTCCTAGTGTTGCACAATATCCCCCTTATTTTCTTTTCTTTTTTCGTAGCTGCATGAATGATCCGTACCTACGCTCTTTCGGTATTCGCGGGGCCCTTTTAGGGTGGGCGGCAGGGCAGCCGTGGACTAGACCAGGGGCGGAAATGCCCAGTGTGTGTCTTGGATGTGAAACATCGCCTGAAAGCCATGGGTGAGCTCTATGCAGCGCCACAGATGGCCACGGAACTTACGCCTCTTTTCCTTCTTCTTCTTCTTCCTCTGGTTCAGATGCTGCCAGATCAAGGACGAGGCCGCGGCGGGAGGGGAGAAAACATCGTGTTGGATCGAGGGCCATGGAGGGGTCGCGCGCCCTCCCTGTGGCTCGACGGTGTCCCTTGAAGAGGGAGACGAGGGGAGATTCTTGTGGGTGCGATCATACCAGCGTTAATGCACCACATCCCATCAGAACTCCGCAGTTAAGCGCGCTTGGGATAGAGTAGTATTGGGATGGGTGACCTCCCGAGAAGTCCTAGTGTTGCAACCTCCCCCCCTTTTTGTGCTCCGTTGAAGAGGGGGAGCGAGCGAGATCCTTGCGGGTGCGATCATACCAGCGTTAATGCACCGAATCCCATCAGAACTCCGCAGTTAAGCGCGCTTGGGCTAGAGTAGTACTGGGATGGGTGACCTCCAAGGAAGTCCTAGTGTTCCACCCTCCCCCCTTTTTTATGCTCCGTTGAAGAGGGGGAGCGGGCGAGATCCTTGCGGGTGCGATCATACCAGCGTTAATGCACAGGATCCCATCAGAACTCCGCAGTTAAGCGCGCTTGGGCTAGAGTAGTACTGGGATGGGTGACCTCTCGAGAAGTCCTAGTGTTGCACCCTATCCCCTTTTCTTTTCTTTTTCGTCGCTGCATGAATGATCCGTACTTACGCTCTCTCGATATTCGCAGGGCCCTTTTAGGGTGGGCGGCACGACAGCCGTGGACTAGCCCGGGGGCGGAAGTGTGCCCAGTGTGTGTCTTGGATGCAGAACATCGCCTGAAAGCCATGGGCGAGCTCTATGCAGCGCCGCCGATGGCCACGGAACTTACGCCTTTTTTCCTTCTTCTTCTGCTTCCTCTGGTTCAGACGCTGCCAAATCAAGGACGAGGCCGTGGCGGGAGGGGAGAAAACATCGTGTCGGATCGAGGGCCATGGAGGGGTCACGCGCACTCCCCGTGGCTCGGCGGTCTCCCTTGAAGAGGGAGAGGAGGGGAGATTCTTGCGGGTGCGATCATACCAGCGTTAATGCACCGGATCCCATCAGAACTACGCAGTTAAGCGCGCTTGGGCCAGATTAGTACTGGGATGGGTGACCTTCCGGGAAGTCCTAGTGTTGCACCCTCCCCCCATTTTTGTGCTCCGTTGGAGAGGGGGAGCGGGCGAGATCCTTGCGGGTGCGATCATACCAGCGTTAATGCACCGGATCCCATCAGAACTCCGCAGTTAAGCACGCTTGGGCTAGAGTAGTACTGGGATGGGTGACCTTCCAGGAAGTCCTAGTGTTGCACCCTATCCCCTTTTTTATCTTCTTTTTTTCTTTTTTTCTTTTTTTCTGCTTCTTCTTCTTCTTCTTCTTTCTTTTTCCTTTTCTTTTTCTTTTTCTTTTTCTTTTTCTTTTTTCTTTTTTCTTTTTTCTTTTTTCTTTTTCTTCTTCTTCTTCTTCTTCTTCTTTATTTTTTTTATTTATTTTTTTTTTCGTAGCTGCATGAATGATCCGTACTTACGCTCTCTCGGTATTCGCGGGGCCCTTTTAGGGTGGGCGGCAGAGCAGCCGTGGACTAGCCCGGGGGCGGAAGTGCCCAGTGGGTGTCTTGGATGCGGAACATCGCCTGAAAGCCACGGGCGAGCTCTATGCAGCGCCGCCGATGGCCACAAAACTTACACCTTTTTTCTTTCTTCTTCTACTTCCTCTGGTTCAGACGATACCAGATCAAGGACGAGGCCGCGGCGGGAGGGGAGAAAACATCGTGTCGGATCGAGGGCCATGGAGGGGTCGCGCACCCTCCCCATGGCTCGGCGATCTCCCTTGAAGAGGGAGAGGAGGGGAGATTCTTGCGGGTGCGATCATACCAGCGTTAATGCACCGGATCCCATCAGAACTCCGCAGTTAAGCGCGCTTGGGCTACCCCTTTTTTTTCTTCTTTTTTTCTTTTTTCTGCTTCTTCTTCTTCTTCTTCTTCTTTTCCGTAGCTGCATGAATGATCTGTACTTACGCTCTCTCGGTATTCACGGGGCCCTTTTAGGTGGGCGGCGTGCGCCCGTGACCAGCCCGGCGGAAGTGCCCGTGTCTTGATGCGGAACATCGCCTGGTGCCACGGCGAGTTTCAGGCACGTCGATGGCCGCCGCAACTTACGTCTTTTTTTCCTTCTTTCTTCTCGCTTCCTCCGGTCTGGGGTCGCCGCGCATCAAGCACGAGGCCGCGGCGGGACGGGAGAAAATATCGTGTCGGATCAAGGGCCATGGAGGGGTCACGCGCCCTCCTCGTGGCTCGGCGGTCTCCCTTGAAGAGGGAGAGGAGGGGAGATTCTTGCGGGTGCGATCATACCAGTGTTAATGCACCGGATCCCATCAGAACTCCGCAGTTAGGTGCGCTTGGGCTAGAGGAGTACTAGGATGGGTAACCTCCCGGGAAGTCCTAGTGTTGCACCTTCCCCCCTTTTTTGTGCTCCGTTGAAGAGGGGGAGCGGGCGAGATCCTTGCGGGTGCGATCATACCAGCGTTAATGCACCGGATCCCAGCAGAACTCCGCAGTTAAGCGCGCTTGGGATAGAGTAGTACTGGGATGGGTGACCGCCCGGGAAGTCCCAGTGTTGCACCCTATCCCCTTTTCTTTCTTCTTTTTTTCTTTTTTCTTCTTCTTCTTCTTCTTCTTCTTTTTTTCGTAGCTGCATGAATGATTCATACTTACGCTCTCTCGGTATTCACGGGGCCCTTTTAGGGTGGGCGACAGAGCAACCGTGGAATAGCCCGGTGGCGGAAGTGCCCAGTGGGTGTCTTGGATGCGGAACATCGCCAGCTGGCGGGCGAGCTCTATGCAAAACACGCTGGAGGCTGGCGGAATCCTCTACGCCTTTTTCCTTCTTTCTTCGCTTCCGGTCTGAGCCACCATCGGGCGATGGAGGGCCGCGCTGGGAGGAGACATCGGCTCGATCGAGGGCCGCGCAGAGCTGCGGCCGCCATGGTTTCGTGGTCTCCCAGTGAGGGAGAGGATTCTGCGGTGCGATCATACCAATGCTAATGCACCGAGATCCCACTCTAGCTCCCAGCTACGGCCAGGGCGAGAGTAGGCATCAGAGATGGGGCACTCCCGCAAGTCCCGCGTGCTGCACCCCTCCCCCTTTTGTGGCTCCATCGGGGAGAGGGAGCGGCGAGATCCTTGCGGTGCTATCGTTCAACATGAATTGCACCTGATCTCCATCGCACCTGCAGCTACGCTGTGGCGGGAGTAGTACTGTGATGGGTGACCTCCCGAGAAGTCCTAATGTTGCACCCTATCCCCTTTTTTTTCTTCTTGTTTTTTTTTTCTGCTTCTTCTTCTTCTTCTTCTTTTCGTAGCTGCATGAATGATCCCTACATACGCTCTTTCAGTATTCGCGGGGCCCTTTTAGGGTGGGCGGCAGAGCAGCCGTGGACTAGCCCGGGGACGGAAGTGCCCAGTGTGTGTCTTGGATGCGGAACATCGCCTGAAAGCCACGGGCGAGCTCTATGCAGCGCCGCCGATGGCCACGGAACTTACACCTTTTTTCCTTCTTCTTCTGGTTCCTCTGGTTCGGACGCTGCCAGATCAAGGACGAGGCCGCGGCGGGAGGGGAGAAAACATCGTGTCAGATCGAGGGCCATGGAGGGGTCGCGCGCCCTCGTCGTGGCTCGGAGGTCTCCCTTGAAGAGGGAGAGGAGGGGAGATTCTTGCAGGTGCGATCATACCAGCGTTAATGCACCAGATCCCATCAGAGCTCCGCAGTTAAGCACGCTTAGGCTAGAGTAGTACTGGGATGGGTGACCTCCCGGGAATTCGTAGTGTTGCACCCTCCCCCCTTTTTTGTGCTCCATTGAAGAGAGGGAACGAGCGAGATCCTTGCGGGTGCTATCATACCAGCATTAATGCACCAGATCCCATCAGAACTCCGCAGTTAAGCGCGCTTGGGCTAGAGTAATACTGGGATGGGTGACCTCCCGGGAATTCGTAGTGTTGCACCCTCCCCCCTTTTTTGTGCTCCATTGAAGAGAGGGAACGAGCGAGATCCTTGCGGGTGCTATCATACCAGCATTAATGCACCGCATCCATCGACCCCACTGGAACGCTTTTTCTCTTTTTCCGCGCTTCCCCGGCCCGGGGACGCGCCAGATCAAGGACGAGGACGCAACGGGAGGGGAGAAAATATCGTGTTGGATCGAGGGCCATGGACGAGTCGCGCGCCCTTCCCGTGGCTCGGTGGTCTCCCTTGAAGAGGAAGAGGAGGGGAGATTCTTGCGGGTGCAATCATACCAGCGTTAATGCACCGGATCCCATCAGAACTTCGTAGTTAAGCGCGCTTGGGCTAGAGTAGTACTGGGATGGATGACCTCCCGGGAAGTCCTAGTGTTGCACCCTCCCCCCTTTTTTGTGCTCTGTTGAAGAGGGGGAGCGGGCGAGATCCTTTCAGGTGCGATCATACCAACGTTAATGCACCGGATCCCATCAAAACTCCGGAGTTAAGCGCCCTTGGGCTAGAGTAGTACTGGGATGGGTGACCTCCCGGGAAGTCCTAGTGTTGCACCCTATCCCCTTTTTTTTCTTCTTTTTTTCTTTTTTCTTCTTCTTCTTCTTATTCTTTTTTTTTTTCGTAGCTGCATGAATGATCCGTACTTACGCTCTCTCGGTATTCGCAGGGCCCTTTTAGTGTGGGCGGTGTTAGGATTCTGTAATTTATTAGCAAGATTGGTGGAGTCCAATTACAGAAACAACATCGTTTCAACCAACTTTGGGATTCTAGGATCTAGCCCTCCTGAATCCAGAGAGGGATCTCTCCAATATGTACAAAGATGGATATTGTCTTTGAAGTTTGAGATAATGATATTAGGCTAGTTATAAAGTCCAAGGGTTTTGTTTTGTTTTGGATGGTTGAGCATGATTACTATTTGAGGCGAAAAGTCCTGAATGCAAAGAGTTTCAAAGTTGAGAAGTTGCAAGAGGGAAGAACAACTATGGCTAAGAGATAGATATAACGTTGGTTTTTAATCCATTGGGCTATGGAGTCATAACAGGGCTTTAATTGAACAACAACATCAAGAGTGATCCAAGGGGCAAGTCATCTATACCACAAGATTATTGAGATTAGAGTGATGGGATGGAAACAATAAAGTGTTGGAGGGGTGGAAACTGATAATAATTTCTCAGAGGATTTATAGTCAGTCCAAACAAGAAAAGCCTCTTAAGTAACTGTTTAAAACCAACCAAGGACAGGGCTAACCATAAACTTCTTGGGCAAGTTCTATTAAAGCAGCTTAATTGACAAACAATCCAGTAATCCACATAATTGCCTTCAGAAAGTATGAAAACACATAAGAAAAACAAAGTATGACTTAAGATCAGATAAAGTACTTTTAAACCTAGTCTACTTTCAGTCAACACCAAGGGAAACTTTCAAAATCTTCCTTTGGAGAAAAGAATTTAGGAATCAGGGCAAACCATATCTTCTCTAGTCTAACTTTAATAGCAAATAATGGAAATCACATTCAAGAACAATGTTTATGTAAACAGAAGGACGAGGGAACGCCAACATTCCTAACTGTTTAATCAGTATTGAATCATTCTTAAATAAACAAACTTGAGGAAAACATTAAGATAAAGATTTCTCAGCCAGAGAAGGTTACTGATATACAGTAGATCCTAACCCTGTTTAAACTGTTCTTTACAGAGGAATATGAACAATATGGCATACATAGAAGGAAAAAAATAACAAAGAGAGATGCACTTCACCAATGACATAGACCAGGATCCCAAGAAACAGCTTTTATATTGATGTCAAACCGGTTACAGTCTTCAAGTCCAATGTTTCAGTTCAGCAATCATCTTCACTATTCAGCCTAGCTAATCTATCACAAGCACAGCTCCAAGGGCCAGTGAACACTATTTACAATCAGGAGTTTAGGCTCAAATGTATTTCAAAGCTCTGTAATCAACTCAACCAACAATTTCTCATCTTCTACTGAGGTATTTATAGAAGAATGAGGAGGTGAAATCTAACGAAAGATCTCTCGAAGCAATCAATACAGATTCAAGACTTCTTGGCCTTTTGAGGGGCTCGATGAAGAATTTTACAAGTGGTCTTCTGTATTAATTGTTTTACATTTATGACTTAAGCTCGGTGGGAGCTTTATTTGACTTTGAGGCTTTGTGTAATGTTTGGAGTAACTCTAGAGGTATTTCTGCATTGATTTCCTTGCATAAGTAACACCCTGGCTGTGCTGGAGGCGAATATCTGATTTTCTTCATTAACTTCGGCCTCTATTTTGAAAGGTTTGAGGCAACAGGTGGCTCGGGGGTAGCTGAGGAATCAATTTTCCTTAAGATGTGGCGGCGGAGGCTTTTTGTCTGATAAAACATTTTAGGTTTTCTTTAAAACTGTGTTTTAGATTGGGGATTAGGCTTTTGATAACTGTCTTAGCCGTAATCCCCGTAAAAATTGTCTTCAATCTTCATTCTGTTGTGCTTTGTCTTCAAAATTGATACTCTTTAACTGTTCTTTTGAATAAAACAGTGTCTTGTCGATGTGCAGGGCCGCACAGGGCTCTTATGCTATCAACGCTCATGAAACATTGATAAACCATTTGAATTTAACCCTGTTAATGGTTCTCTGTAATAGCTCGAAAGCACAGGAAACGTCTTTCCCAACCCTCGGCTCCCCTTCGTTATATAATGGAAAACCATTAAAACACCTGCAAAACATAAAAACAATTAAGAAATCCTGCGTTTCTAGGTTAAAACTGCTTCGGAAGGCATGGAGGAAGCGGGGCCGTTGGATGGCATCATCCAACGGTCGTGATTTGATCTCAGAATGGTCAAAATACATGGTGGAAAGGTAATTGAATCTGAGTCGTCGATCGCGCAAGATCGACGGTGGAAAGGCGATTGCCGCAGTACAATAGCTTGGCTATCGCACGGGCACTTTGGCTAAAGGTCGGGCATGTTAGGCGGGCGATCACCGTTGGATGGGGGTCTGAAGATCGGACGGTTGTGATTAATTTCGCTGGGCGTCCATGGTCCGGACTATAACGCGCGGGGGGAGATGGTCACAAGGCGGTTTTCAAATAGTACAGGGGACACGCGTCGAGTGGCGTATGAAATCGCTGGGCGACGGGGAAAAACCACCACCCGCCCAAAGGTGGTGCGGAAGAAACCGGGGGTGGTTATCTGGAAATAGCAGAAAAACAGTGAAATGACGTATAAAGGGGTCAGGCGGGAGAAAGCTTGGAGGACCGTTGGATCTTGGAGCGGGGGCGCAGATCAACGGCGAAGATGTGGCAGAGGGATTTAGTAGGCAAAACCTTTAGAAACAACGAAATATGACATTTTTCAGCTTTACAAAGGGGAAGACGTATTTTATATGAATGGAAGGGGTATCGTACGGTGGGCCCGGCGGGATCGATCGCAATCGTGGATAGTGCGATGGAGAGAAACTGCAATCGGGCGGTCGTATCGCAAATATTTGCGATGCGATCGAATCGCATCGCAAATATTTGCGATGGATCAAACGGATGTAAACAATGAAACATGCGATTTGCGATATGCGATCGGGCAGAACGATCGCATCGCAAGTTTTTGCGAAGAGTCAATGAAACGCACCATAGAAAATGCGATAATGCGATATTGCGATTGATCGCATCGCAGATCCTTGCGATGAGCATTTTTTTTAAATAAAACCATAATTTGCAATCTGTGATGCGATAAGCGCCTCTAGGGTTAGCGCTGGGTCTTAGGGTGTGGGCGTATGGAAGAAAAAAGGGGGTTAAAGACTTAGCCTAAGGGCTTAAGTCCAATACCTATGAAAAATGCGTTTTTAAATGATTTTCAAAGGAAATGGAGGGTTTCGGTAAGGTTAAAGAGTGAGTCTTTAACTTTATGAGAGCGATTTTCATGAAGGGGAGAAAAGGAATCATGAAAAACAAAGGAGATTTCATGGGGAAAAAGGGGAGCAGAAGAGGTTAGTTTTGAGTGGGAGAAGGGCGAAAATGATGTTTCTTCAGCGGTCTCTTCTTATGAAATTAGCAGAATTTCAGAGTATGAAATGGAAATAGTAAATGAAAATTTCGGACAGAGGCATGAGGCCTTCAAGGAGTCTTCAAGAGCCAACAATTTTTAGTGATAAAATTTGTTCCTTGGAGGCTCAAAAAATTCTTAGCCACCTTTTGGTATAACAAAATATTATAGGTGGCTAACAGTGGCTCCACTTGGGGATGGTGCCTTCTTGAAGGCATCAAGAATTCAGACTTGATTTCTCTGGGACGTTGACTTGTGCCTGATCCATCGGACTGCCCTTCCTTTGCTGGGATGACCTTCTCTAAAGACATATTTGGCAGTTACGAAAACAATGGACCTTCATCAACAAGCTTTCTACCTACCGAATCCTACTAATCTGACATTTTTTCTTCATCAGAGTGCACTTGGATTGGAAAACTCTTTTCATAAAATTTTATTCTTTTGAAAGCATAAAAAATAACCTAATTCTACTTCTTATTTCTCCCTGAACTCAGATTAAGCAGTTGAGTTCAGATATTTCTCTACCTAATCTACTGTCTGTTGGGATTAAACTGTCTAGAAGACTCTCATTCTCTAAATTATACAACAAAAATTTAAAAACAGCCAAGTCAAGGTTAAGTTGTTTGACTTGCTGTGATCTATGGCATAAAGACAAGCTGCACATAGATTATTATTTGTAGAAAATTAAAACAAAATGGGAGGCTTAAGGTCTGAAAGTTTCTCATCATAGCCTTCTCCTTTCTTCACGGCTTTGTTTTTGCTTTTGTTTGAGCTGTCTCTTCCTTGTTCTCTGATTCAGATTTTGGGCAAATTAGAACCAGTTTTTTACATCTCTTGACTCAGAAAGATAAAACAGATTTGAGTCATTTCTCTTTGGAAACTTAGGTTCAGGTCTTGGACATGTTTGAACCTTTCATTTCTATCCTAATCTATCTACTAATAAGCCAAGATTAAACAGTTTGGAAAATTGCATTCACTACCCTATCAGCAGAAAAATTTAAAGCTAATTAGTCAAGATTAAACAGTTCGACTAACTATAAGTGTGTTTTGCAGGAGTGGCATTTGAGCTTGCACACTTTCAGATTTGTTTCTCTTTTTGACATGGGGCCTTGCCTTTCTTGTTTTTGTTCCTACCCTCTTTTCATTTTTTCTTTGTTTTTGTATTTTTTATTTTTTCACAACTTGAATGCCATGATGGATGAAATAATTTACAATGGAAAAAGGTAAAAAAGGCTTCAAAACATAAAAATGGATCAAGAGAAGTAATGTTTAAGCATCCTGCCATTGACAGGACCTCCAAACAATTCTGATCCATCTAACTCCTATAAGAAAAATGCATTATTACCAGCAACTGAATGAATAGAGTAAGGGCCAAGCCATAGGTTGTCAAATTTTCCATGCTTGCCCTTCTCTTCCCTTCTTGAGTCCCACTTTAACACTTTGTCCCCAGTTTTGAAATTGCTAGCCTTTGTTCTTTTATCAAATTGCTTTTTAATGCTGTCTTGTTTCTGCAATGCTTTGTTATACACTTCCTCTCTGGTCTGCTGAAGATGAATGGTCTGATTTATTCTTTTGATCATGTCATTCTCTTCAGTCTATAACTCTTGAATCGACTTCATAACTGGTACACCAAGGCTGTTAGGAAAAATTGCATCTATACCATACACAAGCTGGAACAGTGACATACCAATATATTTTTTCAAAGTCAATATGTCAGCCCAAAGTGCATGGATCAGCTTTGTGTGCCAATACTTCTTATTGTCCTCCAACAATTTCTTGATTATGTTCACTAGGCTCTTGTTTGAAGATTCAGCAAGTCCATTACCTTGAGGGTAATAGGTTGTGGAATGCCCCAATGTTATCTGATATCTATGACAGAAGTCGACCATTTTCTTTGACCCAAATGTTGCTGCATTATCTATGATGATCTTGGTAGGACAGCCAAATCTGGAGAGAATGTTAGTCTCCATGAATTTTATGATAACTGAATCATTGGCCTGCCTACAAGGGATGGCTTCTATCCACTTAGTGAAATAGTCTGTGGCTGTGAGAATCCACCTATGCTGGGCAGAAGATGGTGGATGGATTTATCCTATGAAGTCAAGTCCCCACTGTTGAAAAGGAGCTTCAACAGTGATTGGATGCAGAGGAAGGGGTAATATTTTTCTCTTGCCTTCAAAAAATTGACATTTATGACAGGCAATAATCATCTTGTGTACATCATGAAAAAGAGTAGGCCAATAGAAACCAACCCTCAAAATTTTGTTGGTTGTTGACTTCCAGTACAAATGACCCCCACACTCTCCTTCATGGAATTCCTGCTTAACCTTCTCTGCATCAAACTCAGGCAAACATTTAAGCAATATACCACTTGAATTTTTCCAATAAAGATATCTATCTATAATGCAATAGTTTACAGCTTTTAGCTTTAGGAATCTTGCCTTTGTCTTTGTCAAACCAGGAGGTGCATTTAAATTAAGCAAAACATAGACAATATCAGCATACCAAGGAGAATTGATAAAATGGTCTTCAACAATGGGAGTTGAGAATTCTTCTTTGTTATCCAAAGCACTAATCATGTTAATATCAAGAACTTCACAATTTGATTCAGGCATTAATCTAGATAGACCTTGGCCTTTGATGAGTTTAGTGGGTTTTATCTCTAAATCATATTCAAGAATAATAGCAATCCACTTACCTCTCTTACCATCTGGGCCCTGTGTCAAAATGTCTTTAACAACTGAATTTGGGACAAAGGCAATGATGTGTGAGTGAATGATGTATACCCTGAAGTCTTTTAAAGCCTTAACCAAATCAAAAGCTTGCTTTTCCATAATGTTGTACTTCAATGGGGCATCCCTCAATGCTTTACTAAAGAATGCAATAGGTTGCTCTTGTCCTTGTGAATTTTTCTGTAGAAGGACAGCAGCTATGGTATTTTCTGATGCAAATGAGAAGATATAAAAATCTTTCGAAAAATCAGGACTTATCAGAATCGGTGTTTTGGTTAATGCTTGTTTTACCAGTTCAAAGGATGTCTTTGCTTCCGAGGTCCATTTTACTCCTTGCTCCTTTTTAACATGTTTGTGATATTCCTAAGGAGCTCAGCCAAGTTGGGGATGAACCTTCTCAAAAATTTAATCTTTCCAATGAAGGATTGCAACTCTTTGATGTTTCGAGGATGAGATATTTGCAATATGGCCTCGATCCTCTTTGGATCTATCTTTATACCCTCTTCTGAAATAATGTGCCCAAGAAGTTTACCCTCTTGGAGACCAAATAGTGTCTTCTTAGGGTTTAAAAATATCCCAAACTTTCTGCATTTCTCGAAAACTTTTCTTAAATGTTCTAAGTGCTCTTCATCTGTTTTTGAAAACACAGTAACATCATCTAGATATATAATGATGAAGTAGCCTAGTTCTTCCGAGAATGCTATGTCCATGGCTCTTTGAAAGGTTGCTCCAGCATTCATTAGACCAAAGAGCATTTTTACATACATGAAGGTTCCCCAGGGCGTAGTAAAAGCTGTCTTTAATTTATCAGCAGGGTAAACCAAGATCTAATTGTATCCCGAATAGCCATCCAGCAAAGAAATTCTTCTAGACCCTACCACCCTTTGTAAAATATGATCCATCTTTGGTAAAGGGTAGTTGTCTTTTAATGAAGCTTTGTTTAAGTCTCTAAATTCTATACAAAGCCTGATTTCTCCAGTTTTCTTCCTAACAGACACTAGATTAGATACCCATTCAAAATATCTAACAGGGACAATAATACCAGCATCATACATTTTCATGATCTCCTTCTGAACCAACGACAACTGGACAGGGTTTATTCTGCGCAGTTTCTGTTTGAATGGTTTTTGGTTTTCTTTAAGAGGGATTTTGTGCTGTATTATTTCAGTGTCATAGGATTTAAGATCTTCGTAACTCCATGCAAAAACATCAGAAAATTATTTGAATAGCTCTATGTATTTGAGTTTAATGTGAGCTGGCAAAGTTTTGGACAGTTTGATCATTTTCGGTTTCTCTTTACTGCCTATATTGCATTCCTCCACTTCCGTCTCTACAGGTTCCAGTTTTGGATTATTTTCTACATCGTTAAAATCAAACAACTCTTCTAAAGGGGTCAGACCCCTAGGCAAACTTTCGTCTTTAGGGTGCAGAGTTTCCAATTCTTCTGTTTCTGATTCTGCACTCAATTCTGTTTTGTTACTGAGTTTTCTAGACAGTAGGTTAATATTGACAGGTTCAAGAGATGATTCTTCTTTACCAAGAAAGTTTTCTTCGCTGCAGTCTGTATCATAATCTGAGTCCGAACTATGCAGTTCGAATTCATTTCTGAATTGCATGAAGTCTTCTATTTGTTTGTCATTGTCAAACACTTGCCAATATTTTTTGTTGTCAGGCACTGCTGGTCTAAATTTTATCAGAGTTGTGTTATCTCCAGTTTCATATGGCGTTAGACACGTCCTGGCCGCAAAAGCTAAATTGTGGGACGCAATGTTTCTTTTCCTTGGGATGAAACTCAGGTTGGCCTCCTCAAATGTTTTCAAAAGGTCCATGACATCATTCCGATAGGCTTTAAGTCTGGGATGATTTGCGTTATACTCCCCATTGACTTGCCTAATGATTAACTCAGAATCCCCATACACGTTAATTCTTCTGGCTCCTAACTTCTTCAAGAGATGCAAGCCTAAGAGAAGGGATTCATATTCTGCTATGTTATTTGAACACTTAAAGTTTAATTTGCATGAAATGCATTCAGTGTGGTTGTTTTCCGTGTTAGTAATCCAGACACCCGCACCAGCATTATTTCTAGTGCATGACCCATCAAAATACATATTCCAAAGAGGATTGTTGTTAGTTTGATCTGTTTGGTGAATGTGCTTTTCAACTTCTGTGTTTTTGGATGCTTCTTGGTTATCAACGGCCAGTTGCGTTTACTTTGATTCCTCAAGTGTTTCGTTGCGTAGAGGAATTTCCTTTTGACTGTCCACGTTCAAAATGAATGGGTTCATGATTTGCAACTCAAGACTTCCACTTCGTTTGCTAACACTTTCAGATACAGAAAACTGTTCAGACACCTCTGTGTTGTTTTTCTCTTCCCCTCTAACGGCCGTCAGTTCCGTTAAAGTGACTGGTTTATTAAATGTTTCATCATTGAACATGATAAAAGAATAAAGGTCTGTATTTATAGAATACAGGGGAGAGTTTTGAGGTCTGTCTTGACTTGTGACTGTGTATTGCATATGGGACTCCCTGTAAAGTCTTCTAGTCTAATTGAAAACAGGGATAGTCACATAGGTCATGTCCATCTGCATGGTACCTTGTACCTTAGCCCCCCAAGATCTTGACAAGAGCATTCCATATTTTGGGGGAACATCAGCCACAACGATATCCATAACTAAACACTTGGCTGGAATCTGAGCTAGGTTAACACAGAGGTCTTTGATCAAGCCTAGACATTTTACTCTGCTTGAATCAAAGGAGTAAAGGTCTTTGTAAGATCTAGTGATTTCTAGCCCGAGGCTCTCCATCACAGCTTTCGGAATTAAATTATGAGAAGCCCCGGAATCATGCATAGCATTGTGCAAAATCTTGTCATGGATGTTTAAACTTACATAAAAGGGAGGGACGGGTCCCTCTTGGTATTTACCTTCAATCTTTGGACCAAAAATAAGCTCGGGTTGGTCATCACTAAGATTGACTGTATCTCCATTTTCCTCTATATTTAAAGCCTTCAAAATTTGAGTTCTATATACGTGTTGGGCAGCTAACTCGGTTAAGGGAACAGAGATTTTAATCTTAGAAATTTCATGTTCTGGGCTGAAAGGAATTTGATTCTTTGAAGTGCTAGTTTTAGCCTTGTTAGCTGTCACTTTATCAGCAGCAATAGCTTGCTGATTTGTTTTATTTACACTTGACATAACGGTTGTAATAGGAGTACTAGCTGAAGTGTTAGTACTGCTGGAGTCTGCACTCTGTCTTTCAGTGTTTTGAGTGCCTTTCTCTTTACCTTTCTCAGAATTTTCAGCCACCGTTTTATCCTTGTATTTGACCGTTTTAGGCTTGGTTGACGTGTTGTTTTGTGAAGATTTGTCAGAGGTTTTGGTGTAGGGGGTTTGTTGATTAGTCTTGCTTCTGAGGTCATATTCCCTTTGAGTTTCTATGATGACATTTTCCATGCCTTGATAATGATTTTCATCATCATCTCTTTCGTCATCATACAGAGTATATAGACCTTTTTTTTATCATAATGAATCTCAAAATCATCATCATCGACCTCCAGCATGTTGATAGCACCATCCTCTGTTATTTCGTCTATTTCCTCAACCTCACTTATATAGTTCTGATGAAAAGGAGGAGTGATATGTTGATCATCTTCCATAGGTCTGTGTGGAGGTTGGTTCCTTCTAACATTCTGATTCTGGTTTTGGTTTCTGTTTTGAGGAGCAGTTTGATTTTGACTTGCTTGTGCTCTTTTAATTATCCTCATCTCTTTCATCATCTCTTCCATCATCCTTTCCATCTTTGATTTGGAAGTAGAAGGTGTGGACTCATCTCTAAAATATACCCTCTTTTCAGCTTTCATCCTTGCTCTCTTCTCCATCAAGTTTACTTCCACAGAAAGAGCACCCCTTTGCATGTCTTCAAGGGTTGCAAAATCTCTTTCTCTTAGTGAATAGGTCATATCAGCGTCAAAGCCTTCAGGAAACTTGTTTAAAGTTGAACCTTGTGGAGGTTTTAATTCAGGGGAGAGTGCATTGTACACACTATTAAATCTAGTGCAATAAGCTTATACACTTTCCCCTGGATTCCTATGGAAATTGTTATAGTCAGCAAGGACTTGGAGAGGATTCTTCCTCACTTCCCATTTGTTTAAGAATGTTTGATGGAAGCCTTGGAGATCATTTATACTATGGGGGGCTAAGCCTTTAAACCATTTTCTTACTTCTCCCCCAAAGCTTTGAGCAAATAATTTGAGTTTGATAGAATCATCATCAATTTCATTTCTGTCAAAGTAGTCATTCATCTTGTCCACATGTTGTGATGCTGTTGTAGTATTGCTAGCATCATATAATGGAATTTTGGACTGATAGTCATGTGGAAGATTGACTAATGGTACAGGAAGGACTAAGGGAGCATACCATGCTGCCATGATATGTAGTGGGGGTGGGTTGACAAGAGGAGGTGTGGGTCGAAGTGGAGTGATTTGACCAGTGGATGAAGGATGAACAGAATTGGATGGAACAGCGGTAGATTGCTGAGCTGATCTTGGATGAGAGACACCTAAGTTAAGAAGAAAATGTAAATCAGGAGGTGTTGTTTCCCTGCTAGCAAGATGTTCACTTGTTTCCGAGGATGAAAGTGAAGACTCAGAGTCTAGCTGTATTATATCATCAAATGACCTAGTTCTGAATGGATTTACTAAGTCAACTTGTGATTGTTGTAGAGCCGAAATATTTTCAGGGACTGATTTAGCTCTCAAGGGTGATCTGAAAACAGTTGATAATTGAATCCTAGGCAACTTCCTAAGGATGTTTTATAGGTTATCAACTACCTCAGGGGGATCAGGGTCAGGATGGGCTCTAGTGTGAATCGTTCTAGGAGCCGCTATGTTGAGTTTTTAGACCTGAAATAAACAAGACAAGTTCAACCAGATATGACAATCTTTAAGAGGTTAACTAATCTGTTTACGCAAATTTAATCCTACAGTCCTCTAACTGAGTTTTAAATGATGTTATGATGATAAGGGTTCTTCCCAGTGGAGTCTTAAGGTCTGTTAGGGATTGTGGAGTCGCCAAGTGGAAGTTTTTAGCTCCTTTGGAGGTAAAAGGTTTTATGGTCCACCACCATGTTTGTTGAATACTAATCTGAAATTTTTTTTTTTTTTTTTGAGTTGTTTTTAGTAGTGTGGTTTTTAAGAATATCCTAACTCTGTTTCAAAACTTAGCTAATGTTATGAGACAAAGACACTCTACTCTTATGGCTAAGCTAGCTGTTTTTTCAAGGTTATATGAAGCCTTATCAAAATCCTAGGGTTGACCTAGCTTGTCACTGATTCAAACAAGTTTCATCATGATTACCGTTTCTGTGGTAGTGCTTGAAATGGCTGCTTCTTACTCGCAAAGTTTTCTTGAATCAAGGGTTTTCTGAGGTCTCTAAAGTCTTATACAAACACTCAGGTCCCTAGCGAAGTCGCCAGAAATGTTGGTGGTGGCTCCAGCTGGTTAATAAAGCAAATGCTCTATGAACCAAATCTCTGAATATCGTATAATTATCCTTAAAAACCTCTGGGTTTGTAATTCCCTAGCGGAGTCGCCAGAAATGTTAGGATTCTGTAATTTATTAGCAAGATTGGCAGAGTCCAATTACAGAAACAACATCGTTTCAACCAACTTTGGGATTCTAGGATCTAGCCCTCCTGAATCCGGAGAGGGATCTCTCCAATATGTACAAATATGGATATTGTCTTTGAAGTTTGAGATAATGATATTAGGCTAGTTATGAAGGCCAAGGGTTTTGTTTTGTTTTGGATGGTTGAGCATGATTACTGTTTGAGGTGAAAAGTCCTGAATGCAAAGAGTTTCAAAGGTGAGAAGTTGCAAGAGGGAAGAACAGCTATGGCTAAAAGATAGATATAACGCTGGTTTTTAGTCCATTGGGCTATGGAGTCATAACAGGGCTTTAATTGAACAACAACATCAAGAATGATCCAAGGGGCAAGTCATCTATACCACAAGATTATTGAGATTAGAGTGATGTGATGGAAACAATAAGGTGTTGGAGGGGTGGAAACTGATAATAATTTCTCAGAGGATTTATAGTCAGTCCAAACAAGAAAAGCCTCTTAAGTAACTGTTTAAAACCAACCAAGGACAGGGCTAACCATAAACTTCTTGGGCAAGTTCTATTAAAGCAGCTTAATTGACAAACAATCTAGTAATCCACATAATTACCTTCAGAAAGTATGAAAACACATAAGAAAAACAAATTATGACTTAAGATCAGATAAAGTACTTTTAAACCTAGTCTGCTTTCAGTCAACACCAAGGGAAACTTTCAAAATCTGCCTTTGGAGAAAAGAATCTAGGAATCAGGGCAAACCATATCTTCTCTAGTCTAACTTTAATAGCAAATAATGGAAATCACATTCAAGAACAATGCTTATGTAAACAAAAGGATGAGGGAACGCCAACATTCCTAATTGTTTAAACAGTATTGAATCATTCTTAAATAAACAAACTTGAGGAAAACATTAAGATAAAAATTTCTCAGCCAGAGAAGGTTACTGATATACAGTAAATCCTAACCCTATTTAAACTGTTCTTTACAGAGGAATATGAACAATATGGCATACATAGAAGGAAAAAAATAACAAAGAGAGATGCACTTCACCAATGACATAGACCAGGATCCCAAGAAACAGCTTTTATATTGATGTCAAACCGGTTACAGTCTTCAAGTCCAATGTTTCAGTTCAGCAATCATCTTCACTATTCAGCCTAACTAATTTATCACAAGCAGAGCTCCAAGGGCCAGTGAACACTATTTACAATCAGGAGTTTAGGCTCAAATGTATTTCAAAGCTCTGTAAGCAACTCAACCAACAATTTCTCATCTTCTACTGAGCTATTTATAGAAGAATGAGGAGGTGAAATCTAACGAAAGATCTCTCGAAGCAATTAATACAGATTCAAGACTTCTTGGCCTTTTGAGGGGCTCGATGAAGAATTTTACAAGTGGTCTTCTGTATTAATTGTTTTACATTTATGACTTAAGCTCGGTGGGAGCTTTATTTGACTTTGAGGCTTTGTGTAATTTTTGGAGTAACTCTGCAGATATTTCTGCATTGATTTCCTTGCATAAGTAACTCCCTGGCTGCGCTGGAGGCGAATATCTGATTTTCTTCATTAACTTCGGCCTCTATTTTGAAAGGTTTGAGGCAACAGGTGGCTCAGGGGTAGCTGAGGAATCAATTTTCCTTAAGATGTGGCGGCGGAGGCTTTTTGTATGATAAAACACTTTAGGTTTTCTTTAAAACTATGTTTTAGATTGGGGATTAGGCTTTTGATAACTGTCTTAGCCGTAATCCCCTTAAAAATTGTCTTCAATCTTCATTCTGTTGTGCTTTGTCTTCAAAACTGATACTCTTTAACTGTTCTTTTGAATAAAACAGTGTCTTGTCGATGTGCAGGGCCGCACAGGGCTCTTATGCTATCAACGCTCATGAAACATTGATAAACCATTTGAATTTAACCCTGTGAATGGTTCTCTGTAATAGCTCGAAAGCACAGAAAACGTCTTTCCCAAGCCTCGTCTCCCCTTCGTTATATAATGAAAAACCATTAAAACACCTGCAAAACATAAAAACAATTAAGAAATCCTGCGTTTTTAGGTTAAAACTGCTTCGGAAGGCGTGGAGGAAGCGGGGTCGTTGGATGGCATCATCCAACGGTCGTGATTTGATCTCAGAATGGTCAAAAGACATGGTGGAAAGGTAATTGAATCTGAGCCGTCGATCACGCAAGATCGACGATGGAAAGGCGATTGCCGCAGTACAATAGCTTGGCTATCGCATGGGCACTTTGGCTAAAGTTCGGGCATGTTAGGTGGGCGATCACCGTTGGATGAGGGTCTGCAGATCGGACGGTTGTGATTAATTTCACTGGGCGTCCATGGTTCGGACTATAACGTGCGGGGGGCGATGGTCACAAGGCGGTTTTCAAATAGTACAGGGGACACGCGTCGGGCGGCGTATGAAATCGTTGGGCGACGGGGAAAAACCACCACCCGCCCAAAGGTGGTGCGGAAGAAACCGGGGGTGGTTATGTGGAAACAGCGGAAAAACAGTGAAATGACGTATAAAGGGGTCAGGTGGGAGAAAGCTTGGAGGACCGTTGGATCTTGGAGCGAGGGCGCAGATCAACGGCGGAGATGTGGCGGAGGGATTTAGTAGGCAAAACCTTTAGAAACAACGAAGTATGACATTTTTCAGCGTTACAAAGGGGAAGGCGTATTTTATATTAATGGCGGGGGTATCGTACGGTGGGCCCAGCGGGATCGATCGCAATCGTGGACAGTGCGATGGAGAGAAACTGCAATCGAGCGGTCGTATCGCAAATATTTGCGACGCGATCGAATCGCATCGCAAATATTTGCGATGGATCAAACGGATGTAAACAACGAAACATGCGATTTGTGATATGCGATCGGGCGGAACGATCGCATCGCAAGTTTTTGCGAATAGTCAATGAAACGCACCATAGAAAATGCGATAATGCGATATTGCGATTGATCGCATTGCAGATCCTTGCGATGAGCATTTTTTTTAAATAAAACCATAATTTGCGATAAGCGCCTCTAGGGTTAGTGTTGGGTCTTAGGGTGTGGGCATATGGAAGAAAAAAGGGGGTTAAAGACTTAGCCTAAGGGCTTAAGTCCAATACTTATGAAAAATGCGTTTTTAAATGATTTTCAAAGGAAATGGAGGGTTTCAGTAAGGTTAAAGAGTGAGTCTTTAACTTTATGAGAGCGATTTTCATGAGGGGGAGAAAAGGAATCATGAAAAACAAAGGGGATTTCATGGGGAAAAAGGGGAGAATAAGAGGTTAGTTTTGAGTGGGAGAAGGGCGAAAATGATGTTTCTTCAGCAGTCTCTTCTTATGAAATTAGCAGAATTTCAGAGTATGAAATGGAAATAATAAATGAAGATTTCGGACAGAGGCATGAGGCCTTCAAGGAGTCTTCAAGAGCCAACAATTTTTAGTGATAAAATTTGTTCCTTGGAGGCTCAAAAAAGTCTTAGCCACCTTTTGGTATAACAAAATATTATAGGTGGCTAACAGGGGGCAGAGCAGCCGTGGACTAGCCCGGGGGCAGAAGTGCCCGGTTGGCGGCAGAGCAGTGTTTTTTCCTTTTTCTTCTGCTTCCTCTGGTTCAGACGCCGCCAGATCAAGGACGAGGCCGCGGCAGGAGGGGATAAAATATCGTGTCGGATCGAGGGCCATGGAGGGGTCGCACGCCCTCCCCGTGGCTGGCGGTCTCCCTTGAAGAGGGAGAGGAGGGGCGATTCTTGCGGGTGCGATCATACCAGAGTTAATGCACCAGATCCCATCAGAACTCCGCATTTAAGTCCGCTTGGGCTAGAGTAGTACTGAGATGGGTGACTTCCCGGGAAGTCCTAGTGTTGCACCCTGCCCCCTTTTTTGTGCTCCATTGAAGAGGGGGAGCGAGCGAGATCCTTGCGGGTGCGATCATACCAGCGTTAATGCACCGGATCCCATCAGAACTCCGCAGTTAAGCGCGCTTGGGCTAGAGTAGTACTGGGATGGGTGACCTCCCGGGAAGTCCTAGTGTTGCACCCTATCCCCTTTTTTTCCTCCTTTTTCTGCTTCTTCTTCTTCTACTACCCTTCTTTTTTCGTCGCTGCATGAATGATCCGTACTTACGCTCTCTCGATATTCGCAGGGCCCTTTTCGAGTGGGCTGCAGAGCATCCGTAGACTAGCTCGGGGGCGAAAGTGCCCAGTGGGTGTCTTGGATGCGGAACATCGCCTGAAAGCCACGGGCGAGCTCTATGCAGCGCCGCCGATGGCCACGGAACTTACGCATTTTTTCCTTCTTCTTCTGCTTCCTCTGGATAAAACGCTGCCAGATCAAGGACGAGGCCGCGGCGGGAGGGGAGTAAACATCATGTCGGATCGAGGGCCCTGGAGGGGTCGCGCGCCCTCCCCGTGGCTCGTCTGTCTCCCTTGAAGAGGGAGAGGAGGGGAGATTCTTGCGGGTGCAATCATACGAGCGTCAATGCACCGGATCCCATCAGAACTCCGCAGTTAAGCGTGCTTGGGCTAGAGTAGTACTGAGATGGGTGACCTCCCGGGAAGTCCTAGTGTTGCACCCTCCCCCCTTTTTTGTGCTCCATTGAAGAGGGGGGGGAGCGAGCGAGATCCTTGTGGCTGCTATCATACCAGCGTTAATGCACCAGATCCCATCAGAACTCCGCAGTTAAGCAGGCTTGGGCTAGAGTAGTACTGGAATGGGTGACCTCCCGGGAAGTCCTAGTGTTGCACCCAATCCCCTTTCTTTCCTTTTCTTTTCTTTTTTACCGTCGCTGCATGAATGATCCGTACTTACGCTCTCTCGATATTCGCAGGGCCCTTTTAGGGTGGGCGGCACGACAGCCGTGGACTAGCCCGGGGGGCGGAAGTGTGCCCAGTGTGTGTCTTGGATGCAGAACATCGCCTGAAAGCCACGGGCGAGCTCTATGCAGCGCCGCCGATGGCCACGGAACTTACGCCTTTTTTCCTTCTTCTTCTGCTTCCTCTGGTTCAGACGCTGCCAAATCAAGGACGAGGCCGTGGCGGGAGGGGAGAAAACATCGTGTCGGATCGAGGGCCATGGAGGGGTCGCGCGCCCTCCCCGTGGCTCGGCGGTCTCCCTTGAAGAGGGAGAGGAGGGGAGATTCTTGCGGGTGCGATTATACCAACATTAATGCATTGGATCCCATCAGAACTCCGTAGTTAAGTGCGCTTAGGCTAGAGTAGTACTGGGATGGGTGACCTCCCGGGAAGTCCTAGTGTTGCACCCTCCCCCGTTTTTTGTGCTCCATTGAAGAGGGGGAGCGAGCGAGATCCTTGCGGGTGCTATCATACCAGCGTTAATGCACCGGATCCCATCAGAACTCCGCAGTTAAGTGCGATTGGGCTAGAGTAGTATTGTGATGGGTGACCTCCCGTCAAGTCCTAGTGTTGCACCTTATCCCCTTTTTTTTCTTTTTTTTCTCCTTTTTCTGCTTCTTCTTCTTCCTCTTGTTCTTTTTTTTTTCGTAGCTGCATGAATGATCCGTACTTACCCTCTCTCGGTATTCGCGAAGCCATTTTAGGGTGGGCGGCAGAGCAGCCGTGGACTAGCCCGAGGGCGGAAGTGCCCAGTGGGTGTCTTGGATGAGGAACATCGCATGAAAGCCACGGGCGAGCTCTATGCAGCGCCGCCGATGGCCACGGAACTTACGCCTTTTTTCCTTCTTCTTCTGCTTCCTCTGGTTCAGACGCTGCCAAATCAAGGACGAGGCCGTGGCGGGAGGGGAGAAAACATCGTGTCGGATCGAGGGCCATGGAGGGGTCGCGCGCCCTCCCCGTGGCTCGGCGGTCTCCCTTGATGAGGGAGAGGAGGGGAGATTCTTGTGGGTGTGATCATACCAGTGTTAATGCACCGGATCCCATCAGAACTCCGCAGTTAAGCGCGCTTGGGCTAGAGTAGGACTGGGATGGGTGACCTCCCGGGAAGTCCTAGTGTTGCACCCTCCCCCTTTTTTTGTGCTCCGTTGAAGAGGGGGAGCAGATGAGATCCTTGCGGGTGCGATCAGACCAGTATTTATGCACCGGATCCCATCATAACTCCGCAGTTAAGCGCGCTTGGGCTAGAGTAGTACTGGGATGGACGACCTCCCGGGAAGTCCTAGTGTTGCACCCTACCCTCCTTTTTCTTTTTCTTTTCTTTTTTCTTTTTCTTTCTTTATTTCTTCTTCTTCTCTTCTTTTTCCTGGAGCTGCATGAATGACCCGTACTTACGCTCTCTCGGTATTCGCGAGGCCCTTTTAGGGTGGGCGGCGGAGTAGCAGTGGACTAGCCCGGGGGCGGAAGTGCCGAGTGGGTGTCTTGGATGCAGAACATCGCCTGAAAGCCACGAGCGAGCTCTATGCAGCGCCGCCGATGCCCACGGAACTTACGCCTTTTTTCCTTCTTCTTATGCTTCCTCTGTTTCAGACGCTGCCAAATCAGGGACGAGGCCATGGTGGGAGGGGAGAAAACATCATGTCGGATCGAGGGCCATGGAAGGGTTGCGCGCCCTCCCCGTGGCTCGGCGGTCTCCATTGATGAGGGAGAGGAGGGGAGATTCTTGCGGGTGCGATCATACCAGCGTTAATGCACTAGATCCCATCAAAACTCCGCAGTTAAGCACGCTTGGGCTAGAGTAGTACTGGTATGGGTGACCTCCCGGGAAGTCCTAGTGTTGCACCCTCCCCCATTTTTTGTGCTCCATTGAAGAGGGGGAGCAGATGAGATCCTTGCGGGTGCGATCATACCAGCTTTAATGCACCGGATCCTATCAGAACTCCGCAGTTAAGTGTGCTTGGGCTAGAGTAGTACTGGATGGGTGACCTCCCGGGAAGTCCTAGTGTTGCACCCTACCCTCATTTTTCTTTTTCTTTTCTTTTCTTTCTTTCTTTCTTTCTTTTTTTTTTTTACGCGGAGTTGCATGAATGACCCGTACTTACGCTCTCTCGGCATTCGCGAGGCCCTTTTAGGGTGGGCGACGGAGTAGCATTGGAATAGCACGGGGGCGGAAGTTCCGAGTGAGTGTCTTGGATGCAGAACATCACCTGAAAGCCACGAGCAAGCTCTATGCAGCGTCGCCGATGCCCACGGAACTTACGCCTTTTTTCCTTCTTCTTATGCTTCCTCTGTTTCAGACGCTGCCAAATCAGGGACGAGGCCGCGACGAGAGGGGACACAACATCGTGTCGGATCGAGGGCCATGGAAGTGTTGCGCGCCCTCCCCGTGGCTCGGCTGTCTCCCTTGATGAGGGAGAGGAGGGGAGATTCTCGTGGGTGCGATCATACCAGTGTTAATGCACCGGATCCCATCAGAACTCCGTAGTCAAGCGCGCTTGGGCTAGAGTAGTACTAGGATGGGTGACCTCCCGGGAAGTCCCAGTGTTGCACCCTCTCCCCTTTTTTGTGCTCCGTTGAAGAGGGGGAGCAGATGAGATCCTTGCGGGTGCGATCATACCAGCGTTAATGCATCGGATCCCATCAGAACTCCGCAGTTAAGCGCGCTTGGGCTAGAGTAGTACTGGGATGGGTGACCTTTCGGGAAGTCCTAGTGTTGCACCCTACCCTCCTTTTTCTTTTTCTTTTCTTTCTTTATTTCTTCTTCTCCTTGTTCTTTTTTTTTTTCCCTGGAGCTGCATGAATGACCCGTACTTACGCTCTCTCGGTATTCGCGAGGCGCTTTTAGGGTGGGCGGCAGAGTAGCAGTGGACTAGCCCGGGGGCGAAACTGCCGAGTGGGTGTCTTGGATGCAAAACATCGCCTGAAAGCCACGAGCGAGCTCTATGCAGCGCCGCCGATGCCCACGGAACTTACGTCTTTTTTCCTTCTTCTTATGCTTCCTTTGTTTCAGACGCTGCGAAATCAGGGTCGAGGCCGCGGCTGGAGGGGAGAAAACATCGTGTCGGATCGAGGGCCATGGAAGGGTTGCGCGCCCTCCCCTTGGCTCGACGGTCTCCCTTAATGAGGGAGAGGAGGGGAGATTCTTGCGGGTGCGATCATACTAGCGTTAATGCACCAGATCCCATCAGAACTCCGCAGTTAAGCGCGCTTGGGCTAGAGTAGTATTGGGATGGGTGACCTCCCGAGAAGTCCTAGTGTTGCACCCTCCCCCCTATTTTGTGCTCCGTTGAAGAGGGGGCGCAGATGAGATCCTTGCGGGTGCGATCATACCAGCGTTAATACGCCGGATCCCATCAGAGATCCGCAGTTAAGCGCGCTTGGGCTAGAGTAGTACTGGGATGGGTGACCTCCCGAGAAGTCCTAGTGTTGCACCCTACCCTCCTTTTTCTTTTTCTATTCTTTTCTTTTCTTTCTTCTTCTTCTTCTTCTTCTTTTTTCTATTTTCTTTTTCTCTTTTTCTCTCTTCTTCTTCTTCTTCTTTCTTTTTTTTTTTTTCTTTTTTTTTTTTCGCGGAGCTGCATGAATGAACCGTACTTACGCTCTCTCGGTATTCGCGAGGCGCTTTTAGGGTGGGCGACGAAGTAGCAGTGGACTAGCCCAGGGGCGGAAGTGCCGCGTGGGTGTCTTGGATGCAGAACATCACCTGAAAGCCACGAGCGAGCTCTATGCAGCGCCGCCTATGCCCACGGAACTTACACCTTTTTTCCTTCTTCTTATGCTTCCTCTGTTTCAGACGCTGCCAAATCGGGGACGAGGCCGCGGCGGGAGCGGAGAAAACATCGTGTCAGATCGAGGGCCATGGAAGGGTTGCGCGCCCTCCCCATGGCTCGGCAGTCTCCCTTGATGAGGGAGAGGAGGGGAGATTATTGCGGGTGCGATCATACCAGCGTTAATGCACCGGATCCCATCAGAACTCCGCAGTTAAGCGCGCTTGGGCTAGAGTAGTACTGGGATGGGTGACCTCCCGGGAAGTCCTAGTGTTGCACCCTACCCTCCTTTTTCTTTTTCTTTTTCTTTTTCTTTTTCTTCTTCTTTTCTTTCTTCTTTTCTTTCTTTATTTCTTCTTCTTCTCTTCTTTTTCCTGGAGCTGCATGAATGACCCGTACTTACGCTCTCTCGGTATTCGCGAGGCCCTTTTAGGGTGGGCGGCGGAGTAGCAGTGGACTAGCCCGGGGGCAGAAGTGCCGAATGGGTGTCTTGGATGCAGAACATCGCCTGAATGCCACGAGCGAGCTCTATGCAGCGCCGCCGATGCCCACGGAACTTACGTCTTTTTTCCATCTTCTTATGCTTCCTCTGTTTCAGACGCTGCCAAATCAGGGACGAGGCCGTGACGGGAGGGGAGACAACATCGTGTCGGATCGAGGGCCATGGAAGGGTTGCGCGCCCTCCCCGTGGCTCGGCGGTCTCCCTTGATGAGGGAGAGGAGGGGAGATTCTTTCGGGTGCGATCATACCAGCGTTAATGCACCGGATCCCATCAGAACTCCGCAGCTAAGTGCGCTTGGACTAGAGTAGTACTGGGATGGGTGACTTCTTGGGAAGTCCTAGTGTTGCACCCTCCCCTCTTTTTTGTGCTCCGTTGAAGAGGGGGAGCAGATGAGATCCTTGCGGGTGCGATCATACCAGCGTTAATGCACCGGATCCCATCAGAACTCCGCAGTTAAGCGCGCTTGGGCTAGAGTAGTACTGGGATGGGTGACCTCCGGAAGTCCTGTTGCACCCTACCCTCCTTTATTTTCATTCTTTATTTCTTCTTCTTTTTTTTTCTTTTTTTTTCACTGAGTCGCATGACCAAAGACTTACGCCTTCCTGATCTCGCGAGGCGCTTTTAGGGTGGGCGCCGAAGTAGCAGTGGTCTCCCTTGATGATGGAGAGGAGGGGAGATTCTTGCGGGTGCGATCATACCAGCGTTAATGCACCGGATCCCATTTGGGCTAAAGTAGCACTGGGATGAGTGACCTCCCGGGAAGTCCTAGTGTTGCACCCTACCCTCATTTTTTTTTCTTTTCTTTTTGCTTTTCTTTTCTTTCTTTCTTCTTCTTCTTCTTCTTCTTCTTTTCTTTTTCCTGGAGCTGCATGAATGACCCGTACTTACGCTCTCTCGATATTCGCGAGGCCCTTTTAGGGTGGGCGACGGAGTAGCAGTGGACTAGCCCGGGGGCGGAAGTGCCGAATGGGTGTCTTGGATGCAGAACATCGCCTGAATGCCACGAGCGAGCTCTATGCAACGCCGCCGATGCCCACGGAACTTACGTCTTTTTTCCATCTTCTTATGCTTCCTCTGTTCCAGACGCTGCCAAATCAGGGACGAGGCCATGACGGTAGGGGAGACAACATCGTGTCGGATCGAGGGCCATGGAAGGGCTAAGCGTCCCCCGTGGCTCGGCGGTCCCCCTTGAAGAGGGAGAGGAGGGGAGATTCTTGCGGGTGCGATCATACCAGCGTTAATGCACCGGATCCCATCAGAACTCCGCAGTTAAGCGCGCTTGGGCTAGAGTAGTACTGGGATGGGTGACCTCCCGGGAAGTCCTAGTGTTGCACCCTCCCCCCTTTTTTGTGCTCCGTTGAAGAGGGGGAGCAGATGAGATCCTTGCGGGTGCGATCATACCAGCGTTAATGCACC